>JBBBVT010000023.1:2536230-2564250 GCA_037177035.1 Craterocephalus eyresii | reverse complement strand
GATTACCAGTAGAGGGGAAACAGCAGCAGGATACAGGATAAACTGGTCTGGGCTTTACCCACACAGCTGAAACATTTAGGAGAGGCAGCGGTAGCAGTGCTACTAATAGGCATGCTGGTGGGCCTCGCTATCGTCTTATTGATCCCGTTTTATTAAAACACCACATGGAAAGCAATCGAGTAACCAGAGCTCAAGCTGACATTGCTCAGTATGCAGTCAGGCAGTGTTGGTTATGCTGTTTTTTTTTTGTATTTTTTAATATAAATTGTGTTAAATGTATGTGCACAGACTTGCATATTCAGAGAATTATGTCTAAATTTCACATTTTGATTAATACTTTTGCTAATTTGACACACTATTAATAGTAATTCCATGAAAACATGGATGGCCCATCTGTTGCATTAATGAAACATTTAGAGCAAGGGTTCTCAAAGTTCTGGTAGCTGATGGCCACTTTAGGAACCCAACAATGGACCGGGGGGCTGCCAAAGGGGAATAAAAGGGAAAACAGAAAAACCCTGTTTGTAATCATTTTAATGATCAGGTTGCATTACCACACCAAAACATAAAAACAAGCAAACTCCCTCTGGCCATCCATAAACCTCCAACAGCCCAATTTTCAACTCCTGATTGTCAATCTCATAAGAAATAAGGAAACATTACTACAGAGAGTTTAGAAATGCATTTGATTTTTAAAAAAAAGAAAAGTAATAATAACATTATTTCTAAAAAATTATGTCTACAGTAGGGATGGGCATTCGATTACATTTTCTTAATCGATCATCAGGAGAATTAACGATCGATTATCGATTAATCATCAATATTTCTGTATTAAAATTCAATAACTATGGCCTATATTTAAATCTTATTTAGGTTTTTATGACAATATGAATGATTCATGTGGCAGTTAATTGGGATTTATTCAGTGGTTGCGCTGGAAAATATGCGCTTACATACATCTTTAGCACCACTCTAAAGATTAATTTGATTAATCGATTAAAAGATAATGTAATCAATTAAAATCTTAACGATCGATTAATCGATCATTGATTGATTATCCCCATCCCTAGTCAACAGTTGGATTAAAAGACTAAAACTGAGCTGTAATTTAATTTGAGGGCCGCCAGAAATGTTATTGCGGGCCACCGCTGTTCACAACTCCTTCCTTCTGGCATATTTTAGCTGTTCTAAGTTATTTCAGAACTGACCGAAGTCTCATGATGGTCTCATGATGGTGTCTTTCTTGTCGTTTCCCCTACAGGAAGCCAGCGGGTCAGGCTGAGCTGAACCCCATGGCAGGATTGTCCCCACATTGACCTGCGCCTGACTAGCTTTTTCTGCAAATGAAAAAAATAAAAAGCTCCTGTGAAGGTAAGAGGAACTGGGGGTCCCCTCCCCTGGAAAAGAGGTTCCCTCCCCTTGACAGGTCCACAGTGCCCCAACCACCTGCCTGCTGGGTCAGCCCCATATGAAAAGGAAGCCCTTTGTAATCTGACGGGGATTACACCACCCAACAATGCACGGCTGAAAGAGCGACAAAAGCCCCGTATCAAACGCCGCTGAGGGGGAGCACGGCTATGATCTCCCGCTACTACCAACACTGACTCCTCCGCCACCTCTCATCTCCCCAAGAGCCTCTCCCCCCTTTAGCATTTGCTGCCTCTGTCCTCCTTCTGGCCTCTCATCTGTAGGATCTGGCCTTTTATCAGCGCATTCCTTTTCATTTGCATTGCGGTGTGGGGAGGGACAGCGGGTCTCTCTGATCTGATAGCGCCAGGAGAGAGAGAGTCGGAAGGATCCTCGGGGCATGAAGGGTGTGTGTTTGAATGTGTGTGCGTCCTGTCCTGCAAACGCACACGCCGCATTGCATTCTCCAGATAGGCAGGGACCTTTTCGCAGTCCAGAAGGACAAATAGTGAAGCATCCGTGCCTGTCTTTCAAGCTCTGTTTGTTTTTATTTTGAGAAAAGGAACTGCAGCAGGTTTGCCAGAAAAGCTGTGAAAAGCTTTAAAAATTACTGTTAAAAAAAAGGGCTGATAACTCAAACCAGGCATTGCGCAACTATTCACATAAATCACTGCTGCACCTTTACACCTTTACTAACCTAAACATGTCACGGCATATTCAGGTCCTTGATTTTATTTTTTTTTAAAGATGTTTGGTTTCATCCTTAAGGGTCTGATGTAAATGTTTGTGTTGCTCAAGGAGATAAAAAGAGTTAGTTTATCTTTTGGATTTCCTCAGAATCATTGTATTCCCAACCCACCCATTGCTCAAACATATGTCAGTGGAGGGGGGGGCTTTTGGTGGCAGTGAGGTAAAAAAAAAAAGTGATGATAGATTGAGAATACAAAAAACAGAAGAGCTAAATCTACAACCTTCAGTCAGCCTCACATTGACTGGCTCGGAGAGTTACCTCAGCTCGTACGCGAATCAATGTTAGCCCTGAAAGCATCGAATGGAAAATCATTCAAATTGTATTATGTTAGAATATATGAGCCATTTCAAAATATTAATTCAGCATTATTTGAGGTGTCTGTTAAGGATAGCTGTTACAGCTAGCAGTGCGTCGACTCCACTGAGTGATTACACACCTCTATTACACATGATATATGAATGTGTGAGAGGGACCTATTTTTCATTACAGAGACATTGTCCCTAGAGGGAGTTGTTAAAGAAGAATCTATAAATTATCCCTCTGAAACAACTGGCCCTTGTCGTAAGCCGAAAAGAGGGGAAAGAGAAGGGAAAAGGGAAGAACAGCACTATTGGGATTGAAAGAGTGAGAAGATGCCAGAAGAATGTGTCTGCATTTGCTTGTGATGCTGCACGCCGCCGCCTCTCCCCCTGTCCAGTTAATTGGAATACAAAGCAGAGCGGGGTCGATGGGAGAGCGGCGCTGGGTGACGATGGAGGGGGGGGTAGCTGCTGTCTGTCTCCAGCAACCTTCACTGCTCGCTGGGAATTGACTTGGGAACCAGCAAGCGAGACCGACACACTGTCACTGGTAAAATGAACTGTCACCTTGCATTTCTCAACATCCTGGCAGCGTCGAATTGGCCGCTTTGAACCATGTGACGTGACACTGATTGAGTTCTGGTTTTCCCCAACCGGACTCTAAAAGGAAAGGAGAAGGTTTAATTTCAAGTCCGTGCAGAGTGTGGGCCCGCTGGCATCGCTTCACACCCTGCATCCCCAAAACCGAAGCTTTCACGGAGGCTCTATTCCTCCTCACCACCCCTCATTATTTCATTGTGCTGCTTCGTTACTCTGCCTCTCAGCTAGTCTTGTTTTTCTTACGGCGTATAGTCATGGCGGTCTGACAGGCACACAGAGGAGGAAAACTATTAGGGGTAGCCATTTGGATCCTGGAAGCAATCCCAGGGAGTATTAAGACGTTAACCCTGGCCAAGTCACTTGTCTCTCTCAGTTACTATGCTGATGGAGTGGAGAAGGGATCCAGTCGCAAGGGGGACCCTGGAGACGGGAGCTTCAGGTCAGCTGGCGCTTCCAGATCCAATCGAGCCTGACTCAGATGGGGGATGGTTGTCAGGAGCCTCCCAGGCATGGCTATAAAGAGGCTCAGTGCCAAAACAAAGGAAGATGAAAGTGTGCCATTTACACCAAGACAGCATCTCTAAAGAAAGCCTCAAAGAGCAGCAGTCATGGAAATATGTTTATGTTCAGAAATGCCGACAGGAAGAGAATCTAACAGCTACTTTTTATGATTTATGTCATTTATATGTGTGGACATGAAGTTACTTTCTCATTATTTATGCAAAAACATAAAGATGTCTTCATATACCGTCTGGAGAACTTATACATTTATTGCATCACCATGTAGGATATGATGCCCTCTTTTTTGCATTTCTCTTACTTGATACATGTCAGTAAATATTTTTAATACCAGTTAATATCTTGATACATTTGTTTTAATTTATAAGAGGTTAACTGAAAAATGCCAGATTAAATAAGGAAAAACTTCCTCAGAAATCCTTTTAATGTAAAAACTAAAGGACAAAAGAAGGTCGATCCATCTTTCAGGAGAGGCAGACATGCAGAAGATGTCATAATTGTAGGAAAAGCTTTATCGTTTCCCACATAAGATGATGTCATCAGATGCCTCTTTGTCCAACCAACAAGCCTGAAAGCCAAAGACACTCACTTTAATCCCATGTCTGACAAAGAAAGGCATTAAATTGTGACACTTAATATATTGTAAAAGCTTGTTTTTTTCTCTACTGAAATGATTATTCTGTCAGCAGAAATATTACCAATCATTTTTCTGCAGATCGATTAATTGTTGCAGCTTCTTCCTCGGACTCAACTCACCCACCGTCCTTTGGCCAGCATCAAACCCATGTCACGTCTCAATAAAGGTCAACAAAATATAAAAAATGCAGGGCGATGATGGAAATAAGCACATGATTTAATTACTTTATCAATTACACTGCTCATTTTTTTTATAAATACTCTAAGAAATAATCTGAACGTTGCTCTTTTGGAAATGTCTATCATATCCAGAGAAACAAATGGTTTCAGCCTAAAAAGCATGTTTTATACCTGCCAATAAAAATCGCTCCTCTGTGGTATCTCTTACACGACCCACCCCCTGTTATGCCATGAATACTGTATCTAGTTTTCCCTTTGAAGCCTGGGGACCCCACAGAGCGACATGCAACAGAGGAACCGGTAGAAGACCAAGGAAGTGAGCCTGGCAATAGACTTGTAAAAGAGCCGGCAACAACTGCAAGCAGCATGGGGTACAAACAGCACCGAGCTGACCTCAGACAAAGTGCAGGAAGGGGGGGGCTGAAGATGTGCAAAGATATCTGAAGTGAAAGATATTGTCCGTGCTGGATTTGTTAATTGTTACGTTTGCACAGTGAAGTGTTTGCGGTTTAATTTGTGGCTATCGGTGGGATTTTCCTTTCCTCCCTTTGCGCTCATAAACCATCCTGTGCTCCACTCCTTGCCCTACATTCCCCCAGCAGACGGCGAGGAGAGCTGCGCTGATCGGAAGGTGAAAAACATCCTCCTCCTCTCGCCCAGCTGAACATCTGTCTCCGCGGCGTTGGCTGCAGCACCGACCCTGACACCTCCAGATGGAGAGCCTGCTGGGAGCACTGAGGTATCACCTGCAGAAATGGCAGAGATCACACCCCTGGAATGAAGTCCCTCGCTTGTTTTCCACACCGTCCCCCTTCTCTGCTGTCATATCTGTCACTATTCACCGAACCCATGGCCTTGTGACTCATCTGGGAAGGCTTGGAAGGAAATGCGTGAAATCAAATCTCCGAGGCCTCCTTTCTAATTTACAGTAATGGGATGTATGGTATTTCAGCTCTAACTTCTTTTCAGGGAACTGTATTAATTTTTAATATAGTTGTGAAAGAACTGCATACTCGTGGATGTATTTTAAATGACTGCTGATTTTCATTTCCTAAAAACATGATTTTCAGAGCCCTTAAAGAGACGAGGGTTCACGCAATCTGGAACCTTGCTTAAATGTCCCAAAGCCTGATTAATCTCAATATTAAGAGCCATACCTGCAAAAATCTAAAGCCTAAGAGCCCGAGAGTTTGCCTCCCTGAGCCACTTTGCTGTCTTGACAGATTCATTTGTGCCTGAACTCTGCGTGAACCTCAGCTTTCGAAAGAGGGGCATCAACAGGCCGGTGCTGTTGGGGCAGAAACTGTGTGTGCAAACCCAACACCCAGAGCAAATATTGAAACTGCTGCCCCCTCGCTATCAGAGGAAACAAGGTGGTCAGGTCATGCAAGCATTTAGCAAACGGTGAAGCCGTAATAAGCAACAAAAAGTTAAGTGTTCGACTCATCACTGCTTTTAGAAAGAAAATTTCAATCTTGTGAAATGCATGTGGATATGTGTGACAACATGTTTCAGCTGCATCTAAGCAGAATTCGGGTAACAAATCAAGGGGTGAGACCTTGCTTCCTGGAGTTTGTTGTCATGTTTAGAGCCCCTGGAGGTATTTCGAGGTGAAAAGGTCACCCTGAACCACCCCATGTGTTGTGAAAGATTCCTCTTGTCACATTATGCAAGGGCACTTTGGTGGGACTATAGAGATAAATATATAGAAAATACGTTTTTAATTACTCTCATGCATAATAAAAAAAAAATCTCATCAGAGGGAGGGGATTTTATCTTAAAGTTGCAAAATGTAGGAGTCTGAATATAGATTAGCACGTTTTTTGCATGCACAACAAGGGTTTTTTTCATTTTATAGACTTTATTAGCTAAATCATCTGAACAATTGTGAGGAAATACCCTGTAAATAAATAGTGCAAACAGTGACATTGAGGAGGTACTCCAACACAAAACACAACATAGGCTTATGATAAAAAGATACAAGAATGGATGAAAACACTTTTTAAAAAGGTTCCTCGCATTCAGCTCAGAAGTCAACGCACATTGGCAGACAGTCAAACCCTGTAAACTTCACAAAACCTCAAGCAATTTTCACAGATTATATTTTTCTGGAATGGTGCAACTTTTTCTGTGGAAATGTTCCCACATCAATGATTATAAGTCTTTTTCACAGTTTTTCTCCCTTTGCTTTTGGAGTTGTGTCGGAGATGGAGAGTTTGTCCGCAGCTGCCGGGGAGCTGACCACCGCGCAGCCCAGCTTCTCGCGTTTTTTCTGCTTCATCCTGCGGTTCTGAAACCAGATTTTCACCTGCGTCTCGTTCAGCTCCAGGCTGGCCGCCACCTCCACCCGCCGGGCGCGCGTCAGGTATTTATTAAAGTGGAACTCCTTCTCCAGCTCTGTCAGCTGCTTGGTGGTGAAGTTTGTGCGGATCACGTTGTGCTGGCCGGGAACCCCGAACTCCGACTGGACTGCTGTGGGGAGAAATGAGTGAATGGATGGTGGAGGGGGGAAAATAAAAAAAACATGGCACTCATGGAGCTGAGGAATGACAGATATGAGTGAAAATGTGAGAACGAATAGAAAAACATTAATCCATGAATTATTTTGAGAATATTTTTAATAATTTGGCTTCACTGTCGGCTGCAGTGATATTTACGCACGTTTTCTTGATCTCATGTCTCCTTTAAACAGCAGGTTTAGGTCTAATATGAACCACGAACCTGTTTTAGGAGGATTCCTCTTCACTTTCATCCAGTCGAAAGTTTTTGAATTTTCCTCAACATGCTCCAAGTCCCTCTCCTTACACTGGGGGGGTAGCCTCGCGTAAACGCTGTCTGCGTATTCTGGCTGCCTCTGATTCCCGCTGAAATGCAAATAGTGGCTGGTCGAGGCGACCCCAGGCCCACAGCTGTCTCCTGTGTAGGGAGCCATGTTTGTTCCGATGGGCGAAGCCTGCGCGTGAATGAAGCCTCGGTCCTGGTCAGGGGCGAGGCCATACTGTCCGTACTCCAGAGAAGACCCATACATGGGGGTCCCCGGCGAAGAAAACGGCAGATCCAAGTTGACATGGGTCTGGTGGTGCAGAGGGAGGCCAGGCGCCTGGTGGGGCGCAGAAGCTGCGGCCACCAAACGGCCGTCCGGTGCGTAACTATCACTTGTTGCGCAAGAGGTGGACGACATGTATCCATGGTTTAAATTGGGGTATCCGGCCTTGGTGCTGAAAATGTTTGTTCCCCGGTTGCACACGGGGTAATCTAAGTAGGAGTTCATCCCGAGTCTGGGCCTGATATTTGTTCAGAGCAGATCAAAACTGAGCAGTCATTAATCGGTGCTTCCTTTGCCCTAACCTTAGGTAAGTATGTCAAAGCTGTAAAACTGCCTTCCACCCTCATATCACCTTCCTGACACACCATGTGACCTGCTAAACGCCAATGGCAAAAGACCTACAGCGCTCTGTCAAGTCTGCAGGCTCGTCCATCAAACGGGTCGCATTTACATGACAAATGCTTCAATCAAACGCGCCATCCATCTGATAAGAACACAAATATCAGCACATATAGGCAGGCTGCAGTGTTGGAGAAGCTCCAAATAACAAATATAATAATGAAAAATAATAATCATTAATAATAAAACAAAACTTGACTTCATTGCATTTATAAGGTAATAGTTTTAAAAAAAAATGAAAATTCATTGGTTTCGATTATAGCCTATGTCTTTTATTTGTTTGTCATGAAATAATTTCGCTTATTCATCTCCCAGAAAAAAGATTTAAAAAAACATTAAGTTTAATTCAAACTGCATATTAAATATAATTTGATCCAAAGCTATAGCCTGTTGGGCTTATTGCTAAAATATTCGCTCAGCTTTGGGGCAGCATGAATGCTGCAAACAGGCGGAATCAGACAATGTTGCAGAACAGTCCGCGCAGTGAATCCAGTGATCCATCATGCCTCTTTTTCTACGACTGACAGCAAGTTTGACCCATTTTGCCCATAAAAGAACAAAGACACGTTAAAAAGCCAAACAGGCTTCTTTTTTCTCCCCCAATGTTTTTCTCCCTACTTGTGAATTAACAACACTGATAGGCCTTCTACAAAGTAAAAATCTACCAAACCCTCATAAACGCGCCCTGTAGCCCAATTAAATGAGAGTTAATGTGATGCTGCAGTCCTCAAGCGGTAATTAAGCTTCAACTTAAACTAAAAGGAATAAAGATTTTGCCATTTTCAGCAACAGCTTTGGCTACTAAAATTAGGTTTGAGTCTGGAGATCAAGCCTAGTTTCATCTCCAGACTCAAACAGCGATTAACGCGTTAATTTACTGAGTTGTAGCGTTTAGAAATACCCGAAATACCAATAAATAAAGTTTCTGGCTAAGATTTGGATTTATCAAGCAAACAAACAAATGAATAGATAAATAAGCGAAAGTATAAATGAATGAATAAATAAATAAATATATAAATAAATAAATGTAATGGTGCTTCTCCTCCTCTGCGTGTCCTGCGCTACAGATGCGTGAGTTTTGGGGCTTGCATGATTCTGTCCTGAGGAGCGCAGCTCTGCGGGAAGTATGACCCGTTCAGGTCATCGCCTCTCTGCTCTGAACTGGTTGTGTGTGCGGGGTTGTGCGGGTTGAACTGCACATCAAACTGCGGGCCGTGCGTGAAAGCTGGAGCTGGATATTTGGGGTATTCTGCCGGGTAGGCCGGCTGGGAATGCTGCTGCTGCTGCTGCTGCTGCTGGGACTTTAGCGGTGGGGAGGCCGGCTGGTAATCAGCACCCAGATGGACGTAGCCCAGGCTCGCCAGAGTGGGGCTGCCCGGAGCGGAGGGGGAGGACGGGGGTGAGCAGGAGGAGGTGGTGGGTGCGGCTGTGGCTGCGGTGAGGCCTTGCACCTTCTGGTCCTTCTTCTGCTTCATCCTCCGGTTCTGGAACCAGATCTTGATCTGCCTCTCGTTGAGGTTGAGCAAGCTGGCCATCTCCACGCGCCGCGGCCTGCACAGGTAGCGGCTGAAGTGGAACTCCTTCTCCAGCTCCACCAGTTGCGCGCTCGTGTACGCGGTGCGTGTGCGCTTGGAGGCCGAGGTCGCGCTTGGGCACTTCTCGTTGATGGTGCAATCTGGGGAGATAAATGTAGGGAAATGAGGTGTCGAACAGATACATCACATTTATTTCCATCGAGTCTCCGCTGTGTTTACTGCCTTTTATTAAGACTATCTGTTCACTAACGTCACGGGGCGCAGCTGGAAAAAAAGACACAAAAGCCAAAAGATATGCCGGCCTATTAATTAAAAGCAAATATTTAATCAAAGCTTAATAAAAATAAAAACGGAAAGAAATGGAAAATTACCAAAACAAGCAAGAAAAGCTAACTAAGGCAAAGTAACAGAAGAGCAAAGATGTATGTTGAGATTAATAGGTTAATGGGTTTATAAAGTCAATTACTGCTCAGTTTTTTAATTATTTTATGATTTTCAGGTTTTCATTCCACAAATTGTGCTTTAAACAAACGTCATTTTGGTTGTAAATAAACTAGAAGCGAATGGACAGATAATATTTATCTTGAGCTTAAATGAAAACGATTCTTAACTTCACTGTTTTATTTAGCTATAAACTGTTTATATGGGCTGAATTTCTCCATAAACATGTTTAGTTTATCTGATTTTTTTAAATTCTATTTCTATTTGATTCATGCAGAATCTACAAATTTCCAAAACTCTGCAGGTTAAATCGTGGAGGCCCCCTCCCTCACTAACTGCAGCTTCATTAAAAGCCAGCTGACCTTTTGAACCGAAGGAAGTTTCAGATCCGAAATGATCTCTAAGTTCATTAAAGACAGACCGAATGACATGGGTCCAGGTTTTCTCATTTCTTACACAGACCTGTGATTCTCTTGTCGGGTTTCTGATGTGAATGTCTGGACTCTTTCATCCAGGGGAAAATGTTCCTGCTCATTGTACACTTGGTGCTTTGCGCTTTTGACCTCCGGGGAAACGTGCGCTGAAACGTCTCCACGCGCAGCTGCTCTGTCGGCGCTTGAGAGCACCCAAACCCAGAGACACCATCCAAGGAGTCGCTGAGGAAGCCGCGGCGATGGTGCTGCATGCTCTGTGTGGAGCTGGCTTTCTGCATTTCCATGAAATGTGCACCGGGGCCCCCTTTGACCTTCTGGCAAAGCGCTGGCAGCCAAATGTCACATGGCAGGTTTCCAGAGTGTCGGAGGCTTCTGGCCTGAGAGGAACCAGGAAAAAAGAAAAAAAACAGAAACAGGGAGGAGACTAAATGATCCATCTTATCAACTCAATAGTACCCTGACATGAATAGCAAGCCTCTCCGAGCTCGAGAGGCAAAATGAAGAAATTAGAGGGGAAAATCTGCAGGAAAATGTTTTTGTATTTGTTGCCTCTTTTTCTTTTACAAACAAATTACAAATATTTCCGTTTGCAAAATGAAGCTATTTCCTCTAAGAGCAGTCTTTTGTTGGACTCCAAAGGGATTAAAATTATTAAAAACGAAACAAAATAATATATTTAGAGCTACAATACAGCGCAACAAATCTGACGTAAATACATAAAGAAACAGCGTCTCACTGTGTTTCTGTGGCGTTTCCTGAAATTACATTAGGCCTGTTTCTGTTAATACATAACAGCCTTTATTCAGCTAATGGATAGTCGTGTTTGGATGGGGAAGAATGAAATGTTTTATCACAACCTACTGAAAAACTCATCAATCAAAGGCAAAATTACACAAAAAGTCCATTGTGCAATGCAGCTGCAGTTGGTTTATCCATTTTTTTCCAGCCATGTATCTCAATTAGAATAAATTCACTCTTCTTCCGAAATTAAACTATTATAAAGCAGCAGTTTAAAAGACGTAGAGATAAACGCAATCAGAGAGAGAGAGAGAGAAAGAAGAAGGAGGAAAAGTCTGGAGGCATGCAGCTTTATGAACTCTGGTTGAACCGAGGTTGGAGTCAGGCTCGTAAATCATAAAGACACATAACCCAGTCCGCGGCACAACAGCTAGGGCTGCCTTACCTTCACGACCCACATTCATCCCGCGCTCAGACAAACACGCCGCGCGCTCTCCTCGCCTCCTTTTTGGAACGAAATATCTCCCAGATTAGAATAATCCGCACAGAGAAATCGGCTCTGGCTTAAAGGTGATGTGATGTGGGCTTTGAGGTGAAGCGGAGTGGACAGTGTTTCTGCAGCTCACACCGCCCTGCGTTGCATTTCTGCACACAGTGCGCGCGCGCGCGCGTGTGTGTGTGTGCAAAAAGAAGTCTTTTCTGCTGATCGTGCAAGCTCAGTTTCATAATGCCCCTGCGATCAAATTAAGGAAGGGGATTTTTTATGCCTTAATATAAGAGAAGCTGACTTCCTTTTACATATTTATGGCAATTACAAGAGATTGAAATTTTAAAAAATGATAGAAGGAAAAGATTAAATATTTTTAGCTCTTATTTCTATTTTAAAAATTTAACAGGAGGAAACAGTTAGACATAATCACCCATATACATTAAAATAACACAAAAACTTCATTTTAAATGTTACCGTGATGCATTCACGGCACTTAAGGAAACACACAACCAGCCACATCTCATTTTGTTTAAACAACTCTGGGAACACATCCAATGCTGCAACCGAAAAAAATATATATTGAAGGGCCAATGCCAAAGAGGCCATACATCACTCAGAAAAAGAAAACTCAGTATTTAGTTTCCACACAAACATGCATTACATCGCCTTTATATAAGGAGCTCTTTCTTTTTTCCGTCCTTAATTTAAATAAGCGATCGGACAGACTCATTTCAAAGCGGAGACAGACAGCGGCCAGCAGCAGAGTCCATTAAAAAGTCTCCATGCAGGAATTGATACTGTAATGAGGCTGCTGATTTGGCTCTGCATGGTGACGATCAGGCTGCTGCAGCCGATCGATTGGCGGCGCTTTGATCTCTCCTCTTCACGTTTAGCTCCGTCGATTTGATTGGATCTTAAAGGTAATATTTAACTAAGTGGCGTTACTTCATGTAAATTGGTGCCTTTGATCTCTGATGTGAAGAAATGATACACTGTTTGTGATGCTCCCCCCCCCCCCAAAAAAATAAGACTCATACATTCATTGCAGAAAACAGACTGAAGCCTTTATAATCTTAGTCCCACAATATGTCCTTCAAGTCTCTGGAAATCTCTAGTCAGTTGGAATTATGCTGATATTTGTCTGTATATTGTTCAAAAACTAATCAGAAAATATTTTGCGGCACAAAACGATATAAATTTTCTCTGAAGAATAAATGTAACTATTCTGAGGAATGTCTTCATTTAAATGAATTTATAGGATTATGAGCAGCCTTTTAATCCTATTAGCCACATCTAAATGGTTGCATACTGAGTAAATTTAGCTTTACTACGAATTACTCGCTGAGTTTGCTCATTGTATTGTGATTAAAAAGACAATTTAATGGGATTGCTGCTCAAATGGTGACTTTTAGGTCATTTTTATAACAGTAAAATGACACTAAAATGTTTGGGATCAAGATTTAAAGCTGTTATTCCTCAAGATGACTATTTATTCATGCTTTGATTCATTGTCCGCATGTATTGCATTTTAAACCATAATAAATTAATAATTAATGGGTTGATCATGTTCAATGACATTAATCTGTTGAATAATTTCTAGAATCACTAGTGGTATTTACTTCTGAAATGCAGGGGAGGTATTTGTAAACTAAAACTGGTGTATTCCAGAGCAGCTCTGCAGGATGCTGGTGTACCTACAGCAAAAGGTGGTCAATAATCCATAAATCTAGCTGATAGCCAATAAAAAGTGCTATAAAAAGACAAAGAAAATCAGCAATAAGTGCTCTGTTTGTGAAATAACCCGCCTTCTGATGTATGAGAGGAGAGGTGGAGGTTGGTTGGGTGAGGGTGCAGGTGTAGAAGTACTGCATAAACACTTCCAGTGTAAATATAAATACACATGTGATCTTTGTGGACTGTTATCACTCAGCCGTATGACAACATGCCTGAGCTGCACTCTTATCGCTGCCCTGCCTGTCTGATGGGTGATGGACATGCATACTCCCCCCTTTCTCTTCCCCACCACCTCCAACTCCGCCGCCCTCCTCTCAGTGTGCAGGCCTGCTGACAAATGCCGCTCTCTACAACCTCTCCTGTCAATTAGCCGCAGCAACCACGTGTCCGCCGGCACAGGCAATTTATTGCTCCGAATTAATTCAGGGACAGTTGAATCGACAGTGGCAGCAACTTGATTTCCCACTGACAACATAAGCAAGCCAATAAATAAACTAATGCACTAATAAGCAAACAACATGGATTGATATTTATAGAATGGTTAAAGCATTTATAATCAGTAGATAAACAGATAAACAGCAGATGTAAGTGTTTATTTGAGTAATTGTTAAAGTGGAGGCAGCACAGATGATGTTGGTATAACATTTATCTTCTTAGGAAATGATTTTGAGATTAAAATACACTTAAAATATGATCATTAAAACATTGTAGTCTAGTTATGAAGTAAAAGTAGCCTTTAATGCTGAATATATGCTGCTTCTCCCCCCAAAAGAAACTCAGACTCACTCTCTGACTTCACATCTCTTGATAAAATAAAACTTTAGCAAACTCACTTTTCTCTTTGTGATCCCATCTTCTCCTCAAGACAGATTCTCCTTCCAGTCCGGGGTGTTGTAGCTGTTTGTTGAGGTCCTCCTCACATTGCCCTGGCAAACTAAAACTCCTCCTCGACCACAGACAGTGGCGGTGAAAAGGAGACGTGACAAATGAGGGGCCGAACAATGCCCACATTCATGGCCCGTCCTGCAACTCTCCCAGATGTCATATTCTCCAACAATGTGGCGCAAAAGGGGGGAAAGAAGAGGAAAGAGAGGGAGGGGGGGGGAGGGGGGGGACAAAAAAACACTGAAAGTCTGCTGAAGGCCTGCAGCTCAGAGAGTAAAAACTCCACACAGATTTCTGTCAACACATCAGAGAAGCTGCTGCCGCTCAGCCGGACATATGGAGAGCAGCTTGTTTTTTCTTCCCTTCTAAGGCTTTTTTTCTTCTCCGGGGGTCGAAGTGTCGTCGCCTACATACTCCCCAAGATGCAAATTTGTGGCTGCTGCTATATTTACACAAATTCGGATCTACAGGGTATATATAGGTGACAGGTGATCCGTCTCAGAAGGTGTCCTGAAACAAACCTGGAAGAGTTAAATCATCTAATCAGCTGAGTCCAAACTAGTCCAAAGTGTCATATGTTCACTTTTACAAGTCTTGTTCACTTTAATGGTGACACTGGGTATGTTAGAGACGATAAACCAGCTTTTAGTGATGAAACGAAGCTTAATTCTGTTGTCTAACACATTCAGGAGTCAAATTAAGAGGTTATATTGTCATTTAATAGCATATAATAATTTTTAAACTAAGGAAACAATAACAGGTATTTAGAAAAATCCCCTCAGTTTGTGCTGATATGATATAATCTGATTGGTTTAACCCTGAGAAGACACTATCATGAACTGGTATACAAACAAAGTTGAATTGAACTGAATTGAATTTAAACTGAAATTTCTTTTCCTTTTTATTGAACAATAGCAAAGCAGTTCTAAGCATTAATCACATTTATCAGTGCTTCGTGTCTAATAATACAGTAAATAGGTTATGCAGTTTTAAATGGTTAAGTTTAATTAAGTGTGAAATTAAGGTTATTAAAGAAGAAATAGAAAGCGTTAATAACAAGGTCTCCATTTATAAATGCTAATCACCTATTTACAAAAGACTTTATACAGAAAATCTGCAGTTATGAATGTTCATGTGTCATTGATTAAGTGTTTTATACATAAATATTTACAATTCAGCTTTTCTAAAGATATAGTCATGTCTAATAGATCAAGCATATTGTTGAAAGCATTAAATAAGCTTTTTCATTGCTTAAAAAATTAATTATAGGAGTTGATATCACATTGATTAAACGTCTAATACATAAAATCTACAGTGAAATGTGAGCAAATTGATAAAGGGGCTTGATCAGAACAACTTTAATTAACTTCCTGCTAATAAGTGATTTGCATGTTAATAAAGTCTTATATAAGAACCTGCAATCAGCTGTTATACATACAAAAAGTCCTTAGAAAAGGGTTTTATTCACATTCTACTGTTATAAATGAGGGAAAGTCTTTTTAAAATCTGCTTTATTCACAAAATCTCTGTTTAGAATTAATAAGGGCTCTTATGCTATGAACTGTGGTAATAAATGTTAATAATACAGTAGTTAAATGTTGGAAATATGGTAAAATGTTTCATACTGGCTCAAAATATGAAGTCGATATTTAATTATATTGATATGTCATTATATTAAGATTCACAACATCATATTGTGAGCTCAAGCTTTTTATTTTGTTAACTTTGATCCTTGATTATCATCACTGCCCACTGAGTTTTATTAGTTTTGCAGGTATCAGAATATTTTAAATATATAAATACATTCATACATGTTTAAAAGTCATTAACAGAATGTAAAATATTCAAGTTTTTCATGATGTAAATAGCACCGCCCAGCCTTTTCTACAAATTTCCTAGATATGACCAACCAAAAGTACAACTCAAACTATTATAAACCATGAGAGGCATCCGCATGCAAAAGTCCTTTCAGGGTTTGGACACATTTAGTTGTTTAGCAGATGTTTGGATCCAGCTCAAAAGTGAGGAACATTTAAGCTATAACCATCCCTCCATAAAGCCCATACGTAATGAAAGAAAAAGCAGAGTGAAAGTATCCTGGTCATGTGGAAAAGAGTTGTGGAAACTGAATCTAAGTGAGCTGATGTCATTTAACAAACATCTGACTTCTCTGGGTCGAACCATGGCCTTTTTGGTTATTTTTAGCTACTGTTGGTGTTTTTTGTGATGCAGGCCGTGATGATCAAGCTGCGGCCACAACACCCATAACAATTAAGATTTGTTAAATAAGAAGAAAATGAAGTTTTAAGTACAGGGAGAAAACCTGGTGAAATTATCTGAAACAAATCGTGCAAACATGTGTGAAGTGAGTGCAAACTGGACAAGTTAGAGGTGTGTGATGAAGAGTTGTTCTGTGAAGGAGAGGGGCACTCTGATTGCACTGGGAGAAATATTTTTCAGCTTGGCTTTAATATTTTCATTTGTCTGTAATAGCGTATAGAAAGAAATCATTAACATAATATGCATATTATGAGCACTTAGAGAATTGATGTTGCTGTTTATGTCCCTGTCATTGGCTAGAGAGTATGTTTAAGGTGTCAGTTACTGATTTTCAAGATTTCAGGTACGAAAAATAAAAAGATAGAGAAATCTAGGTTTAAGTCTCACTGCAGCCCATTCCCACTACAACACAACCGATGTGAAGCCACAATAAATAAAACAGGTTTTGATCATTGTTTCTACCTTTTTGCATAAAATGGTGTATAATCAAACATCTTTAACTTTCAAAAGAAATAATTAAAAAATGGTTAATCATTCAAACAATAAAATAAGCTGAGTGAAGAAGCAGATTTTTAGGGTTATTTAGTCTTAAATTGGCTTGTAAAATGAAACAAACCCCAGGTTTAAAATGGAAAAGCAGCTTCACATCTGGTGTATTCTCCAATCAAAGTACGAGGTTACAGCATCATTCCCCCACTCAACCTTGAAGAGATAACTAACAAAACAAGCTGTGGTTTTCTTGTGTTCAGCTCAGTAACCTACATGCCCTCAGTGATAAGAGCGCGAGCAGAAAAGAGGGGGAAGAAAAGCCATCCATCATCCATCGGGCCGGTCTGAGGCGCCCTCTGCTGGCAGATCAGCGGCATTACAGCCACCAGCAGCGAGCTCACACAGATATTCAGCATCCATGACGCCATAAAACCCAACCTCACCACGAAGGAAAGGAAAACAACCCACACACGGTGACAGTTGTTTAATGTATTTTATCATTATTATTAAACAAATTATTGTGCATAAAATCTTACTTGAAAGATGGAAAATTAAATGCTTCATAATAATAATTCTTTCATAATAATTCTGCAAATTTTCTTGGGCGCACTGGTTATTATAATTGATGTAACATTTTTATATCTATATTAAGTGATCTTAAATTTCTAAAGAAAGGGTTTAGAGTATATCAATCTGTGTGATGCTCAGGTTTTCTATTGTGCACAGTAAACAAAGCAAGCAGGAACTAAAATCACCCTTTTTTGTGTGTGAGTTCTACCTAAACTAACAGGGCTATATTTTTACATATATGGTGAATGAAAAGTATATTTTTTCCTGTGCAAAAACAGACTTTTGTCGCTCAGTCTCGTGGTGACAGTGCAAAGTCTTTCCCCTGACGCATCTGCGGTTGGAGTCTATCGTCTCCTGACCCAGCGATGATCCCCGCCGCCATGAATTATGCATGAGATCCGGGTACAGATTACCCCTATCAATATGCAATACTCATTACGCTGCTTAAATTGCCACTTAATAGTTATGAATATGTCGAAAATGTCTGGGACCTATATAGTACACCACTGCTTTTAACTTTTTTTTTTCTTTTCTTTTTTTTTTTACCTGTAATGAGCTTGAAAGGACTCTGATAACATTGCAGAAGTCTTTCCTGCACATAACATCATTATGTTTTATTAGTGGCCGGTGGACAAAGCTAAAGGCCGTGGAGGCTGGGATTTCTTTATGTAAAAGCAGTGAAGCCTGTGTCCAGCGCGAGTTGTCCGAGACTTCACCTTTGGCCGCTCGGTGACTTGACAGATCGGGATAAATCACTCCAGGACCTCGCTCAAGTTCGCTCCATGGCAGCTCCATAAACCCTCTGATTGGCCTTAGGGAGATTTATTTTACCTCCAAATCACTGATTGCTAGAAAAAAAAAGAGATGTTTTGATTTCTTTCCTTTTAAAAAAAGAAAACCATTTTGAAAATTTGTAAAAGCTGTCAGTATTTATTCCTGCTGTGCAGGAATATTGGCACGTGAGGCCATTTTCAAACAGCAAAAGGTTTGGGGATCTTAATTTTAATCGGACAATAAAATGATAAATATGTGTTCACAATTTCTAAGAAACGTTACAAAATTCCATCCAAAACAACCACAACTTGAAGCCCAAATTTAGACAATGAATTAATAGTAAAAATGAGTGTTTTCATTTTAAGAAGTTTTCCAGTAGCTTAAACAAACCAAACATGAGTGGACAGCACTTCCTGCTCCTGTCCAGCCTTTTCCAGTCCCATCTATGCAGTTAAGCCGTCACTTTCATTCAAGGTTGTGAATTATATAGTACATTGTCTACTCCCCAAAACCATAAAACCAACTTTATGGACCTCACGTGACTTTTCACAGTCTGTAAGTAATATAGGCCTATACAATCTTTGGTAAGGGGGTATTTTTACCAACTTCAGCCTTGCCTATATACCTGTAAAGCCAAAGCCACTCTTTTTTGGGGGGTATTTTTGACCTTTTCTCCCATGGAAAACGCAAATCTCGCTGCCAGGAGGTCAGAGAGGTAAGTCTGAAAAAAGTCTTCTCTTTCACTCAGTCTGCGAGCCAAAAAATGCAGCATCATCTTAGAGGCTGTTTGTCGCTTCAACAAGTCTTAGGGGTTAATCATTAATTTAGTTTTTAAAATAATCCAGCCCAGTTCTGCAGTTGCAGCTTGCTGCGTAAAACGACTTTAAAAGGGACTTTCCTTTTTTTGTGTTTATTCTAATTGATAATTCAGTCGAGACGCGTTCAAATCGAGGGAAACTTTATTTTTCAAGCGCTATGAGTTCACTTACAAATACAAAAAGCTTATTGGCGAAAAAAGCTTACATCACTGCCTATCCACAGAATAACCCTCTGCACTAAAAATGTATCACATTGACAGGTTGAATACACTTGCATTTCTCATAATTAGTTCTAAACAATAATAATAATTATAATAATAATAATAATAGATGCACAAAATATCCTAGAGCTACACATTGGCTTGTTTATGAAAGTTTATGGATCTTGGACACAAGTTAACCATCAAAAATAGCAGTAAAAGTTACACTAAAGCGCTTTTGAATGGCCCCAAAATACATTATACATTACATTCAATGAAGAGCAGCAAATGGTTTGGGAATCTTTTTCTTTTTTTATCTGAACTGTACAATGAATTTACTCCTGTTAGACCGTCAAGTTACGATAAAGAGCTCAAGTTGAAACACCTTCAAGAGAGAGAAAAAAGACAGAGAGAGAGAAAAGAGCATGGACAAATACCCCAATGATATTTACATCTTTTTTTTTCTTTTCCAAACAGGACATCTAAGCTATCGTAGTACAACAGTAAACTAAAAATGGCATTTTAAGACCACATAATACTTCTTTTTCTATCACAATGGCATGCTGGAAGGTGCTGCGCTGTCAATAGCTTTACAGTACTCATGGATTCTTTTTTCCTTTAATTTTTTTTAAAGTTTTATTGTCATTTTTACTCTTCCCCCGAAAAGTTAATCAGTTGTGGAAGGCGCTGCCTCCTGTTACAAGACTCATGCTTTTCAGTTTATTGTCCTTCTTCCACTTCATCCTGCGGTTCTGAAACCAGATTTTGATCTGTCTTTCGGAAAGACACAGGGCGTGGGCTATCTCTATCCTCCGCCGTCTGGTTAGGTACCTATTGAAGTGAAACTCTTTCTCCAGCTCTAGCGTCTGGTAGCGGGTGTACGCAGTTCGGGCCCTTTTCCCATCAGGTCCAGTCATATCTACAATTTTACAGAAAATCCAGAGAAATTAACAACCGCACTGTAACAACAGGGTTTTTTCTTCTTTTCTGTTTCTTTTCTGACTTCAACATGAGGAGCGTGTGTAATGGACAGAGGGGTCACAGCATGAAATGAGCTGATGCAAAGGGGGGAAGCATGCAATCAACACGACACACAAGACTCAGACACCACGCTTATTAATGCTTTTCTCATCTCTAACCTTCGCCGACAGCCTCTCTGCGTATTTTGCGCACATCTAAATGCTCAAAATCTTCATCTCACAAACTCCCGCTGCAGTTTAACGCCTTTTCCACATCAAACAAGCCCATAAAGACTTTACAAATACTGCCCCTTTCCCCCATCCACACCAGCCTGCTCGCTCATGCAGCACCTGACAGATTAATAGCACAACCGGCTGCGTGACATCCTTCCAAACAAAACATTATTAGATGTGTGAATATACCATGGCTTATGTGCAGTTTCCGCATCCAGGGGAATATTTGTGGCGTTTGGCATTCGTTTGGTGTGGGAGTGGAGGAGGTGGCATTGGGTTCCTGCTGCTGCTGCTGCTGCTGCGCCCGGGAAGCCGTGCTGGAGCCGCCGCTGCTGTGCGCGCCTTCCTCGCTCTCCACGGCCACGGTGCCGTCCTCTATCTCCGTGAAATGAGCGCTGTTGCTTTTGTTGAGGATGTTGCCGCCCGAGGTCGCGCTCCGGTCCGAGGGGGGAGAGGGGCTCTTTAGTTCCAGCGGCTCCCGGCTGGCCGTGGCGCACGACGGCGGCACCGGATCCGGAGACGCGAGAGAGCAGCTGGGCGTCTGTCTGTAGCGGGCGTCCGGCCCGAATCCCCGGGCATCCTCCCTCACGGCCCCGAAGTGGCCGCCGCTGTTGGTGCGGTTCACGGTTAGGTCCATGCCATTGTAGTTGTAGCCGAAAGACCCGGAGTGCATGGTGCCAGGGTCTCTGAAGGAGCCGCTCACAGCGCCGTTAGTCCCATAATTTAGTAACTGATAGTCGGAGCCATTTGGATAGCGCCCTGAGAACGAGTTTACAAAGTACGAGCTCATTTGCTTGGATTTTTAAAGCCTCGATTTGTAGATCTTTGTCGCTATAATCCTGTGTGCTTGCACGATTTATGGATGCAATCATGAATTATAAGCAATGAAGCCCTACTGTACTTTGCCAGGTATGCGGCCAAATATGGGAGAGCGTTCGGGAATCACGTGCCTTTGTTGACCAGTCGTAAATCCTCACTGATGACTTCAAGAGGTAATTCATGCTCCATGGTTACAAATGATGACGAAATAATGGTCGTTAGGCTCCAGTCAATGGTGCCTCCCCGCTGCGCCCCAGCAGCCGTGCAGGCAGAGAGCGCCATCTTCCGGACAGAGGCGGCGCTGCTCCGCCGGGACGCGCTGGCAGGCCTCCTCACGCCATCCATCATTTATGTAACACGCAGATAATGCAGGCCACAGAAGGCTCAGGTAACACATAACAGAGAGACATCGGGCGCGGTGTTGTCATGTTGTGCTACATCATATCAAACTACAAATTATTTTACTATTTACACTTCTCTGTTTGCAATTTTTAGCCGTATTGTGATTAGAAATGGACATGGGAGCACTAATAATAACATAATATTAAAAATGGAGGAATAAAAACATCAGATTTTTCCAATGTACATCAAAAAGCCTTTATTTTTATGTACAATTTCCTAAGCAAAATATTGCACACAATAATCCACATGTGCATTAATCACGCGAACAACAATAAATAACATGTAGCATTTCTCATCTGTACAAATTCAACTGTTGGTGGCACAGCTGTAAACAACAATCCTAAAGACTAGCACAGAGTCACACAACAACTACACAATGAGGATAGACGTCATGAAGATTCAATGGAAACAAGGAGAATAAAAACAGTGGGGCTACATGATGACGTAACAACATGTGCAGAAACTATAACGCAGAAATGTATTTACATTTGGCCATTTTTTTCTCTCTTTTTTTTCTCTTATTTTTTATTTTTTTGCATAGTCCCCGGAATAAACAGACGCGCACAAGGACGAACAGTGAAGGACATGATTAATGCGGACAGTGTGCGCGTGCAGATGCTGGATAAAGTCGTTTTACACGCCTCTAACATGGGATTTTTGCAGCACTTCATATCTACAAAGAAATTATACATAATTTTTATTTGGGGGGGGGGGGTGAGGTTGGGGAGTGTGCAAATTAACACACACGCGCGCTCACATGCCTTTATTCATGTTTGAAATGTCCCTTTAGCTCTTTTTCTCCGCCTGTTCCTCCTCCTCGGGTGTTTTGGAGGGATTCAGGAGTTTGTTCTCCTTTTTCCACTTCATCCTGCGGTTCTGGAACCAGATTTTAATCTGTCTCTCCGTCAGGCACAGGGCGTGAGAGATCTCTATCCGCCGCCTCCTGGTCAGGTAGCGGTTGAAGTGGAACTCCTTCTCCAGCTCCAGGGTCTGGTAGCGGGTGTAGGTCTGGCGGCCCCTGCGGCCACTGCTGCCAAACGGGCCTGCAATAAAAACCAATTCATCAGTTAATCATTAGAAAGCATCTAAATACATCTGACATAAAAGCAGTTCACTCTAATTCATTTTCCCCTCATTTTCAGCCTTTATTCAATTTTTGTGTGGAAAAAATGCGAATAATTGACTTTACTATTACATTCATGCTTAATTTGAACATTGTCTCATATAATATTCATTAAAAATCATCTTAGGTTCTTCATGATGACACCAGAGGCTTAAACCCATTAAAAAAAATATGTAGTGAAATTATACAACTAAAACTTGCAATAAGAGTCATTTACTAAGCAAACAACGCATTTTAGGGAAAGTTTGCATAATTGTTATCTTACAAATGCCCCTGATGTGGCCCACTGCATGATGTGTTATCATCTGCTCCATCCTGCTGCTCCTAACATCCGGATGCAGCAGAAGCGGAGCAGCTCCTCATATTTTCCTACAAACTGTTTCATTTGCTCTTTTTCTTCATGTTTAATGTAAAAAGCAAATCGTTTTAAAAGGGTTCATGTCTGCACGAGCTTTCAGTGGAAGCTCGGCTGATGCAGGCCCGTGTCTGTGCGTGCGCGCGTGCAGTTTGTGTAACCCTTCGAGGACGTGGCGACCAAAAGCCCCTAAGGCGCGTGAAGATCCGCGCGCAGTCATCAGAAGTTCCAACTCTGCCATCGTCTAATTATTTAATGAGTGTTTTACGTGCGCGTGAGAATTAGACGCGCTCCACAGCTGACAGGCTCTGCCCACGCGTTCCTGCGTGACACTCGGTACAGTTTTTAAACAGAAAAGAGAAGAAAAGCGTCGGCACTCACCGGCGGAGCAGGCGTTCATCCTCTGCATCCACGGGTAGATGAGCGTGGACGACTTGTCGTCGATGCTGCTGCTCATGCTCACGCTCTGCTCCGCGCACTCCGCTTTGCGCTGCTGGTGCTCCTGACTGACAAACAGCGGCTGCTCCTCGCGGCTCGAGAAAGCGCACGAGCCCTCCGCGTCCTTGTAGAAAGTCCCGACCGGGTTGTAGTCGCAGGGCGCCGCGCTGCCGGCGCGGCCGTAGATGGCCGCGGCCGCTGCGCCCGTCTGCTGGTAGTAGGACGCGGGGTAAACCTTCTCCTGCATGTTGGCCGCTCCATAGGTGGCCGCGCTGGAGTAGTGTCTTAACGGATCGGTGTATCCCGAGGAATATAGCGGTATCTGACCCAGGAGAGAGTCCTGTCCTCCCGGCAGAGACACAGGAAAAGTTGAGTTAACGAAATAGGAACTCATTGGGTGGACAACGGGGTGTATATACTCCGGAGGAATATGATTTGTTGTCTTTTATAGTCCAAGTGGTTTTGCCATTACTTTATCGGAGATTTGGTTTTTGCTGAAAGGGGGGGGTTGTGAGGTGCCACTGAATACAGAGGGGAAGTGTACCATCTGATCAACCTCTGGCCAATCACCGCCTTCTGTGCTTGCACTATTGCACCCATGGGGGGCTCTTGTTGCGCGCAGGAGTCCCCGGTGAATCGAAATGAAGCGCTAGAGCCTGTCGGTCTTTACGCACGCTCACGCACTCTCTCTCACAGATACTACGACTCACAGAAATATATACTTTTAAAACATATTATGAGTCCTTGCTCTTGTATGGAAATAATATATAAGCAAGCAAACAAACAAACTCTCGCTCCAAAACACGGACACACACACTTAATGAAAAACGAAGGATGCCACCCTCTCAGCTTTCCTGTGCCTCCATGTTCTCACTCCCATCCTTAATGAAGCCTTACTTAAAACAATTTAGGTCACAAACACACAAAAAAATGCAGCATCCGTGGTGTAGTGGACAGAAATCTGAGGAAGGAGCGTTTAGTGATTGAAATTGATGCAGAAACGCTGCGTAAATAACGCCAGTATTTCATTCTTCAAAGGTGTGAGCTAATCCTGAGCCCAGGTTCCCCACCAACTATCAAGCCCACACAGACGTAATGAGGAGCAGCAGAGATGCCGGGCGCGTGCACACACACCCAACGTTATCATCCCGATCACCTTATCACACCGTGATCAAGTGCATGATCATTTCACGCTTGGAAATAAAAATGTAAGTATAACGCAAAAGTGACAAACACCCAAAAGTCCTCTTTCCTGAAGGATAACTGTTTATTCTTTTATCCATCAGCTTTTAATCACATTAAGCAGGTAAATACTTATTAGTGTTGGTGGTGTTCACTATTATTTGTACAGGACTATTTACTTATCGATTGTTATAATTAATAAACTTAAAACTGAGCGTTTGATTCTGCTCTCAAGTCATTTCCACAAATGATATTCTAGGATTTTCGTCCAAAAAGTTGAAAATAAAGTCATATATTCTACATTTCTATTTCAAGCCCACTTAGAAATATAATATTCTAACCTGGAAAAATAATTTTGCAGCAAAACCCTTGGAAAAAAACGATAATAAAAATTTTAGCACCTTAATTGAAGTGTTTGAATTTTTAAAATAAATATACTAAGGCAAGTGACAAACCGAGGCTCTAAAAAAAGGTATAAGATCAAATCAGACAGAGAAGCGCAGCAGAGTGGCCATAAAAAGAAAATAAATGAACAAAATGACACAAAGCAGATATTATTGACTCTACATTTCCCTGACAATCAGAAAAGAGAAGCACCTATGCCAATATTTGTCTAGAATTGGAAAAAACGTGCAAAAAACAGACAAAAAAAGCGAAAAGAGAGGAAAGCGCTGCGCAATATCAACAAAAAGGCATCTGGTGTTGTTCTTTTATAAGTACAAACATAAATAATATGAAATAAAGTAAAATAGCATCAAATCTACCAGGAGATAAATTATTGTTGGATTAATCAGATTTTAAAAGGAAAACATGTCTCAGTGATGGCGCAGGCCTGGTGTGACCCTCATCATGGCCAACATCGTCATCATCAAAGTCAAGCTTGTCTGGCCTGCAGGCGCGTGAGCATGTGATTCCCCTTCTTACCAAAGGGCCCCAAACATAGAAAACACCTCCGTTTTTATTTAAATCGCATATTTAGTAGCTGAAATGTTTCTTGTTTTTATCTTTAGGCGCTTCTGAGGGCGCTGCAGCATCTCAGGGGTTAACCAGACAGCAGCTGGCCGCGCGGGGAGACAAACAGCGCAGGAAAAGACGCGAGCCACTTCGGAATGCTTAATTAGCATTTCTTAAAGACAGATTTCCTCTTTCCCAGTAATGTAAACATCAGGCCTATACAGTGACAGTTCAGACACAATAATACAGCAGCAGCAGCGGTGCTGAGTTAATTGCTGGCATATTAGAAACATGGTGCCCTTACCTTTGTTGATAATCCATCATTTCCATGTGTGGGTGCCACTCCGCTGAAGCTAATCTCACTTCCTGACAGTCCTTGTCGACCCCAAAATTCCCACTTTGTTTAAGTGATATCATGAAAGTAAAGTCTCCTCATCCTGGAGTGTGGTGATCCCTCATTTTCACGAACATAAAGCCACACAAGTACACAGCCACATGAACATGGCGCACACGTAGAGGAGTCGTGCAGAGGCTCCATCACCCACTTTTGGGAAAAAATGTAAACGCTGAACATCCCAGTTTCTCATAACAACACTCCACGCGCATGTTGCTAATACGAAAGGCAAAGAAAAAGGTGTTACATGCGTTAATCGAATGAGCGGTGGAAAACAGCAGCTGCAATATAACCTCATGGGAAATAAGTTCCCATTTCTGCTGTCCACATGACCGCCAGCAGCCAATCCCAGAGCCCGGCGAGTCGTAAACTTCCGTGGCAAAGTTGTAAATTTTCATAAAACCGCAGAGGTTTTTGTGCTTTAGAGGGGCTTTCTCTTCGCCATCTCTATTTTCACCAAAGCCCAGAATGTGTGAATTTGGTGAAAGGAAGCGTGTCCAGCCCGCAGGTCAGGTGGAAGTGTGAAGGTATTTATTCTGGGAGGCAGGATGCGCGCTTGGTTCTGTTCCAGCTGCTGGTTTTAAAGGTTCGTTCACCTTCTTCTCATTCTCTAACCCCAGATTAAGTGTTTTTTGTTTATTCAAAACTTTTAATCGCTTAATGTTTCATTATTTTAGCCTGCAGACCTTTCCAAACCCCGCTTTTCATACATTTTCTCGCATATTTCAAATAATTATCGAAAACATCAAACGCGGATGATGGAGATGTTTTTTCTTAAAAATAATTCAGTTTTAAAAAGTTGAGATTTTTTGCATTAAATACTTAATTATAATAGCAATAGTCTAAATATGAAGCAGCTCCAGCAGTAACTGTAGATCAATTTTTACCAAAGAATTAAGTGATTTAACTCCTAAGGGATATTTTAAGGTTGCGAGAACTTCTGAAGACAATCAGCTCAATTACAACTCCCCTCATTCAGAAATCAATTATTTAATTACTTATTTCACCTTCCTCTTATGATTTCATTTGTCTTTTTCGTTTTTCTTGATTAAAATGGATCTTTTCAATTTGCATGTCGCTGTTTTCCCTCACTAAAGACGAGTTCCGACTTTTATAGACGCAATAAAACCATAAATTCCCCAAATACGCACAAATCCCTGCACGCTTTGTTTTTTCCCTCCAGAGACCAAAACTCTGACAATTTTCCTTAAAACTAAACCTAGAATTAAAGCCAAATATATTTTAACTACGAGGATTCAAAGTTTTAACATAAGTAATAAAAAGCTCTCGAATAAAACATGGAATTAGTTTTTTTTCTCCCCACACTTAGGCCAAGATTTTTTTATAATGGTAAATAATTATAATTAAACTTAGCGGTGAACTCCTAAAATGACAAATGTACAAATATCTATATTTTAAATTAAATAGGACTTCATAATTTCTGCAAAAACTCTGGGCTGAGTTTTATTAGTGTAAAACGAAGAGAGATTAAAATGTAACCTAATTCAGTTTTCTTTCGTTTTAAGTCAGACAAACATTTTTCCTTACACAAACAATGGCTACAATAATTATCTGGGTCTAATTTTACGTTTTAAATTCCTGTCAAACAATTCCTTATAGACTGAAAATATTTTATCTGGATGTGTTGTCACAGGAAACAGGTCACCGTTGTTTTGAATAATTTCCTTTAAGACTTTTCCTCCTTTTTTCCTCCTTGATTTTGTTTGTTTTTCCGTCTTTTCCTTTTCAGTCTTTCACCAAAGCAAAGAAACCGGAAACAGACAGGTCGTAAAATTTTATGGCCTCTGAGGTCAGACTGGGAAGCTCCAAGAAAACACGGAGACACTGCAAAAATATAAAAAAGATAGATAGATAGATAGATAGATAGATAGATAGATAGATAGATAGATAGATAGATAGATAGATAGATAGATA
>JBBBVT010000023.1:2517193-2527779 GCA_037177035.1 Craterocephalus eyresii | reverse complement strand
ATATAATATAATATGATATAATATAATATAATATAATATAATATAATATAATATAATATAATATAATATAATATAATATACAATGCATGAAACATAAAAAAAAGGCAAGCTTAATGCCTAATAACAGGGTTTCCTTTAATTAAAAAAAGGCTAATGTGCCAGTGTCTCCACATACTGGATATGTATCTTGTGTGACTTTTTTTAGGGTTCGTTAAAAACACTTTTTTAGGTAAAAACTGTACTTCCATAAATGTTTGCATATTTTTCAATGAATCACTTCACCTATTTCCCATTTTTCAGACAGTATATATATTTAAAAAAAGGGTGGCTCAAGAGTTTTGCACAGTACTTTAAACATCTGTCACCTGCTCTGAACAAAGTGTAAAAGCTGTCAGAGCAGCACGAAACGGCTTCTGTTCACCTCCAGCACCCAGGGTTTGAGCCGGTGATCCAGCAGCACGTCGAAACCCAGGATCTCGAAGCAGGCGCTGGCCGAGGTGTGGTTGGGGAAACAGGTGTGGTAGTTATGCTTGAGGATGGGGTGAGCAGAGATCAGAGTCTTTATGATCACGTCCTCGATGTCGCTCCACATCTTCTCGGTGTTACAGTTGATGGACTCCAGGTGTTTGTTGAGGCTGGACAGCTTCCTGGGGGAACATTCAAGTAAAAATGCGCCTATTTGGTGGACAAGACAAAAGTCTGGACAAAATTTCAAAAAGTACTTTGATTTAGTAAAGAATTATGCTGACTAGCTGCATAGTTAACCCTTTCATGCATGAATTATTAAGAAACAGTGCCACATGTTTTATCATACAGTCATTTACTATTCAAAATGATTAAATATGCTTTTCATATTTCTATAATATGGATATTCTATAAAAATGTGTCTGTTTCATTTTCTTTTTCTGAAAGTTTGGTTTTTACACTATAGGAATGTGCATATATAAATATTTATTATTCAGCTTTAAGTGACAGTGTATTGCATGACTCACTGGTGTCCCCTGAAGCAGCAAAATTTAAAATTTTCCATCCCCACCCATGAATATAGTAGAAAACAGCTGTCAGACAGGTGGAAACTATGCATGAAAGGGTTAATTACCAAGGTTTAGTCCATGAAACATACGTAAGGGTAAGTGTAACAACCAAGGACCTGACTTGAGGATCCCGGACGGGAAGATCCAACGACCAGTTCAGGATTCCCACATGAGAGTTGGATGAATTGCTCACAGAAAGTCAAAGATATTTAACTTTCAGGTAGGGCTGGACAATTAATCGAATTTTAATCATGATTACGATATTGCCTTCTCACAATCATAAAAACACTGTAATCGAAAAAAAATTATTAATGTCACATGTATGTAACAGAAATGAATATAGACTGGGTATTCATTTTTTTATTGCTATTATTATTTCCATATATGATTATTTTACTCCTTTACTTGTTTCTAATTTATTTCCACTTGTTTTGTTTTTTAAATCAAAGAATAATCATGTACATTAATCGTGATTTCAATATCAATCAAAATAATTGTGATCATTATTTTTTTCCATATTCGTCCAGCCCTATTTTCAGGCTAAATTCATGGAAAATGTGAAAAGTTAATCTACACTGATATTGTGCCATGAACACAGGTCTTGGCTGATGATGACAAAGGACACATGATCAGACTAAAGCTGAATGTTTAATAAAAGCTGAAAGCACTGTTAGAAGCATCTAACAAAGAATAAAAATAAAATATATTTTAAAAAAAAGCTGAAATAAAACAAAAGATCCTATGTAAAAGTGAAAGTATGAACTATATCAATATGATGGAATTTTACTGTTATTTCTGTGGGTATTTTTCTGGCGCTCTTAACTGCTAGAATATTACATTTTTATTTTTAATCTTATTTTTTACTCTTTTTCATCATAATTATGTCAATTTTTATTCAAACGAATCCAATTTGCTCTGTTTTTCCTTTTCCAAACTTACCACTACCTGTGGGTGAACATATGAATAAATTTAACATGTGATGAAAACATTTCATTTAACTGGATCAGCATAATTAATTCATATATTTGTACTATTTTCAAAGTAATTTTAACTGCCCTATAAAACCGAGTCTCTCACACTCTATCATACGAACGTAAATAACACAGGAAAATGAGGTGAGCTCCAGAGTTAATTTGTTATATTTATCCTTACGCCTCTAGTTGGACTGGTACAGTAATTAACTTATAAAGTTGACACAGATTTCCAGCATCTAACTAACGCTAACACATCTGCAACATCCCGACACACATCACACACAGCATTCAGTCACCGCTTGCTGCCGACGTCCTCGTCGCGGACAAAGTTCTCGCTGTTCTTGTTGATGGAATAGTTGGTGAGATGCATGCAGACATCTTCCTAACGTCAGAGGGGGAAAAACGGTCTTTATTTAATCTGAAAGTGCCCACAGTTGGTCGTTTCTTCCCGTTCGCTGTTCTCACCACGTTGCTGTGTGAGGGGTCGTTGTACTTCGTGGTGCAGAAGCGAGCCAGTCCCTCCCTGAATATGAATATGCTGAACGGGTCGCATGACGTCACCAGGACGTAGATCCGCAAGTCGAACTTGTACCCGTCGATAATGAAAGGCTGGAGGGGGAGTAAATCAGATATTTAGTCTTCCACCTGTGGGTATCTGTGCAGGTGCTTTACTTTTCTGAGACAGGCTCACCCTGGAGACGTAAACCTGGCAGATCATGTGCTCTCCGGGGGGGATGTCTTTACTGGACTTGGTGATGAAGATGCCTTTGCCTTGGCAGCCCGTATCTGGCTTACAGATGTACGTCTTGTTTTTTTTGGCCCTGGTATAAGCTTGGAAGTCACTGCAGCTGCAAAGCACCGTCAGATAAGAAGCGAAGATACTTAAACAGAGAAAAAAACCTGCAGTAACACTCTTTGAAACAGTCGGATTAAGTGCAAACTGACTCTGCAGGAAGGCACCATGTTCTGGGAAAGATGTTGTAGTCTTTCGGGAAAAGTTTCAGCATGCGGTTCAAGTTTCTCGCCAGCAGATCTTTGCGGCAGATCTCACTCATTCCTGGGAAATGGTTTATTTTCTGCAAAGAGAAGAGCGTTTACTGGCCACTAATACCACATATTTCACATACAGAATCATATCCAGATTGAATTCATCTTCAAAGAGGAGAACTGGGTGAATTGGTCACAAGCCGCTGAACAGTAACCGGGCTGAATGACCCATTAAAGTAGATTACAAATTAAATGTCGTGAGGTATGAATACCAAGCCCTAAAAACGTAACTCTATTACCCAAAGAGGCCTTCTCTCCTGCTCATTTTCTGCTGCACAGATACAATTACGCAGTTAATTTGCAGCAGTGACTTGAGTTTTAGCGCTGATGGCAGTAATTCGCGTGTTAGTGTGAACAAACTGGCTCAAATACCTGGTAACGCTTCATGTCCCTCACACGGTCCAGAGACACGGAGCAGTCGGTCCAGAACAGCGTCCAATCTTCATCCTCCATCGCCTCCCTCAGCCCGTATCTCCGGGCAGCTCGCCGCACTGGGACAAATCAAACATTTAATATCTTGTAGGTGCTCCAAATGGTCTGCGAGGCAAGTCTGTTCAGGTACTTTTCTCCATTCACATTTTCTAGTGTCCATTTTAACAAACACATGGTAACTTATCTACTTCAGTTCTATTGGTTTTATTGTTAACGACATTATAATGTTATCAAAAAGTTCTACTGGTTGTTATTTTCTATTCTTATGTGGACTCTTCTTCTTTTATCCAGATTGAGACAAACACGTGTAAAATAATCCATGTTGGGAGTTATAATCTGGCTCTAAATAGGGGTTTAAAATGGGGATTAATGGGGTTAAACTGGAGCTCCCAGCAGGTCAATTAAATTCACACTGAGATTATAAAAGTAACAGAAATCTTTGTGGTTGCAAGACAGTGAAGGATTGAACATCACCGCTTCCATCCCACTAATGTCTATAATAAATATTAGGTAAATATTAGAAACATAAGGCTATCACATCTTTTCCCAGCTGGAATAGTTGAAATAATTATCTGTAAAACACGACAAACTTGACTGTTTTTAATCAAACTTACCGCTTTCATATTTGCAGTTGGTGAGGTTGATCCACAGTCATCTGAAAGACAAGAAACAGAGCGAGAGGGACAGAAATCTGCTTTGCTGTGAGGTCCTACGAGTGCATCAGTAAGCTCGCCATCCTGCCGCCGTGATGAGGAAGAGAGAGAGCCTGAGAGAGAAAAAGATTGGTAACAGAAAGCAGAGGAGCCCCGGGAGTACCTCCTCTTGGTTTTCCTCCTCTTCTTGCTGGTGGGCGGCGGTCGGGTGCGGATGAAGGCCGCGGTTTGGCTTTCGCTGCCCTCGCCCTCTTCTTGCTGCTCATGTTCATGAGCATCTTCATTTCTGTCCAGGCCGTCCAGCTTCAGACCCATCCTCACTGGGAACAAACAAAAACAGACGACATTGTTTGGTGTGTGCGTGTGCGGCTGCTAAACGACACCGTCCCGTTTTCCAGCACTTATTTACATGGTTCTTCTTTAATGCTACGTGTCGGACAGCCTGACATTGAAACCCAATCAAACAGAACCAGGTACATGCTGTAGGAGAGGACCGGGAATCATGTTTCTGTTTCCATTCCTCTCATCAGGTGAGTGCTCCGGCTGTCAGCACATCGTCCCACGCTGGCTTTCAGGACAAACTGTGGCAGCGTGGCGTACAAACAGAGGTTAATACCACAACAGGCACAGGAATTAATCAAGACACCAAGCAGAGAAGAATGCAGCAACACTTAATTTGATGCATATTATTAGATTTACATGCAGCACCCCTTCATCTTCATCTATCTTTAGGTCACATTGTGCACCTCTGAGCTGCAAGTCTGCAGATTGCAGGTAGTTTATAATGATGTCATGAGGTTATTATTGGTGCACATACAATGTTTACGGCCGCTGGGGTCGCCATTTTTCAGATTGTTCTGAGAAATGTAATGTTAAAATTTAGTTTTTACCCCCATTCTTCCAAAATAAATGGAATTATGTTGAGACTATTGTATGATTCAGTGTTACAGTGCAACATATTCAGTACTATATCACAACAGAGGGCAGTGGTACAGTTGTCTGGTTGTGGGTGACTGGCTGATAACACTTTATATTCTAAGAAGTCTCTGAGCGTGTTTTAAAGGATTTTGAGACTCAAGTAGCCTGGAACGAACAACCCGCAGATAAACACAGGAAAACGAGGCTGTAGACTGAAGATGATGATTCAACAACTTTGTAAACAAATGTCTCCAAAAATGTGAATTTTACTGTTTCATTTGGAAGAAATCTTTTGAGAATAAAGCAGTTTCTGTTCTCTGACACCCACCTCTTCATTTACAAACCAAACATTAGGGTTTTCCATCATATTTTAAAAAGGAAAGGTTTTAGCAGGCGGAGAAAGCAGAAAAGAGATTAGGCAAAATGATATATTCAAACAACCAGTCAGAGCTGTGCACCACATGAAGGGAAAACAAGAGCAAAAGCAGCTCAGAGGACAGTAATGATGAGTTTTTACACAAAGCAGTCAGAGAGGTGAATAACAGGGTGACAAATATAAATATTAGCCTTCTAAAAAGTTAATACCTGCTGATAGATAAACAAGAATATATTTCAAATCTTACTTCAAACATCTGGTTGGGGAGTTTGTTTTTTAATAAAAAATTTTTCTTTGACACTATTTTCATGTGAGCAGGTGGCTGCTGATGATCCGTTTCACTGTAAACCAGGCTGGTGGTCCACATCATCCTGCCACTTCCAAAACTGTGCCGATCAAAACAATAACAACCCAAACGTTCAGGAACAACTTTCCAGTATAAATGTCTGTTCTCTAACACAGCGGGTGGTTATGGCCGGATGCTGGGTTTGCTGGTGGCACTAAGGAGGGACATCCCAGGTACACGGCGGGAGGCTGCGGTGCAGGGTAACAGTATTCTGATCCAGTGATCTGGATAATCCTGGCCCTGAACCGTGAGCTTTACACTGGGCCGAGACGCCCCACTGACCTCAGAGCCGATACAGTTACGGCTTCGCCAGCTATTTCTCTGAGACTGCGTCCGCACTGCACAGCAACGGGTACATGAATTACATGAATTACACATTTGTGTAAGTTGTCCACACAACGACTGCTTGCAGTGTAGATTACTTTGGATGTTTACTCTGACTGCACAACATTCAGCATTCACCACGTCTCATATTTTTATAGATATTTGTACAGACAGGATGCACAGGGAAGTCTGTAATATTAGTTTAATGATAAAACAGAACAATAAAGAACTTTTTCTGCGTCCATGTGTTCACACCATACATTTATATTTAATGTTGAGCTTTTTTTAACCTGTTGCTCACTTTGACCAGTTCGGGTTACTAAAGGCGCCTCCTCTAACTGCTTAACTCGGGAAGTCCAGTTTCGGTCCTGTAACAGGGTGGAGTCTTAGGTTTTAGATGTTCCCTTGCTCCAAATCCCCTGATCAAAAATAAATATCAAATAATAAAATCACCCCCAACAGCGCGCCGTCAGATTCTCCACCAGGCATAACCCGTTTATTTGAGTCAGATAAGCTGGGAAATGTTTAAGGAGGCAGTGCAGTGAATACTGATGCACACTGTACAAGTTCAAGTTAAAATGTGGCACTTTGTACTTTGGTTTTAAATTTGTATTTATTTTCATTGAAGTTATTTTAAAAGGCTGTTGCCAATATATCTGATTTTATGTGAAGCACTTTGCTCAACTTTGTTTTTTTTTAAATCGCTTCATGAATAAACAATCTTGACCTTGACACTGAGAAAAAAGTAAGAGAAAAAAAATATTTTCATTTCTTTCCTTTTTTCTTTTTGACAATAAAAAATTTGTTAAACACTTGGTTTTAAATACTTAACATTTTAACAATAGTTAAATGGTCAAAACTTGTAATAGCATTGGGAAACAATAACTTTTGGTATTACATAGTAGGGCTGGGACGATATGCTTTTCTCTCGATTAGATTCTTCTATGATTATTTGGGTGGCGATTCCATTTAACTTGTTTTTGCAATTCTTCGATATTGCTGATTTTTGTGAAGTAAAAAAAATTTTAAAAATTCAGTTTTCCTTCAAACTTCCTAAAATTTTTTCCACATTTTTTGCTTGAACTTTTAAAAGAAATGTTTTTCCTAAATATTTTTAGATTTTAAAAAATATGTCAATTAGGAAAACACAACACAATAGCCAGACTATCACCCTACTTTCTTTTTTTAACAAAAAATCGACTTCAGAATTGTAAAAGGAAACAAAAAATGATATTATGTATACCAAAGATAATTTAGTATCATTTAGCCAGCACGTGCTGATATAAATGGGATGAAAAATGATCAGGAAGACCCCTCAGTGTAAAGCACGATCTACTGTACGAACTGAGCTGCAGACTCAGACATCAGATCTCTAAACAAACACTAGAAATGAAACTTTCCCACAGAGCAGAGGCAGGGCTGCTGGATTTACCTGCATCGGTTTCAGCTGATAAACTACCTCAGTCACATCTGACTCACCTGCACCGTTACGGCTACATTTGCGAGGATGACGGTGATATCGGAAGACGCTGCACCTGTCCGTCTGTTACCACACTTCTCTGAGACCTGGATCTTGTTTTCAAGAGCCTCTTAAGATGCCATCATGCTCCTCAGCTGTCAAACCAGTGAGCCGCATCTCGCCTCCGTCTTCCTGCGCCCTGAACAAACAGGGCAGATTTGCATCATCACGACGGCGGCTTAGTTCAGATTGACTTACGCACTCAAGCTGTGGATCTGGTGACCAATTAGAAATAACCTGATATGTCATGACATGATGGAGAGAAAATGAGCAGGAGACCTTAGCGGGGCGTAAGCAGAGAGGGATAATCCCTGATATTTGTTCAATGAAACAGGAGAAGAGCTTTTCAGCACCTCAAGTTGTTAAATTGAAATCTGTGCTGAAAAGTGCAGTGAAGCGAACGGGTTGGACGTCCATCGTATTGGCCAAGCTGAAATGAAGATCCTTTCCTGGAGACATTAACAATAGAGTGCAGGCTGAAGGGCTAATGCTGGTCAAACAGCAGACAAAGCGAGTAGAAAGTAGACACACGGGACACGGTTGTGGTGTCCCACCGTCCTGGCAGCTGACCAGAAATCCATCAGGTAAAACACAATGAATGACAATGAGGTGAGAGAGTCGAACAAAATCTGGTCAGGCAATCCGAGTCCTTGATTAATCAATAAATCAGCATTAATTTATCATTAGCTGACACCTTACACCCTTCCACACTCACTCCTCCTTGTCATGGCTTTGTTATGATACTTTAAAGATCATCCACTGAGCTTCCAACACGATCCGTGCTGAAGAGCCATGAGGTGTGCTTCCAGCAACTTAATCTGTGGGAGAAACAGCAGCGCATTTAAGTGATAATGAGGATGTTCAGGAGAGGTCGCTGCATAGGAAAATAACCTGGAAACACAACCATATCTGCTTTAGAGGACTTGTTATAAATATGTGCTGTTGGATGTATTAGACATGGATGGATATTATTTATCCTTATATTATTAAGATGCATTTATGTTGTAAGATAAAATATTGTTTTCGTTTTTGCCCTTAAAGGAGAAAGTCCCAGAAAAGCTGATGCTTCTGAGTTTTATCTTTTTATTTCTGTTTATTTTCTGTTTTTTTTTTTTTAAGTTTTGGACTCTTCGAATCTGTTGTTTCTGTGTCTTAATTCTATTCACGTCTAGTTTAATCACTTCTTAATCATCTGCTTGTTTTATTCTTTTTAAAGTAGTTTCAGTCTCTTGTGGATCTTTTTTGGTACTTTGACACAGTACTTTTGTGGGGTTAAGTTTCTTTGTATACATTTTTTTACATTTATCTTGGTTTATCTTTTTCTTTATTTCGGTTGGTTATGCGTCTTTATTAGAATTGCTTCTCATGTTATATGACTGCTGGATTTGTGTGCCTCTTTTCAGCAATTCCACATCTTTTTTGGTTCATTTTGAACAACTACGTCAGTCTTTTGGGATTTATTTGTATTTCTGTGGTAATCAGTGTGTAATAATTCAGCAATTTTGCATAGTTTATTCTCTTTGTTGACTTTTAACATCTTTATTCTTGATTTCAATCATTTTGGTACACATTTAATCCCCCAGTGACCCTTTTCTTTGTTTTTTCAACCTTTTTATTGCAGTTATTTCTCTGTATAGTCATTGGGAAAAGATATATTGAATATGCTTTCCTTTTTTGCATGTATTGTTTTTTTATTTTTCTGTACTTAAGCCCTAAGTTTCTTCAATCCCTGGTTGCATTTCGCTTTTATTGCTTATGTGGTTGGTCTGGTAGTTTCCCCTTTTTGTGGTCGTGGTTGTTTGAGCTTCCCAGTTGTGTGGTCCTTTTGTGCCTCTTTAACTTGTGTTGTGATTTGCTTAAAATATACTAATCTGCCTTTATGTGTGCATTACAATCTTTGCATTTGTTACACGTGTGTATAACCAGAAAATGCGTGTGGACGTTTAAGTGCGCCTCTAATATTTATACATAAATTGTGTTATTGGAGCTCTGGTTGGTTTAGCCTGTAAACCACGGACACATAGGCTGAAAATGGCTCTGGGTTGTATTTATGTGCTTCTCGAAAACGAACAGGTTTGAGAGTTAAAAGTTAGTCAACGCAGTGAAAATTACGTAAAAGAACATACTATAACCGCTCAGTCCACGTACGGCGCTGTTACCATGGTAACGCAATGCTGACCTCTCCCAGCCAGAGTAGTTTTGCGCTTTAACGCTAACTGCCTCTAAATACGTGCTTGAAAACCTATAAAAATGTTTACTTAGAAGAAGAAAAGTGGGACATACCGTTCAGAAATTGTTCTATTTTATCCGGTTGAGTGTCCAAGCAGCTACCACCGTGATGGCTGGACGCAAAGAGGACGTGTAAGGTCCAAATGTAAACATGTAGGAGTTCCACACACACGCGCACGTTCACCATGTAGCCAATCACAAGCCGAGGGAGAGAGCGTTCTTGAATCTGATACGTTGACACGAAGATACATCAGCAGGCGCATCCACAGGTTTACTATTCACATAAAAGAGAATTAATCTTTAGCATTAATTTGTTATAACTATTTTTTTTTTATAGCGAAGCTATTAACTATCTCATTGCATTTCAAATCAATACTGCAACTTCTGTTGGTTTTATACATAAGAAATTGACTAACTTTACAATACATCGATTCAATTTATTGTAAAAAGAAAAAGCTTAACACGATTAAAACACAGTTATATTCCCAAAGAGCTTGGCTCCCTCTTGTGTTTTTTATTTAAACTGCAGGTATGTGTTGAAATGGACTTCATATCCCACAATGCAGGCATCAATTGTTCACATGTCTGATGCGTTCAAAGACAACTTGAATCGAAGATACTCTTCCTTCAAAATGAACTCACATACACTCACATACATAAACTATCTATCTATCTATCTATCTATCTATCTATCTATCTATCTATCTATCTATCTATCTATCTATCTATCTATC
>JBBBVT010000023.1:2467572-2498520 GCA_037177035.1 Craterocephalus eyresii | reverse complement strand
AATTGTGGTTCAAAAAATTTATAAAAAAATTAACATAATAATGAAAATAAGAGATATTGATACAAGTTGCATCAGTCATAAGTTAATATTTTATTGAGCAATCGTTTAAGGCCATAATTGTAATCACATGTTTTCTGTAACTCTAAATCAGACTTTTACACCTGTTAGACAGGTATTTTGGTCCACTGTTCAATCTCATCAGCTACATGCTCTCATTGGTCAAGGACCATACTGTTTGTTTGTTCTTCATCATTTTTTTTAATAAAACAATGTCTTATTTCACCTAATTATAATTCAGCAAATTTATATTCATGATTATTTTTTCATTCTCTACTTTTTGAATTACTTTTTGCCTTTTTTTGCGTTTTCTTAAATAGAAGGATATAAATAATGTTGCAGACAACTGTATATCTAATGGTGCACACCATAGATAGATAATAAAGGCTTTATTGTATTTACGCGTGTTTTCTATAAATCTCTTTATGTTTCTTTTCAGATTGCCACAGCCAACATAGCGGCCCCGTTGACGTACGATCCGGTAACCAATGCGGCATTGCGTAGCAACAGGACACGCCCACTTCAATTGTTCTTCCTTTGTTGCATTTTTCAAATATTCCCGGGGAGGTTCCTCGTAGAATTACTGTATATAAACATATTTTGGATTACTTTTATAGGTAACCTACGGCAAAAATGTATTGCCTTGTGGAAATTGGTTTAAAGAGGTAAACAACACTGGAAATACTGTAATATCGGTGAATTATGCAACAAAATGACTCCGTGCTGTGTGTCGGCGCCCCCTGCTGGCGGCCATCTGTTGGAAAACTCCAAAACACAAGAAATGGCCCTCCACCAAATTACGCATGCGCACTGGTGGGCGCTTTAAAAGGAGTCTGAGGAGGGAACATGAAGGCACCGCAGGCTGACTCAAACCGCTCTCCAGGTAGGTTTAAAACACCTGAAATCTTGTCATCACAAATTAATCTAGTTCAACTTTGAGTTCGACGCCGACGTGGTCACACGGTTTCCGAATCAAAACGAATTTCGCTGGTTAGATTATCCGGCTAACGTTAGCATGCTAGCTAGCTGTTATTGTTTTTCGTAATTTCGCGAGAACCAAAATGGAGGAGATGGCCGCTGCCAGTGTCCTACACAGCCACTCCCGAGTCCTTGTTGGAAGCCCGCACTCTAAAATGTCTGCCCGGTCGCAGCATTTATCCGTTTTATTCTTCTTAAAGTGTTAACTTTTCCCCCATGTCATTGTTTCCCTTCATGAACTGCGAAGCTAACGCAGTTTAGCTGCAATTTCTAACCCGGTGAACCATTTTAAAGAAAGGATGTACACGTTAATTTGGGAGTCTTTCGCATGGTAAAGTGTTGTTTGGAGGTATTATTAACCCAAATGAAAGATACTGTGTCCTCTGTAGGGCATCTATCCTGCGATAAAATCTTTATTCTGTGTTTTCCAGATGCGAAGTTCACATGGGAAGTAGCTGCGGATAAACCTCGCCGCTGAGGCTCCTGCAGGATGGGAAGTCGTTTTTCTCGTCATGACTCTGAGACCCACATTGTTTTATAATACAGCATTAAAGCATAACGCTAACACAATCAGCTTTGACCAAAAATACTTTGGAGGGGCCACCGTGAGTCCTGTTAGTATCAAGAGGGAGCCCTGCGATTTTGCTGTAGATGTTGTGCAAAAGGGCGAGATCCCAAGTAAATCCAAGGACTTAGAGCAGACTTACATGACAAGCAAAGTTTCAGAGATAGTTCAGAAACACAAAACTGTGGGGATATTGTCCCCTGTCAGACCAATGGGGGGTGAGGGAACCCCGGTGAAAGGCAAACCCCTCTCTGTTGACAATATGGATAATCCTCAGATGACTGTGAACAATAATCCTAAAGATGCCGGTGGCGATGACAGTGCGAATGGGGTTGTCCCCGGAGTCCTTGGCACCGCATCCATTGAACTCTCCTCTGAGGGCAAGTGGAGGAACATCAGGAAAACCCCTGCCAACCCCCACACGCAAGCCAACTGCCTCCGCCAGATTCTCCTCCTTCAGCTGGACCTCATTGAACAACAACAGCAGCAGCTGCAGTCCAAGGACAAGGAGATAGACGAGCTCAAAGCAGATAAGGAGACGGTATGTGTCGGGATGTTTTGGACTAATGTGTTGCATTCGTGTATCTGGTAGGGGTGTAATGATTAATCGATAGATCGATTTTTATATTCCTATGTTTCATGAGACTGGCAAGATGCTAGTAAAATCGATATTTACCCATCTATTATCGTTATAAAAGGTCTATCGATTCGATCCATATGGAGAAATAATACTTATAATATGGAAGCACGGAAGATTTTTGTTTAGCACTTTTTTGTTGAGAAAATAGTGGAAGTAGCAGGTTATTAAAATATTGTTTGCACTAACTATACTTTCATTTAAAAAAAAGTGTAATTATTGAAAATAATGCCACAAAATGTTTAGCCCCTGGTGATTCAACTTGTAGGGGTGAACTTAATAAAAAGAAAAAAAAGTTGTGAATGGATTTGCTATTTATTATTGTGTTTCTTGTTTTGTTTATACCCATATTTTTAATTTATACTTAATTCCCTTACAAAAAACTAAAATTCTTCTTACTAAGAAATTTCCCTGCACTGTCCAGCATCCAGGTATTTATGACAATCACACTGTTTGGATTTTTGATGAAAGTTTTTGATAGATATACTGAATCGATTTCAAGTCACTGAATAATTTCGGATCGTATCGTTCTAAATTAACTAGAATCATTCATCATAACCACAAACCGTGATATGAACCGAATCGTCGTTAAAATGAATCGTTACACCCCTAGTATCTGGTTTTCATTTTCAGTTCACATGTATTAAATATGAACATCTTTTGTTTTAAACAGCTCCTTGCACGCATCGAGCGCATGGAGCGCCGCCTCCAGCTCACACGAAAGGATGTGCCCCGTGATAAGCGCCTCTTCCAGCCTCTGGAGCCGTGGACCCCTGACAAGGAGGACATGTGGGATCTGGACATAGAGGAGAGTCCGCAGCCTAACCAAGCCACCCCCCTCCAGTTCAGCCGGGGTGGCAAAGGTCAAAAAAGGTACAAAAACAAGCTGCGACAGACACAATCAAGCCACAACCTTGTCATATTTTTTGCGCTAATTTCTTTTTTTTCATTTTAACGCACACAGGAAGTCTTGCTTTGGAGATGCAAAAGCTCAGAAATCTCAGAGTAAAAGTGCAAAACTTAACCCCCAGAAGTCTGAAATGGAAGCCGGGTTTCCCAATCAAAGGGGTCTGTGCAGCAAAGAGAGCCAGGAGAAGAATGCTCCGGCGAGGTCGGGGGTAGAAAGGGACAGTTTGCTCCCATGCAAAGAGGAGCCTGAGCTGAGCTGTCAGATGGAAGATCTGCCCTTCATGTCTACTACAGAAATGTATCTGTGTTGCTGGAACCAACCTCCTCTCTCCCCTCTGCGTGAGACTTCCCCTAAAAAGGAGGAAGAGGTGGCCAGTGAGTGGACTCCTCATGTAGTACATGATATGCTGATTGTTTGTAAGCCTAACCTATATCCCACCTTTAAACACTTAATCCATCAAATGTGCCGAACACACCAACCATGAATAACTCCCTTTCCTTTATTTCTCTCTACATGCTAGTTCCCTCTTGGAGGGAAAACCACATAGAGCCACTGAATGAGGACTCATCCTTTAACCCCCCTGAGGTGAGACACATGTGGAAGAAAAAAAGTCCAATATTTAAAATTGCAGCATCATCTGTTTGATTTAAAAAAATACCTTTTTAATGCTTAAATTAAACGTGTGAACCTTTGCTCCCGTGCAGCCACTGGATGATGGCGTTTTCCTAAAACGCCACTCAAAGCTGGAGTTGGATGAGAAGAGGAGGAAAAGGTACCAGTCACAGAATCAACCTGTTTGGGTTCAGATTCATATGTATGAGGAACAGATAATAGATTAGCTTATATTTGTTTAATTTAGGCTATAAAGGACTCTATTTTTACTTTTAAAGGGGTTGGCAAAATTAACAATCAAAGATGATTATTTAAACATATAAAAGTATGAGAATATATTTTCTAAGGCGATAGGATTTCCTCACGATTCGATTCCTTTGCGACTTTTTTTGGGTGCTGATTCGATTTAGATTGCAATTCTCGCGATTCTTCAATAATGCAGATTTTAACGGAGAAAAACAGAAAATGTTACTGAAAAAATCTTTTTTGGCTAGTTTTTTTCTTCCTTTTCTTTATTTCCATTAGAAATAACAACACAGTAGACAGACCAACATTGTGCTACTACAATGCCAACAAAATCAATAAAAATCATTCAAATTATATATTTAAAATATCCATATTATTACATATAATCCATATTATTAAATATTTTAAAAAGTTTTTGCATTTATTTGGAAAAAATATTTTAAAATTGAGAAATAAAAAATCCTGATATTCAATTTCTTTTCATTTTACCACCCCTTATATTTTCTACTTTGGCTCACCATCCTGTAGTTTTTGTTGCTCTCATGTCAAATGAATCTTGAAATAAACTAATTTAAGCTTTACCATAAATATTATTAGGTTACAATATATCCTATATTCTGGCAGCACAGTAAAGTATCACAGTTGTTACTTGGTGAATGGGAAGTAGGATGGTAAGTATTCAGTCCTGCGAGTGACTTATCTTTTCTAGCTGAGATTCAAGCATGCGGCCCCGTTGTCATTTTATTCCACATCATTTCCATTTCCTGTCGTTTTCATTGATCCTGTGTTTGTTTGTGTTTTGTTTGTAGATGGGACATCCAGCGAATCAGAGAGCAGCGCATGTTCCAGCGCCTGCAGCAGCGTATGAACAGGAAGAAAGTCGTCCAGGAGACTGAGCCTGAGCTCTCGTCCTTCTATCCCGACACGGAAGATGGTACAGCTGCAGTATTTTATACCTGGAATAAACTGGATGCAGCGTGATATGATAACAGAAACGCTGATAAAGATGTTTTAACCAGATTTATTAATTTTTTTTCACTTTCTTCCAGTTGAAACTATTGTGATCACTCCCTTCCTGCCTGTGGTTGCATTTGGCCGGCCACTGCCCAAACTCTCTCAGCAGTAAGTGCAGAAATGTTCTCCTGTGATTCTGTTTGGCTCTGGTGTCATGAAAGCAGAAAGCTATTGTCTACTCACTGATGATTTTATTTCTGTGCTCAAGCACCAGATTAAAGTCAATAAACTTCCAGGCAGAGTCCTGCTTGGGTGCAATGTTACGATGTTGTAACCCATGTTATTGTAACCATCTTATAGGCCAATTGTACCTTTTTTATACATCCTGTCCCTGTATTGCATCATATTTTTTCTAGGCTTGTTTGATCTTGTATTTAATGTGAAATTGTTTCGTCTTGGTTTTCATTTGCAATTTTAAAAGAAAATCAGCAACAACGCGGGAATTTTAGTTTGCATGTTTTTTTTTGCAGAACTACCACAGCATTCTTTGAAATTTGACACTGAACCACTGTTAACGCTCTATAATCCCTTTTTTTGTCATTTGGGGGCTTTATTTGATTTGAATATTGCTGTGCACAAATAAAGAGTAATTTACAGTCATTTAGATTATCAAAACCTGCAGAAAAACCTCACCTCCTCTGACTGTGTGGCAGCGTGTTGGAAAGCCCAACGTGGCCTGCAGTGCTTCATTATAATGTTAATCCGGCGCCTGATTAGTAAAAGACTGATGTCCACAAAAATGAAGAAGGGAAATAAAATCACATTTTTACCTGCACTACATAAATATCAACTTGTACCAATAAAATGTAATATTTGTCCTTTTTTTACCGGGGGTACCCGACCAATTAAAACGGGGAGTGGACAACCTTTAGTGTCGGATTTTAGGCACTAAAGATGGTGTTTGGGTGCAACATCACTCTTTTAATCTGTTGATGTTTAAGCACGGACCAAAAAAAGAGAGAGAGAAATTAAACAAATTGTTCTTAAATATTTTAAAACTGAAAGTTGATGAAATGTTGTTTATCTCCAGGAACTTTGAGTTGCCTTGGCTGGACGACCGAAGCCGATGCCGCATCGAGGTGCCCAAAAAACACACTCCTCACCGGACCTGCAGGAAGTGAACATTGGCAACCGAGAGCTTCCGCTCCGGCCCGATTAGAAAATGCTCTGTTCGTGTTGCGTTGGCCGGCCGGCCGGCCGGAGCAGGAAATCACGCGTCACTCTTCATCACTGCTGTTGCTTTCAGTCTGTGGGGCAGAACGAGCCACAGACCAGCTGATCTTCGGCAGACTATTGGGAATATTTGGAGACGGGGAGGCTCTTGGTGATGCAGGATTCCAGTTTCCATGTTTGCAGCTGTTCTGTGCATGTTCTGTACACGTTGCATCCGTTCAAGCTGTCCCATTCAGGACACTTTTCTCACAACAAAAATGGAGTTTTGTTGGTTTTTACGGTTACGGTTCTGATAGGATTAATTGGGAGCTAAAATCTAGAGCATGTGGAAGAAACATTTGTCGTTATTTAGATGCAGAATGGATCCAGACCAGTTTGCCACAAGCAATGCAGCCCCATCTTCATGCCGCGTGTACTCTTCCACGTTAAGTCTTCCTGCCGAAGTAGAAAAAAAGCCAAAATTCAGCTTGTCTTGCGGTGTATCGCTTATTACTGTTCCCACACAAATTCATCAAGAATTTCTCAATGTAACGTGTGACGTTGGGCGTTTTGAGCCAGCATGATTACATACATTTTTAAAAAACGTCACATTTCTGAAGCCGATCCAGTGTAGAGATAGAAAAAGCAGCTCAGCAGTGTCTCTGTGTCGGTTCAACCATCAGAAATGAGACTGGTGGTGATTTTGGCTTTAAATTCAGTGATTCTGTTCCTGTTATCCTATTTTATGTGAATGCATGGACTATTTTTGCCGTTGCAGAACGAAGTCGGCAGCATGGCTTTTCCCCAGGATGGACAATAATCTCCACTCACCGGGCTTCTGAAACTACAAAAAAAAACATATTTCTTGAAAAAGCATGACTTGTTGCTGCTCCGTTCAACGAGACGCAGCCTGAATATCTTGTCATAAAGTGAATTTTGCGTCTTTCCAATCTAAACGATACGCTTACCTCCAGTGAATATTAGGCACGTTCTTTGAATGCGCTGGTCCCTGATTTGGCTGATGTTCAACGGAGCTGTTTTACATGATCCATGCGCTTTTTAGCTGTAGTTATAGCAACGTCCGCTAGTGCGCTCTTTAACACGCCGCCACTTATTCTGTCCCTCTCTGAACTAAACTCGATCACAGTCGCCGTGATTGATTTGTGCTGGCGTCCGTTCAGCCTGCTCTGCGTACGATGCGACGGCTTTCTGCAGCTTCAGTACTTCGACTGCCGGCTTTTTGTTGAGGCAGCTTGAATATAAAAAGTTAATTTCCCTTCAGTTTTGTTTTTCCGTGTACATAGCTTTCAGAAACAAATGTACATAAAACATGGCTGTTATTTTTTTATTATTTAATGTTGAAAGTGTTGAGTACATTCAATATTGTTCTATGATTGTATGTTGACAAATAGACAGTTTTGAAAGTTACATTTTTTAAAAAATAAAATGTGTCTATGTTATTTTGATCTGATTTATCTTTTTATTGTAACATGGAATTTTAAAACTTGTTTTTCAGAATTATGAGCTAAGTAATTTGTGTTAGAAATGTTGGGACTCTTGATATAATTTTCTGAAACACAGGCTTTTATGAACTTGATCTCAGCTTAACCTGTAGTACCAGGTGTCTGTGTGCAAAAAGCGACATGAATTTTACTTTATATCCCCTCCAGTTGCTTTCACATTACTCACAAATGAGAAACTAAGACTAAGATATGAAGGATTTATAGGTTAAAATCATAACTAGATTAAGTTAACACTTATTTTATGCAAGTTGCAAACATAATTTTATTTTTGAAGCTGTAGTTTAACTCCTGTAGCAGATGATACTGCAGCAAACAGTAACAGGAACCAGTGAAATAGTTGTTCCACAGAAAGGTTTTTACCTATAAAAACCTGTTTGTCGGGGAAAATTACTATAAATTTTCAAGAGTTAAAGATAGGAGGAAGACTTTGAAGGTGGGAACAAGAGAAGTGAAACGGGCTGATGATGGCTCTATCCTGCAGAAATAATTTTACATCTGTCAGAGAAAAAGTTTGGTTTATTGGGATTGTATGACAACAGGAAGCTAAAACTATCTGTTTATGTACTACTACATTATAATATATACATATGTATATATGGTATCATAGCTATCATGTATTACATCCGTTTAGGCATTATAATAGAAATATGATTATATCCTGATTAAAATCCTACCTCTGGGGTAACTTTTTATCTGCAAACGCATCCAATCAGCTCTAAGAGCATATTTTCACACAGACCTTCCTCTTTGGAAAAATCATGTTAACTCTCTTGTCAGTCTCTTTAAGATTAATTTGCAAAAGGAGGATTTTTATGGATGCCGTTTTATTTTTATTGACCATCAAAGGGCCATTTCTGTTTTTTTAGCCACAAGCGGTCTATAAACCTTGTATGTGTCAAACAGAATTGGCTTCCCTCTCTGTGAGGTTCTTTATATCTTCCCTCTGTTTGCTTTATTTACTGTAATTCTGTAATTATGACTTCAGTTAAGTTGATTGACTCAATCAGGGTCTTCAAAAACTCCCTGGTTGCTTTTACAGCAGCTTTTTCAGCTCTGAATTAATCCAGCATCTTTTCCCTGCGTCACATGATCATAGTGACTCAGCCATCAGCAGATATGAATCTGAACAGGTTGCGCTTCATTTCATCCGTCCAAAGTATGTCGCTCCGGCTCATTCTGACTGACATTTATGCTTTTTCGCTTGTCTGAAAATTGTACTGGAACAGTACATCCAGATAATTTCCTGCATACAAAAGACTTAATCTGGCTTCTTCTAACATTTCTTTTATCTCTATTTTTATTTAATTTCATTTGCACTGAATGTTCCTTTAAAGAAAACATGTCAAAACAGCAACTACTGAATGGAAATATCAGCTGAAATAACCTCAGGACCTCCTACCTACTGAACCGATGAAATAACTAACAAAGGGAAAGCCACACCTGTGCACAAAACCGGTTCTGTTGGTTGATGGTTCTCGTTGTTAAAGAACAAAACTCCTGAAATATCGATCTGAATGCCATTAAAAGTCATTTTATAACAGACTTAAGTATATTTTCATAACCAGCTAAATTAATTGGAAATAAATTACACAATTACGCAAGCTGTTATGTCAATCTGAAAAAAAAAAAGAGTTTATTGAGTAAAGAAAAGTTTTCAAAAACAATCAACCTCATTAACAGTTTGGTGAAAAACACTGCAGATCTCAGAAACAGCTGACAAACAATCACCAGGCTAAACACAGGAGGCTTCCCTCTGTTTCCGCCCGTGTCCGTGTCAAATATCGTTTGTAAAAATCAACCTTTCCATTTGTGAATTTAGGCAGAGAAGCTGCGGAGAACATCTTCTTTCGTTCCCCGTTTCCCGTTAGATCCCATCAATCTGGCAGCTTCCAAAATAAACACAAAAAAGCTGAAAACTTCATGATGATAGTACGAACACCGAAACCTGCCTCATGTACAAAACACGCAGATATTCCTAAATGTCAATATATAAAACTTCTTTTTTATTACCAGCATTAATTTGGTTTCCTTTAAATATTTTGTAATTAGTGTTGATTTAAATTGCGAAACTTGGTTTCTTTAGGAGTTAGTATTCACACAGATCATGAAATGGATTTTTACTTTCAGTACATCTGTGCCATTTGGCAGAATCTTAAATGTGATAAGAATTTGCTAAACCTATGCAGGATAATGACCCTTATAATATTTTTTTCTCGAGAAAGATACAATATACAGGCATAAATTGCAAAAAAGAACTCAAACAGAAAGCCATACACCTTGAAAACAGCCTTTTGGCTGCGATAGCTGGTCAGTTGCACCTTCCAAAGAGTCTAGACACAGAGACTGGAGTATGTTTGTATCTGTATTAACAACGGCGCCGCAGTGCGTTCAGTCTCTCCGGAGGTTATTCAGACGCTCCTCCAGGTCTGCGTCGATGCCGGCCACGGCGGCCTGCGGTTCAGCTTTCTTTCCTGCAGCCACTGAGAGGCTTCCCCCGGTGCTCGGAAGAGCTGAAGGAACAAATTAAACATTAAATGTTACAAAAAAGTTGGCATACGGGTAATAAATCTGTCGCTGTGTTTGAGGCGCTGCATTTTTCTTACTGGATAGTTCATCAGAAAGGTTCAGACCCAGCTCATCCAACACCTGGGATACGATGGCGTCGCTGCACACGAAGCATAAAACATCGTTAAGGAATCAGACTCCATGCAGAACAAACTGGGTTTGCGTTACACAGGGTGTGCTTTCTACTCTTCTACTTATCTGAGAATCACGTGCTAGGTGGGAAAGTAAAAGCAAAAATAAAGGAAGTTTTTTTTCTTTTTAATAGAATGAATTTAAATAATTTAATTATAAGATTAATTCATGAAAAATCCTCATAGTTTGATTGATCATTTCAAAGATTTTGGCTTCTTCTGTATCAGGACATTAATAAACAAGCATTTTTTCTGAGACTTGGGAGCATTTTGTTTTCCAAAAAACACAAGTAACTCTTTATTTTGTTACTAGGGGTGTGAATCTTCAAGCAACTTGCGATTCAATTCGATTCAGATTCTTGGCGCGACGATTCGATTCTTAATAAAATCAAACCAATCTTAATTCACATTTAGTCCTCTTTTAGTAACAAAACGTGCTGATTCCTCTATAAGCCAGAAACAGCTCTGAGGAATTGTTTCATTACTTGAGGGAAAACTGATTATTTTGATCAAAAATTGTTTAGACTCAGCAGAGTTTAACACGTCACTTAGAAGCAGCTTTGAAAGCAGTCAAGCAAATCATTTTGAAGTCTTTAAAAAAAATCGATTCTTGGAAATCTTTGAAACGATTCAGAATATTGATTATATTATCGATTCTGATGGAAAAGTTTTTTTGGGCAGCCCTATTGATTAGCCATCTACAGCTGCCGTACAAAGCTGTGTATGTGTGCAACAAGTTACTTCCAACAGAGTCCCTTTCATTCTACAATATTGGACTGAATTGTGAATATTTGATCCTAGGGGTGTAACTATTAATCGATATATCGATTTTATATTCCTATGATTCAACAGATCGATATGTCTATTATCGTTAAAAAAGGACAATATCGATTCGAATCGATTTTGAGAAATACTTTGGATCGAAGCACGGAAGATTTTATTTTTGCACTTGAGAAAATAGTGGAAGTAGCAGGTTATTAAAATATTGTTTGCACTAACTGTACTTACATTAAAAAAGATTGTATAATTATTGAAAATAATGCCAAAAAAGGTTTAGCCCCTGGTGATTCAACTTGGAGAGGGGAACTTAATAAAAACAAAAAAAGTTGTGAATGGATTTGTTTCTTGTTTTGTTTATACCCATATTTTTTATTTATACTTGATTCTCTTGCAAGAAACTAAGATTGTTCTTACTGAGAAACTTCCCTGCACTGTCCAGCATCCAGGTATTTATGACAATCGCACTGGTTGGATTTTTGATGATAGTTGATGATAGATATACTGAATCGATTTCAAGTCACTGAATCGTTTCTGATCGTATCGTTCTAAATTAACTAGTATCGTTCATGAATCGTATCGTAACCACAAACAGTGATATGAATCGTTACACCCCTATTTGATACACATGAGGCTCATGCATCATATACGGATGTTTAAATAGTGCGTAAGGATATATATGCTTATATCTGTGTTCATTTATAAATGTTCTTTTTCATGTTTTGTCTGTATTTGTCAAGCACATTAATTTTACATGTTCTGCAATGTGCTCTATTAATAAAACTGCTTAAATTGGTAGGCCCTATACTGTTAAAGAAACAGAAAAAAATAACTACGCGGGCGCAGCTTTCATTTTGCTGCTCAAACTTTTTGGTCACAATTTTTTTATGGTTTCTTTACTTTACGGATTCAAGTTCCCCCCTTTTTCAGGTCTTTATGTGAAGCGATGTAATTGCTGGTTTTGCTTTTTTGTAGAGACTAAAAGAAGTAAACTCATCCACGAGGCTCTGTGTGTTCTGCTTGGGAGACGCAGCAGTGAGCGGAGAAAGTGATCGTAAATGCGATTCAGTCCCTCACCTCTCCTCCTCATCGTCCTCATCACCCATTGCATCGTCGATGGCGTCGTTCATCATCTCCTCTTTCATGTCCATTATTTCGCTCTGACGTTCAAACTCCATCATGATCTTCTGAATCTGAGGCAGCTTCAGCTGTGAGACCAGAAGGAGACAGAAGGTGTGAACAAAGGGAGGTCTATGATGTTTCTGCATCCCACAGCGTGCCTCAGCGACGCTCCACACCTGTCTGTTCATGGTGGCCATGGCTTTGGTGACGCCTTTCATCGCTTGTGCCATGCTGTTGTTGGACTTGAGCGTCTGTATCTTCAGACTGACGGCCTGAATGTTGGCTTTCATCATGATGAACTTCTTGACGTAGCGCCGCGTACGAACCAAATCCTTAGCCATGATCTTCACTGCATCCTGCAAACATCAGAAATAAAAAAACACATTCAAGTTTCTTGTTGATAAATGATTCACCGATCACAAACACTGGTTCCTCCGCCACACCATTTGTCCCTGTTTGGCCATTTTCTTGATGTCAGCAATGATCTTCTTCTCTTGTTGCTCCAGTTTCATCCGCTCTCTGTCTAATTCTCTCATTGCTCTGTTGAGCGCCCGCTGATTCTGCCTCAGCATCTCCTCCGGCGTCTTCCTCTTCCCAAACAGGAACTCCATCTGTTCAACACAATAAACAAAATATTTAAAAATAAAAAAAGTAAGCAAAATATTCACAAATGCTAAACTTATTCTATTGGTTAGTTGATTGAACATGATGAAAAACCAGGAGATAAAACCACATATGTAGGAATTATACTAATAGTAGCGCTGAGCACTTCCCCAGTATTTATTTATACAGCATGTTTAAAAGCCTGACCATCTAAAGTGCTTTACAGTAAGATAAAAACAATTAAAGCAAATCAAATCTGTGTGTTTTTAGTTTTTACACTAAATAACTAAATAACTTCCCTCCCTTTGACTGAGAAAATACCCGTCCATCTGATTTTTGGTTGTTTCTTCTAACCTAAGGTAAGAAGTTTAACAGGTTTGCTGGTCCCTTCTTATTTATGACAGATACCATTTAAAGATGTCATCTTTTTTTAAGCAAGCAACCGATAAATATTTAATGGCAGGCCGATTGATCGATGACGTCACTGTTAACTGAAAGTGACGCGTGACAAAGACAGGAAGTAAATCCTCATAATAATCAGGGAATTGGCGGAATTTTAGCTTAAACGACTACAAACACAGTTATATAAATAGCAGACTTGTTAATTTGATGTGGTTTAACTTATCAGTCAGATCCTTTCTACACGTATCGATGAGTAAATGTGGGAAATTCCCGTTTTACCTTCACTCATAATAATTATGATACCAACACTTAATGGTAAACTGACATAAATAAATATAAATATGACACTTTATAACACTATTTTAGTGACATTAGTCCTTTAAACGACCCTCCTGTTCCCTTGACAGTATTACTCAGCAGTTATTTATGTGTCCAAAGGCCTAAAGAGAGATTTCATCCGTGTTTAGGTCAGCTGTCGTTCCCTCAAACCCCTCACTTTCACCGCAGCTAAACTCTGACTTTAGCGCGAAAAGCCGCGACACTCACCGTGAGCGAGCCTCGTCGTCTAAAATCCCACTAATGTAGAAGACAAGCGGCGCTTAGGGCGTCTTCTCCGGCTTCAACTCGACTTAAATTTAAACGAATATTTGTTTTCCTCCCAACACTTCCGTGTTGCGATAGTTGCACTTCCGGGAAATGACCTCATCGCGCAGCGTATGTAGACGTCAGTTGTGCCGCGACGTCATGCGTGTCAAGTTAACGAGAACATGGCAGGAAGCGAAAACAAGAAAAACAAAATTTACAATAAGATACCTGTTTCAATTCATACTTTTATTAATATGTTTAAATAATATGATTAAATGCAAAATATATTCAAAACAGATATTTTGTTTTAAATTAAAGTTTAATATCCCGATTTAACAGTCAAGTTATGCATTTGATCATTTGTTCGATCATATTAATGTTGGAAAATGTAAGCAATACTGAACATTACTCAAGAAGTTAATTTCCCACAATTTACAAACAATACTAACTTAGATATAAATATATAGCACTCAGTGGGCATTATTTGTGAGGTGACATCGTGCAATCAAATTCAATCCAACTATTCTGCCAATTAACTTTTCTTTTACTGTTGTTAAATGGATTTAAAGTAACTACAGAAGTATATTTGAATTACAGAATCCACCATAGCTTATTTGAATAGGCTTGTGCACATTCATTTTTACAAATTGAGTCTTGCTTTTAAAAAGCAAAGGATAAGTAGACTCATATCATTTATATCAATGGTTCCCAAACGTTTTGACCCATGACTCCGATGATATATGCTGGCGTTCATGACCCTCCCTTCCACGATGGCAATTATTATTTATATATCAGACAGGTCATCCTGCAGGATCCTCTAAATATCAGGCTTGAAAACGGTCTGACTTGTGATTTATGCATTAATGTGTTAAATGATTCCCACAGTTTGGGAATCACTTATATATATGATTTATGAGTCCACTGATTATGTATGATATTTTTGTCTTTTCAAATCGTGTATCATACCTTTAGGTATTTGTTTTTAAACAAATTCCAAAGAGCAGACCTTTATTTTGTAGGTGAAACTTCGTCATCCGGTCCTAATATCTTTAACTTGATGAAGCTGTGCATGTGCATGCACGCTTCACGTAAAAGCAGCAAACATGTCTGTCAGAGAGCAAACTGTGTGTTTGTTCTCACCTGGAACCAAGCTAAACACTCTGGACTGAACTAATCTCGGTGGATTATCTGTAATATGAACACATGAACCGATCAGTGGATTTATGGAATAAGCAGCAAGGCAGGTTACTTCTGGAAATACTCAGCTGTGTGGGAAAATATAACTAAACATGTGGGTATTCAGTTCTTTGAATCACCACAGTTTGCTTCTTCTATGGAGCAGAAAACTGCAGGCATCTGTGGCTGTCTCATACCATATCACCGGCAGGTTTCTGAGTCCAGAGGACGATATCAGAAAACCAGCAGTGAGGAAACCCCTCAGAGGGAGAAATAACTCTTCTGTTCAGCACAAGCCTGTCGTATCTGATGGAAGCAAAGACCGGGGGAGGTCAGCTCAGAGCAAAAATACAAAAAATGAGACCTCACTATTGGGAAAAAGGAATCCTGGGAGGGAAAACAACCTCAGAGTATCACCTGAACTCCGGAAATTGTGTCTGGATGACTTTCCTGCAGACAGGCAGAGGCAGGGGAGACAGAAGTGGGTGCAGGGCTCTAAAGCGGAGACCTCTGAGGTTGTTTTTGGCATCGCTCCCTGTCTCCTGGCTCTCACTCAGGGTAGAAGGACGGCCCTGAAACTGTTTGTGAAAAACGGTGAGACTTCACAGAGAGCTTCTGTGTTAAAGGTATGCGAGGAAGCCTGTGGACGGGGAGTACAAGTCCACAGGGTCAGCAAGAAGGACCTGGATAAGATGTCCTCCGGGGGAGTTCACCAAGGAGTGTGTCTGCAAGCGAGTCCTCTGAGATATCTCACGGAGGAGCCGGCGCCCCACCGAGGCCCCGGGACCCCTCTGTGGCTCGTTCTGGATAAAATCCAGGACCCCATGAACCTCGGCGCCATCTTACGCTCTGCTTACTTCCTGGGTGTGGACAGAGTCGTAAGCAGTCTTCGTCACAGCTGCCCACTCTCTCCTGTGGTCAGCAAAGCCAGTTCGGGGGTGATGGAGGTCATGGGGGTGTATGGGTGTGAAAACCTGGAAGATATGTTAAAGCTGAAGCTGGCGCAGGGCTGGACGGTCGTCGGTACGGTGGGAGCAGACGTAAGGGGGTCCCAGCTTCCTGTGACCCGGTGTTCAGACTTTCACATGACCAAACCAACGCTGCTGTTGATGGGAGGAGAAGGGGAGGGCCTGTCCCAGCGGCTGCTCGCTCTGTGCCAAACCCTGCTCACCATCCCAGCTGGGAGGGACCTGCAGCCAGGCGTCGAGTCTTTAAACGTGTCTGTCGCCGCCGGAATCCTGATGCACTCCCTGCTGCTCGCCAGCTCTGCCAGGTGATCACCTCCACGGACATTTACCGGAGAAAGGAGCTAAAATAGTCCTCTCTGAGACTGAATGTTCCTGTATGTGAAAATAAAACTTTATCAGTAAACTTTACAGCAGAGGTGTCAAATTAATTTTGTTCAGGGGCCACATGCGGCACAATTTAGTATGAAGTGGGCCGGACTGGTAAATTATCAACATGATAATCTTGAAATAATGAAAACTTTCCATTTTTCCCTTTCTTTAAAGTGTAACGAACTATAAAATCACCTTGTTTAATGGTCAAAATTTTTAGAAAGCATTATGAACAATCAGAATTTTCTTCAAAAAATGCAATTTCCATAATATTTCTCCCCAATTACACATTTACACTTCAATTAATTTACATTTTTTTGTTACTTTTTATAGATTGAATAAAACAAAATTTGTTAATATAATATGTGTTATCATAGAATAAATTTAATTTTCTCATTTTTAAATTTGACATGTATTTATTTATACAATTCAATTGAGATAAAACCTATTTTATATTATTTTATACAAAATTATTTTTTATATTCTTTTATTTAAATATTTACTTCATACTTTGCTTAATCACACAACTATTAAAACTAACAGATCACAGTAGATCTAAAACAATCACAAATCCTTTAATTACAGGTATATGGAGCTAAAAAAATTCAGTATTCCACATTTTGATTGGAGTAACTTTGACCAAATTCACACCGTGGGCCAGACTAGACCCTTTGGTGGGCCGGTTTTGGCCCGTGGGCCGTATGTTTGACATCCCTGCTTTAGAGGAAGCATAAAAAGGCCGATTCTGTTCTTTATTTACTTGACAAAAACTCATCAAAATACCAAATATCACTTCCAAGAACGGTTAGAAACTCTTGTCCCTTCACTATGAGCTTACACTGTTAATCTCACTCAATATCACAGATGTTTCTGCAACATCATCTATCAGTTGCACAAATACTTCTTATGTTATGTGTTAAAAATGATGGAAATATAAAATACTGTGCAAAGGTTTTCATTCCATTTTTTTATTTTCCTCCACGAGGGCCAAGCTTTCTGTTAGGGTGGTCTAACAGACCATCTTTCTGAAGGTCTTTAAAAGTTTTTCTTTGGCTGCTTTTTTCTCTCATTTTCCTCGTATCTTTGCCTGTTTTCAAGAGGTTTATTCTTGTTTTTTAAGCAGCATAACTCTGACCTATGAATCACTCACGCTTAAAAATGGCAACTGACTCATGGGATGATCCACAGTTGTGTAGACACAAAACACAACTTCGTAAAGAACAGATTGAGGTGCTTTGATACTGGCAAGTTCATTTATCTAGTTGCATCTATGAAAAAATGCAAATGATAATGAGATTGACAGAAATAAAATTGTGTTTTCTACCGATAATGTGAATCCCACAGAGCAATTAACTAAAATAAACTGCATTTCTCACCATGGAGTGAAGAGTGTCCTCAACCCTTTGATGCATAGCTTCAAAGACTCATTTTCAAAGGCTGCTTTCTAATATAAGCGGGAGTGTAGAGAATATATTTACAAAGTCAGTGAACCATCTAACACACTACCACTCACTGATATCCATGTGAATGTCAGGATGCAGGTTTTTCCATCAGAACAATGAACTGTAAGCAGATTAAAGGGATAACATGTTACTTTTGGCCACTAGGTTCCTAAACCTATTACTTGCCCCAAAATTCAAAATTTTTCACTTTCTGGCCTCCTCAGACACCGTTTTTACCTTCACCCATAACAAACTTTAGATCGAATAGGGTCAGTACATACAGAAGTCATCCATTAATATATTTGGGTCAAAAGTTTAATTTGTGAGGAAATTATCAGTTTAACCATTTTAATTGTTCTATGCAGTTTCAAAACATTTTTTCTTGTCATTTTGTGAACAAACAATTTTGTGCAGTTGTTCCATGCATTGTTCATCTGAGAAAAGTGCTTTGAACGAAGATGTTTTTATACTGGTGAACTGAATCAAATGCCTGCTATTGACGACACAATAAAACGTTGATCAGTTAAAAAGTAATTCATACTCTGAGTAGTTTTTGAGAAGAGTACTTTGTACTTTTACTTAAAAAAAATGTTTCAGACCAGTAGGCTACTTTTACTAGTAATTGAGTACAATTTAAGCAATGTAACAGTATTTGTACTTGAGTAAAAAGTTTCAATCCTCTTTCCTAGGGATATCAGGAGTAATTATTTTCACGATTAATTGTGGTAGTAGAAGCTACAATTAATAATTGTAAAGCTTCCTAAATATTGTCATTTAATAATGTAATTATAGTTTGATTGTCATCACTGAAATCCTAAAGCTCAAATTTATTTTTATCTTTTCATATTCACATATTTATTCCTATAATACTGTAGTTTTTTTTTTAATTTCTTTCTTTAGAGTATTGTTACCAGAGCAGAGCGAAATTTTACTCATTTGAATGGTACTTTTGTTTATTTTGTTGCCATATTCTGTTTTCTTGATATCAACACACAAATAAAACAGAAAAGGAGATTTCATGTTCTTTTATACATTTCCAGCATTGTGAAATTAAAACATAAAAATCGCGATAATCGTAAAATCACGATTATTTCTCAAACAATAATCGTATGTAATCGTGACATTCCTACTCTTTTCACCTCTGCTTTTAGTAAAGGTGAGTGTTTTCATGACAGACTTATAAAAGACATGTTTTTTTGAGTAGACTGTGCAGTTTCCACTTGGTGGCAGTATCCACCAGCAACACTCCAGCCAAGCTGAGTGATGACAGAGGAAGAAGAGCAGCGCACACAATGCACTGCCTGCCTGACAAGGGTTGTGTCTCCCTCATTTTCATGATAAATTTCCAATTCAGTGGAAACTTGTGAAGGGGAAGCGGTGGAGCCGTTCTGTTTCTCTCTGCGTGTATTTCCACCCTGGATTCAGTTAAATTAAGAAATCGTCTACCGGGAACGACGGGTTACGACCCAACTTCTTCTAAACATTGGATTACACAGCTGCCCAGCCCGACGGGGGCTCGGCCGACACCCTGGAAATCGACACCGCGGCTCAGAAATTTGGGCCTTGAATTTTTTTTTTAATATAATTGAAAAAGAGCGAAAGGAGACCTGTTCGTCAAGAAGTTAAATATTATCATTCTGTGTGTGAACATCATTTTTGAAAGTTTTTTTTAAAATCCATTCTGCTTCCTTTAAAATTTGAGGAGTTCTTGCGCGTGACTTAGCTAACAGCTGGATCGGCTAGCCAGCTAGCTAGCCACAGTGCTAACGTTACGTCTTTCTTTTGATGTGATACGAATTCAACCATCATCATCGGCCATCAACATCTCGAAAGGAGGAACATTTGCTCCGTTACCTTCGGGATATCGATTGGCTTCCCTGGCTACCACCAGTCTCGTTTGTCAGTCTGGATACTTTGTAAAAATATCGTTACATTCTTCGGTTGTTGCCGGAATATATTGTAATAAATTGCGTTAGCCGTGTACATGCTATCCGAAAGAGCTAATTGGCTGAATTCAACACTGATCTAACGTCAGCTATTTAAAATAGATTAGACAGCTATTTTCTCTGCCTAATTAACAATTTATTTACTGTTGCCGTCAACAGTTATTCGAAAATTTATTCATTAATGTGAAAGAGAGCCACGGAGTCCGCTATGTTAATGTCAGATATATAGGTTATTGGCCTTGCTAACTAGCTAACCGTATCATTTTGCTAATACATTTGCCAGCGTGTTCAGAAATAAAGAAAATCCTAGTTTGACGTCTTTAGGAATGGGATAATTGGCGTGATTTTTTAGTTTGTTTTCTATATCTAGAAGATTTGGCCTCCCGGTCTTACACACCAAGACCTGTCTTTTTTGTTTACATGCGACGAACTTCTGTGGATCGGCTCCTGCCTGCTAACTAATATTAGCTTTCTACGAGATACCATCAGCTATGTCCTGACATCTGTGTCACATCGTGGATATCCAAAGTTCCCATGTGGATTTAAGTTTGTGTTTATTTAATTGAAATGACACTAAAATTTCGCCGAAAGAAAGGCACTGATGCCAGCAGACTGTTGTCAGAGGACGGTAAATAATTGCCACTGGTTCCAGTAACGCCATTTTAACAGGGGCTCCTTGTGAGGGCCTGTGTGGTGGTGGTGGTGTATTTTTGTTGTGCGGTTCGGTGTCTTCCACCGGCCCGGGACTTGAATAAAGTGCCTTTGGTCCCATTGGAGTTGTAAAGGGAGGCGGCATCTGAACATGGAGGGCCCGAGCCGAAGCACTGAGTTCAGACGGAGTCGGCGGTCGCGGTCGCAGCGCGACAGGGAGCGGCGGAGGAGAGTGGACCTGGCCGAGGAGCGGGCCACATCCCTGTCCTCGGGCTCCGACCGGGAGGCTGGCGGTACCAACGCTGTCCTGGGTCCCGCTGGGAGAGAATCCCGGCCCGGGTTTGGGAGACACCGGCCTCCACGTAGGAGAAAGAGGGAGTCTGTGTCCTGCGAGGAGGACATCATTGATGGTTTCGCTATTGCGAGCTTCATCAGCCTGGAGGCACTGGAGGTAAATAGATGTCTGACATTTCCACTCACACACACCATCAGCTGTCATTCACCAAACTGCTTTACACACAGGTGTGAAACAGTCATCTGATCACTTTGTAATTCATGCTTCTCTCCTTACCTGAAGTGATCAGTCTGTGCATGGCAGCCTTTAAGATGACTGATTTGGTCTATTGACCTGATTACTCCTCTTAATCACATCAAATGATTACTCATATCCCAAAGTTGTAAAGAGCTGAAGAGAAAACTGTCCAATGAGACCCCGTGATGATTTTAGGAGAGACCTCAATTATTCATGCTCCAGTTCTGGGAGGTGTTGATGAGCTGCCTAATAGCTTTTTGGTAAAAGAGGAAGTAAAATAATTACCCCCTGATTAGGCCAGTGTTGTCAAACTACCAGGATTAGGCCACTTTGGCTAATATTTTGGTTTAATAGCTCAGGTGAGCTGTGTTTCTGTCATAATATGGCAGAAGTTTTTGTCCATCTTTGCATGCATATTTTACTGAAAAAGGTAGATGTGTGCTCCAGTCTGCAGTCTGATAGATTGAAAGTAATCTCTTGATATTGGTTAATTTGCATTCAGGTTTAATGTTATTTGTTTGTGGTCTTTGTGTTAAACTCCAAATAATTTTGTACAGCTGCTCATTCACTGAAATACATTCACACGCACTGTTTTCCTGAGCAACTAGATTTTACAGTCAAATGAACCATTGAATTTTAAGATTGCTGATTGGTTACTCTGTAAGACTGCTAATCCTGCACCAGCTATAATTTACTAGATAAAGTTTTACGTAAATTGATCTAAATGACCAACTTAAAGCAGTTATTTTGTCCAACTAAAGAGACACGTGTTGTACTGACAGTGGATTTTGACCAATCAAAATTATTTTTCAAATTTTTCCTAAAAGAGAATGACATGTGGGATAACATCCAATTATACAATAATACAAAAGAAATTAGTTAAATAAGGAGTCCACATAACATTTTTTTATGTTATATGATTGAATCAAAATCCACAGCTAAGTCCCATGTTTAGTTTAATTAGATTAAATGCATTGTAAGTCTTTATTCATATTATGTGAAGCAAACAGATGTCACACTGCAGCAGCCTTCAGGGTTTGAAGAAATAGATTAGATAAGATTAGATATCTAAGTTTTACAACACGATACAAGATAAGACACAATTTTTATCTTATAAAGCCAAACAAACTCGAAACCCCAAATCACCCCAGCCATCGGATGGGTTGTATTTATTAAACAGCAATTTATTGTACAGTGTGTATTTTTCCTCTTTTTTAATTTTATGTTGTAATTTGTTGATGTCCTGAAAGCAAATATTTGCACATAAATAAGGAAAGATTTAAAAGAACAGAAGTTTGTGGTGCAAAGGTCTTTTTATAACCTGTTTTGTAATCTTAAGAGTAATGCGTAAATCATTTTCCTTTAAGAGGAAGATAAAAGATGGGAATGTCATATTTCTATTGCAGGCTTTGTTAGTATCTTTTACTGTTTCATTTCTGATTAAATTATTTATTTGCTAATAAATGAGGCTAAAAAGCCTAATTCAATACTGTGGCAAAGCAAGACCAATGTTTATTGTTGTTATTATTATTATTATTAGACTAATGCTGGTCATGTAAACATATTAATCTAGCTCTAACTGTATTAGATTTATTTTTATGTATGTTTTCATTTAAAATTTGGGTCAGGAAACCAAGATCATGTGGTTGGGAGTTAAATCTGCTCCGACAAATGTTCAGTGAAACTCAAACCAGTCTAGATGCTCTGCATGATAGACAAAATAAGCCACTACTGACAGAATAATCACATGGGATGCCGTCCAACAACGTAAAACTTGTGCAAAATGTACACAGATGCCCCATTCACTGCTTGACATGGTTCCTATATATTGTTTTGCCATTGTTTTGGTCTATACTAAATAGCTGCCACTTATTAAAGCAGAACCTGCCATAGTCTGGTCAGTCGATTCCCCTCTGCTGATTGTAAACACTTAGACAAATACAGAAGTCCAATTTAGTCTCAAAAACAGCTGGAGTGATAGTTTCATTTGGCTGCAATCCATTACATCATTCATTTGCAATCGCTCGCAGTAAGAACTGCTAATTAAATTGGTCCGTCGAGATGTTTACCAGCATTTAATTTGGCTGCAGCCTGAGCCATACATATTCACATCATCTGTAGATGTTAAGTATCTGATTATTTTCTCTATTATCAGATGGACTGCTCTCTGAAGCCCAGCCAGCGCACCGATATGTTGGGCAGGAGGAACAATGGGAAGAGGGGGCCAGAGGAAAACGGTGGGGGACCCCTGTCCGAGCCAGAGGACGTAGCTCCGCACAGCTACTCTACCTGGAACAAGGACAAGAATAAGAGAAGAAAGATCGAGGTGCACCCATAACCTTATGACTCTGGGCTTTAATGTATTGGTTTATTTTACAGGCACTTGTCATGAAAGATGTGGAGATAATTCTTTATCAAACAAGCGTGTCTACAGTTCTGTACAGCTAATGACTTGTACATCCTGCTATTCAAAGTTAGCAAGTCTAACTGGTTTGCAGTCACTCTCCTGTGAGTTTTGGGTATTTTATAAAGGAAGCGGTGTTGCAACCTACCGTAAGACATTTTCCAGTAAAATCCAAGTGTAACTTGTTAAAGCTCATATTCTTTTTCTATTTTTTTAGGGTTCCCATTTTGAAACTGGCTATATTGTAAGTTTCCTTCCAGATATTTTAGTGCAAACGTAATAAAAATAAAATAAAAATATAAGTGCAAATATATAAGTACATCATTTAATCTTGATCTGCTTGTTTTTTTCCCCCTCTGCTCTTTCAGTGTGACACTGAGAGCGATGCAGGTGATAAGGTGTGTATTAATTGCTTTTAAAAACGTTAATGTTCTTTGCAGGTTATGTTTCCAGGGTAATGATTGACTAAATAGTTCGTATTACTCATCGAAGTTTCAACAGGAGCTTTGTTGTCAGTATGTTGAGTAAAACATTACTGTATTCTACGTCAGACTTTTCACAGTCAGAATAAAATTCCGGATTAAATGTGTTAACTCTTTTTTGTTTTAATCCAATGAATCCATTGTTTTGTTTTTCTCTGCAGGCCTCCGACAACGACATGGATCCAGTGTTCACCGTCAGCACCCGAAAAGGTTTGAGGTTTTTCTTTTGTTTCATATTCATGAACATTTAGTGATGCGTCTGGTAACATACTAAGATCTTGACAGAAAATTGGGTGAATGATCATTTGGATTTTGAAATTAGAAAGCATGGAGGCAGTAAGGATTGAATGCTTGGCATCACGTCTGATTGGGGCTTGGTATGTTGTGACTGAAGCACTTCATGCGCGCTTAGGCCTTCTCTTTTATTGATGAGTAATAAAGGTGTGGGATAAAGCTTTTTTTCGAGGCAGGCTGTGCTCAAAATTTGAACTGGAGTTGAGCCACATTTCCAAGAACCTCTCTCTAGATTTATTATTCTGTTTTCTCCTGATTTAGTGGTGGAAAATCCAAATGTTGTCTTACATTTTTTGCCAAAAAAGCTTTTGTACATGACTGCGGTTTTTGTTTTTATCCTCTTGAAAAACGGTCGATGTCCGCAAGAGTTTGCAAAAATAAAAACAGTTTTTTGTGAACAAGTTCTGGTGTGATTAAAGTTTGGTTTACGGTTAGCGACCACAAGTCTCACTTTCCTAGACATTTCTCACGAAACAGCGGCTTTCTGCTCACTCTATGCAGCTTACAGTATTTGTGTTAATAAAACTGGTTGAAAAATTAGCTGCTAATTTTATTTTTTGTACTGAATACAGTCTGTGTGGACAGAACATTTATGCTACATGTTATTAGTGAGGGTTGGTCAGGTGATAAAATGCACCACTAGCAGCTCCATACAGACTTTTGTGGACTTGGAAGGTGTGAACTGGGACTTTAAAATTTCTTCTCCTCATATAAAAGCTCATCAAGTCTGAGTTTTCCATTGAGGCACATCTCATTTGATGCGGTACAGCTGTGTTTACAGAGGCTCCTTCTCTTTCCCAGTGGTGGACCCCGCTCCTGCAAACATGGGCCCACCCGTGAACAAAAGCTGCCCGCCCCTCCCGGCCCGCTGCTCCCGGTTAATGGTGACGCCGCGAGTATCCGGTCTGGAGCGAAGTCAGGAGAAAAGCCTGGAGACGCACTTCCCAGACTCCGTCTCTTCTACCTCTTCCGTCCCCTTCCCCTGCCTCCCCTCCCACCCGGAGGTCACGGCTTCAGGCACGGTACCCCGACCCAGCCCGATCAACGGCAGCGGCCGCCGCCACAACGGCAGTCCGCCGCTTTCCAAACCCAAACCTTTCCTCACTCTGCCCGGACAATCTCACCCCATCTACAAAGTCAACAACAGGTGAGTTTCCCGCCACCGGTCGGCGTCGATCTGTTCGGTAAATTTCAAATGTTCATGTTGTTTCTCTCGTCTTTCTCAGGAGCAACACTCCAGTCAAACCTCCATCGTCTGCTTCATCTGTTGCGTCTTCCTCGTCCGCCATGCGCCCCCCGACCCCCTCCACCAGTGTGTCTCTGCCCTACAGTCGGGGCTCGGGATCCTCAGGGCCCCTCCGACCCCCGTCCCGAGCCAGCTCCGGGGCTCTGTTCACATCCTCACCTGGCCTGCCGCCTCCTCCGCCTCTGCTTCAAGCTCCAGCAGCAGCAGGTAGAGCAAACGGACTTCTCTCTGCTCTTACACTTTCTGTCCGTTTCAGACAAAACGTCTTGTGTGTTTGAAGAAAAAAAAAATGACTTCCTGCAGTGGTTATTGGGTTTGTTTATGATTTTGAGGAAGTTGTCTTTAAATGAAGTCAGATCTAATCATGTTAACTCAGCAAGTGTTGCAGAAGGCGCACTAGTCACTTGTGCATGTGGTATATAATTAGTGGGTTTATTAGGCATTTTACAGCTTTTTTCCTTGCCCTGCTTAGGGCTGCTCCATTATGGCAAAAATAAAAATAACAATCCTGATTATTTTGATTTTGGTGAGATCTCATCATTTCACACAGTTATTCATTAATTTTAATAACATGAAGTTATTGAATGTCGACAGCGGCTTTTCAAACAATTCTGTCTTAAGGCTTTCAGACTATCTGTATATCGGTTTGTCTAATTATTTATTTATCCATCTGTCTGTCAGTCAAGTCAGTGCTGTTTGTTGATAACAATTTAAAAAGCAGACTTTAAAATATTTTTTTTCCAATTTTTAATTTTAAAATACTTTAAAACAGGATATGGATATAAGCCTATAATACTTATAAAAATTATATTGCTATAGTACTCATTTAAGCTGTTAAGAAGTTCACATCGACTTTAAATACATAATTAATCCAGATTTGTTTATTTCTTGATATTGAAGTTGTCATTATGTGAGGTAGACTGTTAGAGTTGTGATTTCCGAGCTGCATCAGAGCTTCATGTCATTTAGGTTAAGTTTAATTTTCTATTCCTGGGCGGTTTGAGTCGCCTTTTCCTGCATTATTTTGAGAATATGGGTGATAAAATCCCTCAGCCTTCCTCAGAAATCCACTGTGCAGAGCCTTTAAAGCTGAACTGTCAGTGGGAAAGATCCACCCTGTTTCTTCTTCAAATTTGCCAGCGGCGCTCGATTTTCAACTGAAAAGTCACGAAAATGAACTGTGAAGGAGCTAAAAGATTTAAAGGCCTGCTGTATAACTTTTAGACCTTAAAACCTGCTTTCTTGACTCGTTTTGATGACACAGTTACATCTATTATGTGCGTTTTAGAGCCGTTGCGGCCAAGCGGTGCCCCGGAGCTAAGAAACCACTCTATAGTTTCGCTTTGCGATACATGCATTACATGCCAGAAAGCAAATGTAAATGCACAGGTCGCCAGTGGATTCAGCAAAGAAACGTTAGAAGACATTATCAGAGAGAGAGGTAACAGATTTTTTTTTATCAGAACCGGTCCGATCCGAACCATCTCACATATCCTAAACTTCACCTTGCGTTTTTCCTATTTATACACTGGATTGTTTTTTGTTTAATTTAAATATTTGCACTTTTATTTTAGATTAAACATGTGAACAGTGCAGCTGTGGATGTTATGTTTACAAATGCTGTTAAATCAGATGTGAGCTGCTTCTTCTGTTATCGCATATTTTCCTTCTTTCTTTCGGGACCAGGACAGCTGTTGTGCAGTGATCGTAATGTTTTAGAAGTTAGTATCAAGGAAATTAGATCCAAGTGTTATTAACAGGTTTTAGAGAGACAAAAAGAATCGGATCGGTGTGAAAAAGTGGTATCGAGCCATGCCTAGAAAATAGTCAAAGTTATATAGCGGGTCCTGCTGTAAATGTCTTTAAGCCTCTTGTCCTGACACAGACTCTCCTGCTGACTTGAGAATTGCTGCCTCAAAACCTAAACTCCCACTTCCTCATTTCCCCAGAGCGGGAAGGCAGACGCAGCGTCCCAGGGGCTGAAAATAACGCAACAGGCCGCTCCACTCCCGGAGGCCCGTCCAGCTCTGCATCGGGTTCATCGGGGCGGACGTCTCAGAACCAGACGAGCATCCAGCCTTTGGCCTTCCAGTTCCATCAGCACAACCACCAGCACCAACACACGCACACGCACCAACACTTCACCCCCTTCATGCACCCCACGGCCACGGCGCCGCCTATGGTGAGGCCCTCTGCTGCTGGGCTGAACATCTGCGTTCTGGTGTGGCCACGTTTTGCTTTATTTCAGATGTTTTAAACACCTCGCTGCTTTTTGTTTTTCAGTTCGATAAGTATCCAGGCAAAATGGACGGGCTGTACCGACACCCTGTAAGTATCCTGTGTGGTTTTTATAACCGTTTAGATCGTTTTGATACAAAAATATGTAGTGATGACTTGATTTTGGATGATCACTTAGTTATGTGTCTGTGTGTGTCAGTTCTTCCCACAATACCCACCGCCCTCAGTGCCAAGTATTCAGCCTGTGATTCCTCCCACCGGGCCTTTCAGCTCTTTGCAAGGAGCGTTTCAGCCAAAGGTGAGAAATAACTCTTCTTCTTTAGTTTGTCAGAGACGTCTCACGTTAATCTGCGGTATCGGAAGCCTGCTGATTTCATTTCTTACTCTTTAAGTGTGTTGGGTAACATGTTTACATGAGAGTTTTAATTCTGAATTAAAGTTAATTCTGCTTTAAACAGGTGAAAAATTAGCAAGTAAACACTCAATTCCTGATGCAAATGTTAATTCTGAATGAAACTTAATTCTGAATAAAGAAGCTGGTTTATTCCACATTTAATCCTGAATCAGATAATTTCATAACTACAATCCACATCAAGCCAGAATGCGACGTACGTACGTCACTTCATCATCCAACCAATCAGCCCATACCCTGGGTTTAAAGCAGAATTAAGAAAACATGTTTTCCATGTAAACCTTAATTCAGAATTAATATTTCCATGAAGGGTTGCATTGATACAGATGCAAGTATTGCTACGATACTGCTCTGAAGTACTCGTTATAGTCGATCGATACCAGAAACGCAGAATGTTTATTTTCACTTTAAATTTTAGTTACGTTGTCATTTTTATTTTTTTTTATTTATTTCACTATTGTTTGTTGTAAAAAGCAAAGAAGAAAATTGGAGATGGGCATAATTAATTGACGATCGATTAATCGATAAGATTTTAATCGATTAAATTATCTTTTAATTGATCGATTCATCGTTAGACTGGTGCTTAAGTTGCATGTTAACTCACATTTTCCAGTGTAACCATTGAATTACTTCCATTTAAGTGCCACAAAATCTAAATAAGGAAATGCACTAGGTTTTTTCCACTTTCACTATATAAATATTGAACGTTAATATAGAAAAATTAATGATAAATCGATTATCTGTCGTTAATTTTCCTTATAATCAATTAAGACAATTTAATCTAATGCCCATCCCTAAAGAAAATAAAACCTGTCCACCAATTAATCGCATTTTTAAAAAAAAGTGTTATTGTCGCATCCCTATTAGGGTTGGAAGCAATACATCGAGACTTTCAAATATATCGAGACTTTGTCACACAAAATGTATAATAAGGGAATATCGTTTATATTGAGTTAACCTGTTTTGAGTTAAAAATATGTCTGTTTTAGCATTATGCACAAGTATTTTTTATTAATCTAATACACATTTACTCTAATTTCAGTCACATATTTTAATGCATGTGCTTCTGATCCTTAATAAAAGTGCATTTAGCACTCCGGGACGTAAATTTGAACCGTTTCTTTGTTTACTTGACCCAAAAAAAAAAAAAAAATCATATCAAGATATATATCGTCATTAAGCAAAAAATTATCGAGATATGAAAATTGCTTCATATCGCCCTGCCCTAATCCTTATTTCCATTTAAATCCAAATAACAGGATTTTAATTCAGAATTAAAAAACATCACATAACCGTAGCCATTATGTTTTGAGCATTAAGAGTAATATACTAAAGAGTACAACCGTATTGCTGCACGAATGCTACAAGTCGTCCATAAACAAAGTAAAAATGTCATTGCAACAGAGAAAACAACGTCAGCAGGTTGTGGCTCATGTGTTGTGTTGTGTGTGTGTGTGTGACAGCCTCTTGTCCCTCAGGGAACGGGTCCTGATTTATCAGCACGACTTGGAGTTGTGCCTCACCACCTGCAGCCCAAAGACCCCAGGGTAAGGCATATGAGCTCAACTTAATAGATGCCGTCTTACAGTTTGTCCGTAAATATGCCGATAAGCTTTACCGGTCTAGACAAGGTCGTGCTGCAGCCTCACCGGGTGCCTAGTCAGTGCATTAAAGAGTGAAAAACTACACCTTTTAAAAGCGTGAGATATGTGGATTAAAAGTGGTTTTACACCTCTGTTCTCTTATAGCTAACTGATCCATTTGGGACATCGTTGAAAATCAGTAATGTAAGCAAAAACAGATGTTTTTGAATCCTTTGGCTCCTTTAAGCCTTTTAGCCTGCTTTACTGTCTCACTGCTTCACTCACTCTTTGCACTAATCTCACTTGTAATCTTGACTGCGACTGGTCTTTTTCTCTGCCCTTGCACACCCAGTTAGACGTTTCATAGCCAGAAATTACTCTGTGTGTAACGTACGTGGTTGTTCTTTTCTTCTACTTGCTTCTTTTCCACTCTTTGTGTGTGCACACTCAAACCTATACTGGGCCATAGTGTGTAACTGTATCTCCAGATGCAAAACCATTAGAGACCAGATGAAAAAATTCTGCACTGCAGGAAGATCACCTAACTCTGTGTGCAAAGGCTTTAAAGTTGTGACTGAAATATAAAATGTCTCTTTATAAAATGCACATTTTCTCTGCAGAAACCAGGAAAGTGGTGTGCTATGCATGTATATGTGGCCTGGATGATCCTAAGCCATCAGAAAAAAGTCAAAGTAAGTGCTGGAGTCGAAGATTCAGAAAGTTAAATTGTGAGTGTTTTAGTCCAGAATATTAACGGTGTAAAAAATTTTTCAGCTGATGCAGGCCGATCCTCACAAGCTAGACTTCCGTAGCGACCTGCTGGCTCGTTTCCCTGGACCTGGGGGACTGGGCCAACTGGGGCCCATGGGAGGAGCCCTGCCTCCACATCACGACTTGACCAGACCTCCAGGTCTGTTCTCAGCCACAGGTACATGCCTCAACATTTCAGTCTCCTCCGATATCAGCCGATACCGTGGCGCCCTAAATTAAAAAAATAAAGCGCTTATTTCAGTGGCTACCCTGCATGTTTTGACGCTCTTAGTAGTTGTCCCAAAATAACACATTAAAACCAGTCATTTTAAAATCAAATGTGCATTTGTAATGATTGTTTGATCTCTACCAGAGACTGCCGTCAACTCTCTAGCATATAATTAAATGCACATTTAACCCACTGAAGTTAAAATTGAATTAGGTAATTAATTAATTGAATTAATAATTACATTAAATCAATTGTTCTTAATATGTGTTGAATAATGTAGATAAATAATAAAAACAATGACACACAGGTATTGTCAATATTGCCATCAGCTATATTTATTGGATGAC
>JBBBVT010000023.1:2449997-2467558 GCA_037177035.1 Craterocephalus eyresii | reverse complement strand
GATGACCTAGGAGATATACTGTGTGTATATATATATATATATATATATATATATATAATAATGAAATAATTGGCTTTTTAAAGCCCTCAGTATTGGTATCGGCCTGAAGAATCCATACCATTCGTGCACCAATGCATTTACTGTTGTTTAATTTTTAGATTCCTGTTTTGTACCCGTCTAACTTGCCATTGATCATGATGTGGCTTTTCTTTCTCTCAGCCCCTGCATCCCAGCGGGGTTGACTGTCCTCATTGCTTTTTAAGTTGTTTTTTTAAAGCTTTCATTAGGTGTTATACTTGCTTCTTTTTTTATTTTTCATTTACTGCCTCTTTCCCTCAGGTGCAGTTAATCCGTCCTCTTCGCCTTTTATCTCTCCATCAGCGCCACACTCCTCTTTCCTTCCACCGACTGCACATTTGGGTAAGAGAAGCTTAAAATGTTATATTCATACATTTCAGCTGGTCCTCAAATATTAAAGTAATATTGACCAGTACTTCCATGGCTGTTTCCACTTAAGTGTTACTAAGAATACTGTGAAGGAAAGTTTTATGAAAATGTTTCCGATGTTTGTTTGTGTGTTTTTTAGATCCGTACGGCCGATCCCCACCCTTTACTCCACTGGGAGCCCTGGGTTCTGGTGCCTTTGGAGGACTTGGCAGCCCAACACTGGGTCAGTGGAGCATCTATGCTTTTGAAACGCAAAAGTGTATATATATATATATATATATATATATACGGATATCCAGACCAAAAAAACACAAATAGCTTCCCAGATGAGGGCGTGTAGCTTTGGAACGTAGAGTAAAATCTGATCCGCTGCATTTGGATGAATTGATCCTCCGACCAAACTTTGCACAGTTGTTCAGACTACAGCCGCTTTTTTCACATTTGTGCGCTCCTTTCTGTTAATTTTAGGTTTTGGGTCTTGCTGGTTTCATGTCTGAGCAAGCAGTCAGGTTGAACCATGTAAATGGATTTATTTATCACATTAAGCTCGGCACAAGTCTGAACTGGATGCGGTCGCATTTCCAGTGTTATGACGTACTGTTATGTGTGTTATATGTTATCGTTTATTTTAGATTAAGTGACACTGTGAAAAATGCAACTTAATCCCAGCAGAAGTACACCTCTTCCATTATACACCCCTGATGGACAGTCCAGTGTCCAACGTGTTAAACATTGAAGAACTGACTGGAACTGGGTGTATTCGCTGGCCTCATGCCACACAGTTCCTTCGGTTGAGTTTTAATGTCTTTGACTGATTTCTCTGCGTTGTCGCTTCCAGCTAAGCCGTTCCCTTTTAAACTTTTGATCCATCGGTCGCTGTAATCGTTCCTCTACTGTACACTGGCCATGAAGTGATCCCTTTCTAACATGACTCCGTTCCAGAAATGTGGTGCAGAATCAGCAGTAGGTGCCAAAATGCATTCCTGAAATTCACAAGGAGTTAAAATTTAAGTCTGATGTGGTCTGATGTCTTTACTCTGCCTGCACCACTCTCATTTCATCACCAGAACATCAGCGGTGCTGGTTCTGTGCAGAACTTCAGACAGTAAAAACTGGAATTCACTCTGGTTGCTTTAAACTGTGCCCATTGCTCAGTCTTAGTGATGCACTGGTTGCTCTTTCTGAAATGATGACAAACTAAATTAGTAGTGTTTGAAAAGAAGTGACAATAAAGTTGTCTCTCTACTCCCAGTTCACAGATATAAATCAAGCATTGTTTTTTTTTTTTGGGTTGTGATAAAGTTACATTTCTAGAAGATATCTCACATCTTTGACATGAAGTACAATCTGGGGAGGTGCTTATTATTAATGATAATAATAAATAATAATAATAAACAATAATAAAAATAATAATAATACAAATAATAATAACTTATTTTATTGCCAAATTATTTTCTATTTGGTGAATTTAAGATGGCTGAAAACAGAAGTTTTGGTTCAGCGAAACTTAAAATTGTGTTTTGTGGTTTTTCTCACCCTTTTTTGTTTCCCAGTCGCAGAGCTTTGTACCTATGCAACGCTGCAGTAAATGTAGCATGATTGGAAAGCTTAATCCTTGACTGGAAAGATCATCCTCCAATGATCTTCTAAAAGAGGAATAGATGTACCGAGATGCCGTATCTTTAAGATACATCTATGTTGTGTGTGAGGTGGAGGCACCAGTAGTGCAGTTTGAACGGGTATCTATCAGCGTACCAAGTCCCTGCTACCATCTTCTAACACATTGTAGAATTAGACTAATGACAGAATATTTTGTGTTTCATACCCATCAGCCCATGCAGCACTGCGGCGAATGTCATGTTGCCATGCTTAGTGGGGAATCACTTGATGGTCACATGGACAGCAGTAATTATTACAGCAGCCAGGACACACATGTTGCATTGTGAGCACTTAAAAACCTGAAACGACTCTTTTAAGCCATGTTTTCATCCAAGAACTCTCTTCGGTTGCAATGCAGGATGGAGTGGGATCCCTTGTTTAAAGGAGTCTGAGTAAATGCTGATGTAAAGAAAAATGACTTGTTAATTAGGAGAGGAAGTAAGAGAAAATGAGTCCAGTGAAACGTTTATCATTTTGTTTTATAAATGAGAGGTGGATTTTTGGTTTGGAACATTTGGCTTTCCTGCAGACGAGAGGAGGATGAATGTGTTGCGGCTTTTTGTGTTGCATCTTACCAGATTGTGTCTGCCAATTAAAACAGCTTGAAGATGATAAAACTTTATTGCATTTAAATTTCCTGATCATAACCTTTAACAAAAGCTGCTAAATCACATCAGATGTTCATATTATGAACATTAGATTTTAGCTGAAGTAAAATCATAATCACAGTTTTATTACTGCACAATCTAAATTCTTTTACATTTAATTTCAGCTGTTTTTAAACTTATGTGGACGAACTTCTCATAGCATCTGTTAGTAATATTGAAAATATGTTTTAACTTTATTATTGTCAACTTTTATTTGAAAAATGGAAAGACTTTATTTATTCATGATTTGGCATTACAAATAAGTTTACAAGAAAGTGTGTTTAGTGTGAGCGCCACATGCTGGCTGATAACAGCGAACACTGGGTTTGCAAAGGGGAATTTTTGAAATACTTCCAAATTGAAACACTGGAATAATGGGAAATTATGGTAATTCCCAATGGTATAATTTCCACAAACTTTCACATTCAAGCATAAAGATTTTATTTTGTCATAATAAGACTACCATGCTGTATAAAACGAGTAAAAAGACCAACATTACATTTCAAAATATTTATTTTAAAATAGCTGATTGAATAGTATAGTCACGTTTGCCTGCATTAATGTGGTTGTTTTAGCCATTTTTATATTTAAACTCCTTCCTGTTAATTTCCATATATTCCTGCTAATTCCCATAAATTTCCTTGTATTCCCCTTAATTCCTTTGGAAAATTTCCGACTTTGAAAATTCCCAGAACTTTGCAACCCTGGTGAGAAGAAGCAAAGAAATCGGTTCCTTGCTGGAGGGGCAGCAATGAAGGAGGGTTATGTTTGTATGACAGCAGGTGCACATGAACCAGGACTCATCATTTTTGATCATAGCAGCCAAACTTTTAGCCCCAAATACTCGGCTTAAATGTCACAACCTTTAATCAGAAGTATTAAATTCCATCTGTTGTAATCAAACTAAAAATCTAACCAGCCAGAGAATGAACTTTTTTAAAAAAGAGTCCCAGCCTTCTTGTGTTGGCGTGTGGTTTCATTTCTCTCTCTCTCTTAATGCTTTTCTTCCCTGTTAATGCTTTTTTCTCTTGTCTCATAGCACAGCTACAACTCAGCTGTCACAGAGACAGGCTGTGAATGGCTGTGCTGGATTTTGTCATTGATACATGAGGTCAAGGTTGTATGAATTAATTCCAGTTGCAAAGACCGGATGCAGTCCAAATACAAGTCAGCTGTCCGCCTTTAGTATTTATGTTGAACCGGGAAACAATCATGGTCTGGTGGGAAGCCGTCCCATCGTTTAGTTGTGTTTGATCAACTAGACTAAGCTGGGCGAGTAAGCGAAAGGACCCAGTGCTAAACAATGGCAGTCGAAGCGTTGCACTTAGTTTGTTAGCAAGGACAACGCTCCTGTCACTGAGGAGCCATGCGAGCATGTTTACAGGTAGAATTACCTTCATTTTAGCTGATTCTTGATGACCAAGCTTGTTATGATCAGAATCATATTGAATACTAACAACAAAACTCTAATGTTAAGCTTATTTTTCAGAATTTTACATGTAAATTTAAGGTGGAAATTTGGGCTTGTGTTACTGCTCTGTGTAACTAATGATGTACTTTTTGTTCTAACTATAAAATGTACTTCTTTTGCAGCTGCATCTGTGTTCGGCCCGAAAGACCCACCCGCGAGCGTGGTTGGAGGCTTGCCCACCTCCAACCATCACGATGCATGGAGCCGGCTACACGGCGGTCCCTCTGGGCTCCATGCAGGCCCCAGCTGGGCTAAAGACAAGAGGGATGAGAGGGATCGAGGGAAGGATGGAGACAGGAGAGACATCCCCCACATCAAGGATGAGAAGGACAGGTGTGATATTCACTTCATTGTAAATGCAGACTTTTCTATGTAAACTAGGGATGCAAATTATCAAGTAATTTGTGAAGCGATCGTTTCATCTTCTCGATTGATGATCAATCAATTTATAAGTCTGAAGGCTGAATTTCCCTGAGAATCAACAGGTTCCAATGCAAATAATTTTATTAAAAGGTTTATTCTTAACAGCAGCAAAGAACGTATTCACACATGGAACAATGCAAACAAAGATATTATTATTAGTACTAGTTATTATAATAATTATTATAAGAATAATAAGAATTATAACAATAATAATATTTATTATTATTATTATTACTGTCAATAGTAGTTATTTTTTTATTAATATAAAAATAATAATAATAAATGCATAAATAAATAATATTAATAGTAATAATAGTATTTTTTTATAATGGTTAATAATAATCATTCATTTATATTATAATTATATGAATAATTACAATTATTATTAGGATTATTATTATTTTATTTTTTATTTAATTTAATACATTAAATGATTATGTCTATGGTCAGAGGACAGCTTCTTGTAATCCTGCATGTGTGTCAAGGACTTCTGGCTGCAAGTGCGAGTGATTAAAATTAATTTAATCTAATCGATTTATTTTTTGCATCCTTAATTTAAAGAACTGATTGTTCTATATCTTCTTATATAAATGACATTATTATTCCGTAACGGAAATGATGCATGAACATGGGAACATGGATTCTGTTAGTATCTGCAGTAAAGACGCTCGTGTGCACGTTCTGTTTTGCAGAGACAACATGCTGTACGGCCGCCCCCCTGTGAGAATGTCTCCCGTCGCCCCGTCCTTCAAGCCCCGCAGCAGCACCCCGGTGTCCCACATCAACGGCCACAGCAGCTCGCTGGGCGGCGCCGGCGGGCCGATGGAGGACCTGGCGCGCAGCTTGAACAGAGACCGCGAGCGGGACCGAGACGGGGACAAGAGGCCGGCGCTTTCTGCACGGGGTCCCCTCGGCTCCACGGACCGGCCGCGCTCCTCCTCCTCCTCCGTGCTCACCACCCCCCCGCCCTCCGGCCGCTCAGCGCCGTCTCCGTTGGACCTGTACCCCCGCTCGCATGCGGCCCACGGCCACCACAACGACCCCTCCCACCCGCAGAGGGAAAACAGCCTCTCTTCTTCTTCTTCTTCTGCGGCTTCTTCCTCCGCGGCGTCTCTGTCTCAGGCCAAGAAGTCGGAGCGCACCGCCACGCCCGTCTCCAAGCTGCCGCCGGTCCGAGTGAAGGAGGAGCGGAAGGAGGAGCCGGAGCACATCCCCATCAGCCTTCCCCCTCCGCCCCCCGGCCACGGCTTCGACCGGCCCGGCAGCCACCCCCACCACCCCGGCTCCGGCACGCCGTCCTCCTCCTCTCTGTCGCTGACCCCCACCCCCGTCCATTCCCTCCCGCCCAACCCCAACCCCCCATCCCACCACCACCTGTCTCTGCTGGAGCGCTCCAGAGGCATCGAGGCGTACCTGGGGGGCCCGCCCGGCGCCGCGGGGCTGGTCTTGGGTCCGGCCGGGGAACGTTTCACCCACGGCCCCCCTCAGGGCCCCTCGCAGGGCCCGCACAGCTTCACCTGGGACCCCTGGAGGGAGCTGGCGGCGCACCAGCACCGGCGGGAGGTGCTGGCGCTCCGGTCCGACCCCCACCTGGCGCTCCGGTCCGACCCCCACCTGGCCCGCCTGCTGCAGCAGCAGCGCTTCCTGGACGCCGCGCCGCAGCCGCCGCCCACTTCTACCTCCGCCGCCGCCTCCGTCCGCCCGGAGTTCGGCCTCATGGCGCACCACTTCGACCGGCCCCCCCACCTCGGGCCGCCCGGCGGCGGGCTGATGGACGAGGAGCAGCGAGCCCAGATCCTGCGGGAAGACTTTGAGCGCGTTCGCTACTTGCAGATGCACCCGCACCTCCCGCCCGGCGCCCACCTGTCGAGCCCGTCCCACGCTGCTCACCTGGAGCAGCTGCACCACGGCCTTCTCTCCCACCCGCTGTCTTCAGGCGCCGCCGCCCCCCCGCACCACGTCGGCCTCTACTCCCGCCTGGGCCCCATCAACCCGCACCACCTGCCCAACGGCCTCCTGGCCAAGACCACCGCCGGCCTGGTGGGGGCGCTGTCGGTGGGGGCGCCGCCCCCGCTCATCCCGTCCATCGCCAGCCGCTCGTCCACGCCGCCCCGCGGCTCCCGCCTGGCGGGGCCGGGGGAGCTGGCGTTGTACGGCGCCCACAAAGACGGCGAGTCCAGATAGTAGAGGGACGCTCGTCGCCGGAGGAGACGAAGGGAAACGTCAGGATCACTGTGCTGCTCTCAACCTGCCGCCTCTTCCTCCTGCAGACTGCTAAACTAAACCCGCCTTCCCTCACACGCAGATAATAAAGATTTAAGCAGAAAAAAGGAAAAAAGTCAGTAAAAGAGCGAGTGTGACCGGCTGGAGGCGATGGGGGGGGGCACACGAGACTGGCTCTTATCAGTGCAATTTAAAGGTACATGGTTCATGTGCATTCTTGGTGATTTATTTTTATTTAGTTATCGCAGTGATCGTTTTTTAAAGCTGTAAGAAGAGCCAGAGGACGTTTTTTTTATTTTTTATTATTCATCAGGTGAATTATGATCCGAGCTTTCCGGGCGGACTGGAAATGACTTCTGGAGGGACATGTCCGCTTGGTTCTTTCTCTTTTGTTTTTTTTTGTCTGTCAGTGCAAAAGATCACTTAAGAGACCATTTAATTAAGATCGGTAAGCATCGTACCTCAGTTTCCTGCTATACCCCAAATATTTAACTCCAAACCTTCAACTTTACTGTAAATGAGATTCAACCTGGTTTGGCTCGTTTTTGTTTTTCTACGGATGAAAGGTGAAATGAACTGTTTTCCACTGTGTGAGTGAACACAGCATTTTAGAGCTTCCTGTAACTGTTTCCCAGTCTCCTCTTGACTATATGAGCAGGACCAGATTATAGTAGTCTAGAGAAATTGCCTTTGTAATTATTATTCTTAACATTAATTATCTTCTATAATAATAAATATATTCACTGTTATGTTATTTGTCATTGTTTCGGGTATCAACCAGCACTCTCTCTCCCCAGGTAGTAATGTCTCGAGTAATGCAAAAAGGCTCGCTTCACAGAAAACTTTTTAAAAGCTTGTGAACACCGATCCGCATCCTTTGCAACCTCTGGCCTCTTCTAAGGAACTGATCAAGCCGGGAGCGAGGTTTGCTATCTGTCTGGACAACGGGAGCCTTGTACATTGAACTATCAAGTTGTTTCATCAACAAAAATAAGTTATATACAAGGATAAGTGGGACATCTGCTGAAGAACCGGGAAAAAAGGCAACTAGACAGTGGGTATCCTGAGAGGGAAAAGACTGGGTCGATTATTTTAATATGACCATTTTATACCTTTCAAACCCTCCCCTAGAGACAACAAAGAATAATTATTAAATGAATTGTTGTTTACTTTGTTGTGTGGGTCTTTTTTCCTGAATCTGAAAAGTATTTGGTGTCAAACTATCAACAATAGACTGATAAATCTAGTTTCAAATATGTTCTGTAAATGTATCTTAAATTATTTTTATTAAGCCAATTTGGTATGTCTTATTTACATATATCTTACATACAGAGCTACATTTTCACAAAATCTTATACACAATGTTTTCTTTGCTACTTTTATTAGAAAATGATATATCTAAGTGATGGTGAAAAAACTTATTTATATGGAATTTACAATGCTTTTCCTTCCATTTCCATTAAAAACCCAGCGTATTCAAACCAAATCAGTCGCAGATCTGGAAAAAACAGTGGAAAAAACAGCTTTTGTGATGTCTTATTCGTGTTATTTTCGCCTTTAAAAAAACAGATAAACGGCGAATATCACTGGCGGCTTTGCAGTGTTTTCTCAGGTAAACGAGTGGTCTGGAAAACTAACGTTTTCTTTCATAATCTTACAAGAAACGTCCACATTTCAAGTGGCGCGCTTGACGTTATCTCGCGAGATTTGGCTGCGTTCCGTACTTTGTCAGCAGCAGCGGTTCTCCACCATTTCGCTGCGTAAAGTCTCCTCCCCGCGACCGCTACATTCTGCGCCGAAACCCAGTCTCTCCCGGTCCGTATTTTAACTTCTTCCCACAGACCGAGTGGTACCTCGTTGGGTACCGGGAGACAGTTTGGATCACTGGCATCACGGATTGAGTACGATCTTTCGTGGATGACGACTCCTTCAACGAGAATTTAGTAAAAGAAAATCGGTCGGAAATTTCAGGTAGGTGGGAACTTAAGATGGCGGCCTCGAGAGGGAGGGGGGCCAAGGAGGAAGTAAGAGGGGGACTTGAGGGGAGCTCAGACTTGCGGAAGGGTATGATCCCACTGCATCAGAGAGAGTAGGCTACTTTATTTTATGCAGCTTGTCTTCACGGCCTGCTAATAATACAGTAAACCAAAAAATGACGAAAAAATATTATATATTAATACTAAAAAATCTTATAATTGGAGTGCTTAAAGAAATAAATCGGGACTCGGATTTAATTTCCGTAACGTCGCTTCCGAAGGAATCGACCATGAGATGCTGTGGGCCCCCTTAACCTCCCCCCGTGTAATAATCGCAAAATTTATATGAAACTTTATAACATTGTTTAATACTATTTTCTGTGCTTATATATAAATAAAATGCCTCAAGGGCCTGAAACAAAATTATTTTTTCTTTTTAAAAATGTCAAGAGATTTGACCCCACGCAGTGACGTCACCATTGATTGTCCCCTTCTGTGGTACAAGCAGAAGCGGGTTTTAATGCGACTCTTTTTAAAGAGGTTTCTGTCTCAATGTGTAGTAATTTAGCAAATGTGACCGCACGAAGGGACAGCTTTGGAGCTGAAGCATTACATAACAGCGGGAGGGATGGGGCGCGTGCGCATCAAATGATCGCACCCTACTAACTCTTGTAGCTTGCTAGTTAGCAGCAGGCTTTCCCTTTCGTGCCACACAGCCAGTGTTGTTGGAGAGGCTAACATTAGCCCGCTAACCACACTAGCCACACTGGCAACGTTAGGCGTTAACCGCCTCATTGGTTATTTTATTTTATTCCCTTTTTTTCATGGCGGACTCTGAACCGAGCTTGTGGTATCACTGCCACTTCCAGACGGGGGAATGAAAAGTCGATTTTATGTTTCACACGGTCCGCTTAACCGATGCGCACAACTCCGCTGAATAAAGAATGCTTTTATTAACGTGAAAAATGATCTTCGGGTCCATGTGTCGAAATCCGGACACAGTGGGGTTGGGGGGGGGGGGGGACATTTACAGGAGCAGAGATTGAATGACTTGAGGCCCGGCGCGCGCTCGATCACCGGCTTTTTGGGCTGCGAGCGCGTGCTGCAGAATTCCTAACACCTTCCTGTGGGCGACTGCAGCAAATGCAAGTTGGAGCTGCTCGTTCAGAGTTGTTTTGTTTATTGCTGCTGCAAGATTGCCCGTTCACACACATTTACATGCATTAGCTCTGGTTGCTAAAAGCAGGAGCTGCTTTCCTTACTAAGGTATCACTCTGGGATGTTTTTGTTAATTAATTGTATATCTAATAAACCTGGCTGTGAAGCCCACTCAAAGCAAGCTTTGCCTCATAGTTTTGCGTTGTAGGAGACCTTACAGCTTGCTTTATTAGTTTTTAGATGTGACATAAAGTTGCTTTTTTAATCTCAGCCATTAAGTCCCCACCTGTTTCTCTTTTTCACTTCCTCAGAATATGTGGAAGGGATCCTAATTTCTTCATCCTGGAAGTAGAAAGCACAGAAGATCTGTGTCTCACACCACAGACAGGTAAGAAGTTATTGCTGCTGGTTTCCTTTCTGAGCAGGTACCAGATCAAATTCAGGCTGGGATTGATTTAAAAAAAAGCAAAAACTGATGTGTTTAGAAGATTTCTGTGGAAATGATTGTCTACATTCACTTTTATAGAGTGCCATGTGGCCTTAACTGGGATTGGCTCTAAAATTTAGATTATTCAACTAACCATCAGGCAAAACAAATCATTTTAATTGATGTAACATTTATCTATTTAATTATTTTCAATCATATTCGTATTTATTTGGCTGTTTTACACCCAGTAGTGTCTTTTAATGAGTAATCTACTTTAAAAGATTCACTCTGCATGCAACCACACCTGGTTTTAGTCTAAACCTGCTGAACTACTGTTAGCTGATCTCAGGACAGACATATTACTCCAAACTTACTCATGTAGCTATTTATTGTTGATTTTATTAATTTCATAACCACATTTATTACTGTAATTTAAACATTGATGCATAAATCTAAACCTAGTTGGCTACAGCAGGTTGAGAAAGTAGTTTCTACCACCTGGGTGTCATTTAAACAAGATCCTGATAGTACAGTTACTTTCCACCGTTTCTTATTAAAGATGAACTACGTATTTATTCCAAATGATAAAAATGTAGGTATTTGAATGTAAAAATACTTGTAGAACAGAAACAACTGATATGGATATTTCAGTATAAGTCAACTCTCCTGTATTAAACACATCCAGACAGATCTAACTGCAATGTAATGCCTTGACTTTAATTATTAAAGTCCTGAATATGGAGTTTTTGCAGTTTGGCATTCGGTCAACTATTGTCTTATTAGTAAGATGAGCCGTTTTTTTCACAAGAAGTCTGCAGAATCAGGCCTGGGCATTGCCCCCAGTTACACTTTCACACATGCATTACTACAGATTATCTATAGTGGAAAGAAGACGGGGTGTACACGTAAACCTGTGCCATGGAAATTCTCGTGTTTTCAGTGGAGCACATAAGGTTTGCAGATGAACTCTGCATACTTGCAGCGACTGTTTTTGACTGGATTTATTCAGAGGGAATTAGAATTACGGGACAAAACATGGCATGCACATCTGCTCACCTCTTATCGCTGCTTTGTGAGTGATGACGGGAGGTGTGTATTTCTTATATGAAGAGAAACAACGGTGGGGAAGTAATTGTGATGTAAAACAATAGTCAAGATAAATTTGTCATGAATTATATATAACTCCCTGATAAAAACAAGTTTTCAATTAAAATAATTCCATAATTCTTGAATCTGGATGGAGAAAACTTGGTCACTCTTTGTTTAACTGGCTCATATAAAAGGTGTGCATGGGAGTATAAGTTAAAGGAGACCACCCTGCTCTTCAAAAGTAATCAATAAAATCTGAAAATCAATTCGATAATGTACTGGAAGCCAATGTAATGATGCTAAAATGGGTATGTTGTAGGGCTGGACAATTAATCGAATTTTAATCATGATTACAATATTGCCTTCTCACAATAAATAAAACCCCTGTAATCGAAGAAAAATGATTAATGTCAATATATTATTGAATTTCCCTATGTGGTTAATAAAGTATTTTTCATTCATTCATAACAGGAATGCATATGCATTTTTTTAAATTAATTGCTACTTTTATTTTAATATATTATTATTTTACTCTAATATTTGAGGTTGAGTTTTGGTGGTTCAATTAACACTTTTTAAAAAAAATCAATGAATAATCATGTACATTAATCGTGATTTCGATATCAATAAGAATAATTGTGATTATTATTTTTTTTCCATAATCGTCCAGCCCCAGTATCTTGTAATAAAATCCTCCTCCCTGTATAATTATTAATTTTAACATTGCAGTGGAAGTGTGAAAATGATCTCAGTGAGTCGGCTTGTAAGGAAGATAATTCAGCGTTCTGCATCTGAATTTTCCTTCCTGATGAGCTTTTCCAGAGTTACTCGTACCTGGGGCCGGAAGATATAGAATAGGGCAATATTGTTTATATTGAGTTATCTTGTTTTTAGTTAAAAGTACTTCTTTTTAGCAGTATGCACAACTGTTTCTTTTGTGTGGTAATTGAGAAGTATTTTTTCTTATTCTAATAAACATCTACTTTAATTTCAGTCAAATATTTGCATCGGTTCTTAATAAAAGTGCATTCAGCGGTCTGGGCTGTAAATTTTAGCCATTTCATTGCTTAATTGACAAACTTTTTTTTTTTTTTTTTTTTTACTTAAATCTTGTTTTCCAGAAAGTAAAAGACAAGTCATGAATGAAAGAGAAAAAAAAAGCAAAAAACAAACAAAGAAAAAACAATAAAACAAAATAGATAAATAAATAAGAGTAACTAAAAATGGTATTAGATGTGTAAAATGACAAACCAGGAACTCAATATTGGAGGAGGTGATCACAAATCGTGTGCAATGCATTCAACACAGATCTAAACATTTAGTGAAGAGGTTGGGGCACTCAACATGAATGTTGAAGCAACCACTTACTCCATTTTTTGTAGAAGTTTGATTCCTTCAGTCTGAGAATAAATGTCAGTTTCTCTGTTTGAAAAATTTCTTGGATTATTCCTGACCAGTCTGAGTAATCCGGTGGGGACAAACATTTTTTATATTGAGATATATATCTTGATTAAGGAAAATATTATCGAAATATGCTTTATTCCTGCTCAGAGTTTGATCCCGGCTCTTTGCTAACCTCCCGTGTCGCTGCAGGTGCCGCTTGCAGCCGGAGCAGCACAGAGGAAGCAATCTCTGGGGAGGCGGCGGTGTGGCGGCACGCCTCTCCGGCTGTGGATGTGCTGGGTAGCAACCCCCAGGCTGCACAGAATGTGGCTGGGGAGTCGCCTCGGCGTGCCCCGCAGCCGGTCGCAGCTGCCCCCCGCCCGGTCCCTCCACCCGCATCCCCGCCCGCCTCCATGGACAGCGCCCGACCCCCCGCCGCCCTGCCCGAGCCTCTCTCCGACGACTTTAAGGACGCCGTTCCTCAGGAAGTCGCCGGCGTTGCGAGATCCTTGCCGACGCCCCCCTCTGCTGAGACGCAAAGGCTTTCAGCCCCCCCTCGTCCTCTCACCTCACAGGCTGGCACGGTGCAAGAGTCTCCATACGGGTCACAAACTATCGAAAAGAAAAGCCAGACGAACCAGAATCAGCCGTCTGGACTTGTTGCTGCTGCAGGGACGAAGGAATATAAAGCAGAGACTGGAAGAAACGCGGGACTGGGTGGAAATATTCTCCCACGGCCCCCGGCTCAGATCTGTTTCACAGTGTCATCCTGCAGCAGGGTTACGGAGTGGTCCGACGGGGATCTATCTGTCCGCCATAAACGTCCAGAGGACTCACCGTCAGCACTCCCTCTTATCTCAGCAGAGATTAAACAAACTGACCCGTCAGAAATGCAACTTAAAGCTGCCGCAGGGTTCTCCGAAGATGCCAGAGAAACACAAAAAGCAAATTCTTTGGAATCGGTGGCGACATTGGGGCGCGTTAATGCGCTCGTCGTCGCTTCTCAACCCCAATCTGCTGAAATACTTGAGGCCTCAAAGGCCAGAGAGGCGAAAGAAAACTCCTCGTCCAGCTGCAACCCCTTTAAATCAGAGCAGCTGGACGGACAAACCGACACCCCCACCTCTTCGTCTGACTTCACAATGCTGCCAGAGATTTCTCCGTCGCAGGAGAACTTCCCCAAACCCGCCGTGTTCGACGCGGGCCTAGTCGTCTCGCTGCAGGCGGGCGAGACGCCGGGCGCCTCCGATCCGGTCCCCGCCGCGGAGACGTCGCTGATAGCCGAGATCGTGCACTCGGACGACGCCCGGGAGATCGTGGTGGTCAGAGAGGAGGCTCACTGGGCCAACGTGCACCTGAACCAGAGTTACCTCCTGCAGAGGGAAGACGGCAGCGTCTGCCAGCTGTCTGCCGGCGAGCCCAAGCTGTACGAGGAAGGCGTGGAGGCCGGCGTGGAGCCGATGGAGGTGTACGAGTTCTGCGGCCTGGTGGAGGAGGTGGCCGAGGAGACGGTGTGCGCCGGCAGCAGCGCTCAGATCCCGCACTCCCCGGGATACGAGGTGAACCTGTTCGACGCGTTACTGGAAAACGCCGAGGAGTTCGCCGTCAAAGAGGAGCTGGGAGCGTCGCTTCACGCCGTCAACGAAGCCGACACCATCATCATTTCCCAGCAGCCTTCTTCCAACGACAACACGGTCGGGTCGCATTTGGTGTTCGATCCGAGCCAGGCGGTGGAGGTGAGCCACTCCAGCGAGGTTTGTTTAGTCCAGGTAGCCGCCGTGAGGTCCAACTCGTACACCGTGGAGCAAACGGAACAGAAAACGCCCGCGGGGACGCAGCGAGGCGTGACGGAGCTTCCTCCCAAACAGGAAGCAGACGCAGCAGCCGCTTCGTTGTCCCTCCTATCCCCGCTGGTCGCCGTCACCAGCGAGGATGCGAGGATCCGGCCGGTCGCCGTGTCGGTGCACGTGTCCTGCGTGGAAAACCAGCCTCCCCTCCGTCAGACCTTCACCGTGGTGAGCGCCGCAAAGCCCGAAAGTCCGGCGTCTGCTCCATCGCAGAGCGCTGCTCAGCCCGCAGACACCAAATCGTACTCCTCCGTTAACAACCCGAAGCTGCTGCTGCTGAAACCGGAGGCCATTCCTCTGCTGAAACACCCGACCTCCCGTTCGGCAGGGGGGTTATCCAACGCCCGCGGCTCCGTCTCCGCTGCAGACTCTTTATCCGGTCTGAGCAGCCAGAAGGATCGGACCGAGCCGGCCGCCAGCGAAACATCATCATCAGCGTCTCCTTCAGCTTCAGCCAGCCAATCAGAGGCCTTAATCTTTACCAAAACTCAAAGCGACGCCACCCCGCCTGCTACGCCTCACAACCCGGACGACGGGGAGGAAGAAAGCGAGGACACGGATCCGGAGGCTCAGGACGCCACTTTGGGGCAGGTTAGCAGTCCCGAGGAGGACAGCGAGGACGAGCCGGACACCGACAAACGTGAGAGGGACGCCTCCAGCTCGTCACATAAGGTACTTTTTAATAAACAGTTTGTTTAATCAGAGGCGTAAAGAGCTGCAGGATAGGCTAAATGCATGACAGGAGAAGTGATGTGTATCAGACGTAAGGAAACTCGCAAACCGTCAAACCGTAAGTTGGTTTTACTTCATCTGCAGCCAACTATTTAATTAAAATAGCTTTGGAGGTTCAGCTTTAACCCTTAAAGCCCAACCCAAGAAAACCTGGCAAGAAATTCTGATATCTCCTAAACCTGAAGGCACAGATTGGCCCTTTTAAACAAACATGGAAAAAAAACGAAACTTTTGTGGGTATATCTACTAGGCATGTAGCGATACTTCGAAATCTGATTTAAAATCCATTCAAACTGCTTTAAATGAAATGTAGAAAAAAGGAAATCGGTTTGCACGCAATGCATCAGTGCAATCAATGCAGATGATGTTCAAAACAAATAAAACTTAGTTTGTATATAAAAAAGATTTGTGATCATTTCCATATCTGTAATAATTACTTGCTCAGTGTTAAGTTTTGTTAGTACAACAGGCAATAGAAAGTCACAGGTTTAAACAAGGGAGGAAAAGGCAAATATAAGAGACAATTCATTTGTCCATAAAATAAAATTAATTTTGTTGGAAAAAACCCCAAAATAAAACGTAAAATCGAAGGGAATCGTGGCTTGAGTGAGTCGTTACATCCCTAATATTTACAGTTTATTACCATGTAGTGTCAAAGTTATTGAAGTGTAGTCAAGTGTGTACTGCAGAGTTTAACTCTAATCTGATGCAAACCGTCTCAGAAACTACATTTCTCAAATGTATGTTTGGCTTCATTGGGTTAAATTGTCACAAAAGGAATATCGATGCTGTTTTTACACATTAACAGTGGAGATCTTCAGGAATAACTCCAGAAAATTCCTGTTTCATTTTCTTGCATAGTTGCTGTTAATGTGATGTTAGGCTTTCTGCTGGAGGTTTACGCTCCTGGCTGGAAATAAAAGCTGTCCAGAAATCAGCCTGTGGAAATTAATTCCCTTTACAAAACACTGAGAAAAGCAAAAAAAGATTCTGAATCTGTACAATAGTGAACATAAAGCTGCACACGTGTGATGGTACGGATATTTTTACACGCGCCCGGGTGGGAAATCTCAGCAGAAAGTCAGGAGTGGATGTTGCAGAACATTTCAGGACTCCAGTGCATGTAAAAGCAGTTTAAGATTTATCTATTAAAACCCAAAGCAGGTTTCTGTTTCAGGTACGCTGGCATGTTTTTATTGTCACCATTCTGCATGTGGTGCGTCTTTTTAAGACCATGTAGTGGTTAAACCCTTTTAAGTTGGCCGCATGCTAAGCCATGTGTGTTTTCCAGTGTGGACAGAGCAGGACAGACAGACAGGCACTGTTTCTGAAGGTAAGTCGGGCTTGTTAGGCATCAGTAACGATGACTTGAGCTTTATCACGATGCATGGGGAGAAAAATTTGGCAGAAAGTCAGCCGTGGACACGAGAATATTCACATTTGCTTTTTGAAACTCGCTTTAACCATTTTCACGCATGTGGTTTTCATCTTTATGAACTGATTGGCTTTTACCTTCATCACTTCATCATAAAACGGTTTTTCCTCATCCTCCTGTCTCGTCTCGGCTCGTAGGTGCGCCAGTGGATCGCAGACGGAGTCACCGCCAATTCCTCTCCGGCCTCACCGTCCACCTCCTCCTCGTTCCTCAGTCCGTCGGCGTCCTCCGACTGGGCCACGCCGCGGCGGGAGAAGTCCTCGCCTCTCAGAGGGCCTCACGGGAAGTTCGTCTCGCCTTCATCGGCCAGCTACGGCTCCTCGTCCTCGCCGCCTGACCAGGCCTCCTCCCATCGGTCCCGCGGGGAGCGTAACACCGACATGGCCGAGCTGGCGAAACACGTAAGTGGGCTTTCGGATGAGCGGGTATGATAAAATCTACCGTCTCTGTTTGCAAATGTTTGGGGTTTTTCTCGCCTGGTACATCTTGTGTATTATTGCTGATAAAATATTATTATTATTATTATAATAATAATTATTATTATTATTATAATTATTATTTATTATTATTATTATTTTTTATTATTATTATTATTATTAATTTTTATTATTATTATTATTATTATTATTATTATAATTATTAAA
>JBBBVT010000023.1:2405996-2421000 GCA_037177035.1 Craterocephalus eyresii | reverse complement strand
TGATGCAGAAACAAAAAGCTGAATGACTTTCTTTCTTTCTCTCAGTTCCTCAGGTGGAGGTGGAGTCGGGGGCGGAGGGGACGCCGGACAGGGTGCTGCGCAGCGTGGCGGCGCTGGCGGCGGCACAGGCGCGCTCGCCGGCCGCCAGCACGCGCTCCTCCGCCAGCCAGCAGCGCAACAAGACGTGATGGAGCGCCGGCGGGGAAGAAGAAAACAGGAAGCGTAAAGCAGCGTGCTGCCTCCCGGCCCCCCCCCTTTGTAAAACGGCGCCCCCTCCAGGCCGGGCGGCTCAGGGATGCTGGACCGTGCGTAGAAACGGGGATCATGCAGAGCGGGAAAACTCACTGCTGGGACTTTCGGGGGGCGAAGGTGAGATGTAAGTTCACGTTGTGTAACCTGCAGAGTGGCGCGACGACCCCCCCCCCCACACACACACACACACACACACACACAGGGTCGCGCTCCCCCATCCGAGTCACACACACACACCTGAGCGAGCGACTTCTTCACGTCGGAGTCCGGATCGCTGATGAGTTCTGCATATTTTATGATTTCTTCAGGAGGGAACCTGTCGGTCAGCGATGCTGGAGCTTTTTCTTTTTCTGTTTTTTTTCCTCTTCACATCATTTCTGTTCATGGGATTCATAAAAAATCCAGCCTTGCGTTTCTCATTTGCACATTTAAGAGAGAAAAAGCGGCCCTCAGCTCTTTGTGGTGTTGTGACGCGTCTGTACACCGACCCGAGTCGATGAACTGGTTCCTCCGTGTATCTCTGCAGTATCAAATGTAATAATTCAACTTGCAAATTGTCTCCCGGATGTTGCATCCTTTTTTCCTCCCTCTCTCCACTCCGCTAAGGTCATGTATTTATGTTTTCCAAGGGCAGGGCAACGTTCATGAAGTAAGAGTGCCTCTTCGGCCAAATGGTTCTCGGCCTCTAATTGCCTTGTGAAGCACCTGAAGTGTGTCGAGCTTAAAAAAAAACTAAAGCCAAACTAAACATTCAACCTTTTCTGCGAGACATTGAACGCACCGTGTGCATCAGTGCTACCAAATTGTTTTATCGCATCACTTCATCTCTTTTGGTTCGTGCAAGGAATAAAAAAAAAAGTGAATAAAACTGCAGATTTAATTTTGAGCAAGCGTAATACCTGGCGGGCGGGGGGTGGCTAGTTCCTGGTGATGGTCTTACTTTTGATTTGTCTCTTTATTTGTTGCATTCCTTTCATCCCTTGTAATTCCACATTGTTTTACTTGAAAATTAAGACAATTACAGTTGAATAAAAAGACCAAAAATTAGTCTACATTTTTGTTTTCTGTATTCTGTTTATGCTTTCATGGAATGAGGCAGGGCTGGGCCGTGTGAAGCAAATTATATATCTTAATCATGATATATGATCTCTATATCGATACAATTCATTTTGGTAAAGTAACAGAAGAGTTGATTAAAATTTACATTTTTGGTTCAAGGCACATGTGCATTAAAATTTTTGCGTGAAATTGAAGTAGATGTGTTTAAAAATGCTAAAATATAACTTTCATTGTTCAGAACAACAAAATAGTTGTACAAATTACTAAACAAAAAGATATTCTTTAACTCGATATAACAATATTCCCTTGTCTCATGTGACAACTTTTCAGCTGAATCTGTGAACAAACGACAGAACACACCAATAGAACAACAGTACTTTATTTAAAAAACAATATTAAAATACATGAGTGATGCAAAGATATAACGGCTGTAACAAAGCACAGCAGGAGAGTTCCCACTCTGTCCTCTTGGCCTTTTCAAAGCAGAAGATTTTACCTAACGTATCACATTGTGGAAAGTCCTGCAGCTCCAGAATGAACCAAAACCAGACTTTACACAATGTGACAAACTGAACAGTCGAATTTCATTAAAAACTCGCTCCATCCCTTCTTAAACAATGTTAGTGCACAGAAATTACATTTCCCAGCTTGATAAGATGAAGGCACAGTTCTTCCAAGCTTAAAGCGCTTCATTAAGCTCTGAACATCTGACACAACCTGGTGTTTTTAGCATTAATCCACAGCAAAAGACAAATATATTTACATTTCTTTGTTTGTACATGAAGGGCGTTTCAGACAGCTTTCAAGTTTAAGAAAGAAAACAAATCTGCATAAATCAACAATATACGTTATGTACAATTATATTAGTTCATCTTCTGTGTTTGCCTATAAAGGAAAGGCTGATGCTTTAAATTGTTCTTTGCGACTCGAATTTATCCAAAAGCACAACAGTTTTCCTGAGTACAGCATGATCAGCGCCAGTGTTTCAATACTGTATTTTGCCCCCCCCCACACACACACACATAAAACCCCCCCAAGGTCACTTGGTTCCTTTTTTTCCTTAAATGTTGAAGAAGGCAGAAGGATTGAAGCAACAGTTCATAAGTGTGGTCGTTTCTGAGATTCAACAACGGAGAGCACGCCTCTTACAAGAAGATGAAACAGAAAGTCGGGTTAGAGGAAGAGGACTGAAATGTGTGAGTGATTTAAAATGAATAAATACGCTGGATAAATTCACCTGTGTGTCTGCTGGGTCACTTATTTACACATTTTAATGCAGTGTGCCTCCTCCCAGCAGACCTACAGCCAGCTTAACCAGCCCGGTGTTACGAGCTGAAGGTGGTAACCAGCGCGATGATGATGATGATGAGGAGGATGGCCAGACAGATGGCGATCCAGACTTTTTTCTGCAGAGGAGAAGAGAAAAGGTGGTTATAAAATGCAATAAGGTATGAGGAAACTGACAATGGTGCGGTTTTACGTGGCTACTTTCCAACTTTTACAGGCAGGTTCTATGGATTAAAGGCGGTTACGCAACAGGAGACAAACTCGTTTCATCACTGTTGCTCTAAGATCAGACGTTACTCAACTCGTTTCATTTTAAGGTTTAACACATCAGGACATTTTACAAAATTAGGTCCTGATTTGGTCTTAAATTTGGTGTAAAAAAAAAATTACATTTTCTCACTGAGCTCTGGGAAACAAGTCAGGAGGTTTGCCGCTGGAAAGCAGCGCTGTGCTTCTTTAAGACATTCCAGTTTAAAACCATTTTCTCCTATCGTGTCCCTGCTGGGTCAAACTTATGAGACGTGCGGTAATCTACGCTGGCTGGCCAAACTCAGGCAGGTCTACCTTGCGAGCTTTCTGCTGATACGTGACGGCTTTCCCCGTGTCCTCCGCTGCTTTCGCCACGTAGTTGCCGGATTGCTTGATGTTGGATTCGATCCTGTCCACCATCTCCCCCTGAGGGGCACAAAATGATCTGAATCCCTTTTTTTCTTTTAATCATGACCTGAAATTGCGTCGTCGGTGCGTCTTACCTGAGCCTCCACCTCCATGGCGAGGTACTGGAACATGTCGTGCAGTTCTCTGATGCTCCTCTCCAACTTCAGGATCTCGTCGTGCCGGGACTCGATCTCATTCAGAGCCTGCTTTGTGGCTTTAGCATCGATGAGGATCTGCACCACAAGTTCTCAGCTTACAGAGGAAACTCAGCAGGCGCGGGGTGCACGGTAATCAGCTACAGCAGCTAAATGACTAAACGCAATCTACTGGCTGCACGTCATTTTCTTACCAAATCTGCTGTCCAGATATGAGCCGTCAGACATAACAGAGCAAATCTGTCAACATTTCATATCATTTACAGAAACAAAACCACCTGGAACGACTTTCTGCAGCAGGAACGTCACTGGTGTGGTTTCCAGCAGCGAGATGATCTTTCATTTCACATATTTACTCACATTCTGAGTAAAAACATCCGTCTGGCCACTTTCCAGCATGGTGTCCAGCTCCTCGTCGGTCACATTGGCGCCAGCTGAAGCCACAAGGAGCACAGATCAGTTTCATACAGACGATGAAAGCAATAATGCTTTTTATTTATAAAGCAAAACTGGAAGCTGTTCCACAGCTAAACAGTTAAAAATACTTCTTAGTATGTGATTATGTCGAGTTAAAACCCATCCATCCATAGTTTAACCCAAACTATGTCAGATCCGGTTTCAGCCGTGAAGGTTCAAACATTTCAGATTACACAACGTGGCTGGAGACATTTCCTGCTGCTTCTTCGGTATTTAACATTTCAAAATCTCTCTTTAAACATGAAATATCTTTTTTTTTTTTTCAGGAAATGTGACAAAAGTATTATAAACAATTTCAATAAAATAACACTATAAATACTTTATAGGATAAAATACTTTTGCTTTAACATGTCATTTACAAAACCAGAATATTCATCTGTTAGAGAAGTTTTCTGTCAGATACATTTGTTTATTTACAAATAAAACAGGTTAATAAATATTCATGTATTCTTTTAATTATTCAAAGAAATAAAAAAATAAAATAAAAAAAGTCTAAAAAAGTAGCAGGATGAAGTAAAAACCTCTATTTTCTCTTCTTTCCGGTGACTTAATTGTGTGTTTTCCCCCCATAATAACTGATGTGGTATTCATGACCACAGTGAAAGTACAAACAGTCTGAAACAGAAAGTAAAGGTGGCATGTGACGTGACATCGATCACGGGACTTGATTCTGCAGAGAAGCAACCAGAAAATCTGTGATTTCCACAAATGAAACGCCGAGGGAAAAGTCCCAGCTGTGCTTCTGTACTCACTGATTTTCAGCTGCCTCTGTATTCTCTCCACGTTGCGGTCTCTGTACTGCGCCTGGATGGTGTTACAATGGCCCATCAACTCCACAAACTCCTTCGACAGGACGCCGTGCTGCAGGAAAAAAAAAGAGGCGGGTTAATTAATATCTCACTCTGCTAATTAGAGCGGATGAGTCTGGGTTTGAAGCCGAATTCTGAAACCTGCGTGCGCTGCATCCGGACATTAACAGGAATATATTTTCCATCGTCTTCCATCTTCTTAGGTTCAATACCTGCAGAAACATGGTGGATAGTTTAGAGTTCAGACGTGACACAAGAACCGAACGTAGCCGTGGCAGGAAAATACTCACTCTTCAGTTTCCGCTGGATCTGGCCCGCCAGCGTTTTGATCTCCTCTCGAAGAGTTTGGAGCTCTTTCTTCATACCTGCCGGCAGAGGGAACCCGGGGATTCATGAAAATGACATGAGAGCCTGCTCTCCGGATTTAATAAGGATGGAAGGATTCATCAAGTCAAGTTACATTAAATCTTGACATAAACAATAGTTTTCTCTGCCACTCCATCATCAAACACATTCATATGTCTGTCAGCGGAAACCTGACTGGTTTTTTATTCGTACCTTCCTCCGGCAGCGCCACTCCCAGCACGGTTTTCTGTTTGTTCTCGAGGTCAGACACCATCCTTCTGAAATGCTGCAGCCCCTCGTGGATCTCTTGAACCTGAGGAAGATAACGTTTTGGGATTCAGAGGCTGAAATATAAATAAGGCAATTTTTAATAAATGGAAAGGAAATTTACTTTCTTATTAAATTATATAGCTAAAGCATCACATTGATTCATTTTTGCTTCGCTTGTTGGTTGTTTTTTTTTGTCCGATATTTTTATTGGATTCTTTTTACAAAAATGGAGGAAGAAGAAAAAAAAAGGTGATAGAATAATTGTTTATGAAGATGTGATAATACAGAGCAAACCTTTAAAAAAAAAGAAGAGACTCAGTCGAAACAGTCAAAAAAAAATTTAAAAAAGAAGAAAAAATGCTGGTTCAATGTTACAGCATTAATTTCTGTACCTGTAACTTAACTGCTCACGGCTGATAAAGAAATCCCAACTCATTATAGTAGCACTCGCTTTTCAGGCTCGTCTTACTCAAGGTCTCCAAATGAACAAAGTTTAACTTTAAGCTAAAAACTGATGACCCAGTTTCTCTTTGCTGACCTCCTTACAGACATTTGATCTCCTTAAATCTCTTCCCCTCTCCTCAAAATGGAAGAGCCCTGCAGACATAAAGCTGCCTCGAGCCCTTTAAATATAAATTAAAAACTAATCTGTTGCAAACTTTTGCCATGCCGCTCATAAGTATGGAGAAATCTACATGGATGGGGCCTTATTTACCATATTTTATAAAACATTTAGCAACTTAAAAGCTGACCTTCTGAATGATGCATGAAAAGAAAAACACATTTTCTATCCAGTCTGTTTCCTTGGATGATCTGATATAAACTGGTATGTACATTGACTGGATCGCAATAAAATGGCTTGAATTGATTTTGTCTGTAAAAACTTGAAATTATTTTGTTGTGAAATGGCCCTTTACAAATAAAGATTAACTGAATGGAGCATTTACATGTTATGAAGTTGATTATGAGGCTGAACATGTCAGAATATGGATAAATAATGTATAGCAAAAATAAACAGATGAAAAGGTGTGTGGTTGCTAAATGGAACAAAACCACAAGAGAAAAAAAAAAGTTTTAATGTTTTTCCCCTTATTTGGCACATTATTGGTTAGTTATTTTATATCTCTGCTGTAGAACCCAAAACAGGATGTTTCTAAGTTTATAAAACCCTGAATAAGCACAAAATCTTTGTGAAAATGAGCTCTATTGAAAATTTTATCAACATGTATTGGCAGCAAAAACAGCAAAATGATTTTGGAAGATCCTAACTTTGAGGAAAGCTCGTTGTGATTCATAAGGAGTCAGGAAAAGACAACAGTGCACCAGGAATCTGACCATGAAGCTGTAATACCCACATACGGTCCAACAGCTTATTTAGTCGAATACGGACATATTTCATAATGTTTTACTAAAAAATACAGAATCAAACTGGGTAATAAAAAGTAAAATGTAAAGACATCGTAGGCTGCTCACACTCCATAATTTATGGGATTGTGGGATAGAATTATCTCCTTTCCCTCCATAAAAAGATGCTCTAATGTTTCCTACACTAAAGAAAGTAAAGGAAGCACTGAGGCTCTTGTGTAGAATTAAGAAAATCCAAACAGCTTTAACTTAATATCAGATCATGTTCACATATCTAAAAAATAAACTCAATCACTTGAACTATCAATACAAGGCTGTGATATTTGGTAGCAGGCAGCAATCTATTGTCATTAGAGAATTATTTAACCTTATGATAACTACTCTAATCTGTAAAGTTTTTCTGTAAACATCCAATGTATTCGTTAGTTTATTTTCTTTAATTCCAGTCATAAGACATTTCCGAACATTAGACTTAGATATGATTTTTATTTTTACTTGTTAAACCAATACTCATAAAGCAAAAAGCTCTGAGACAAATAATAAATGTTGACTACTATGATAATATAAAGCAACATAATGAGGCTTGGCTCAGCAGACAGGTAAGCTGACAGTGAATTGTTGACAAAACAAACCTAAGTAGTACCAGGTTGTGTGGCATTTAAAGGAGCAACTGTCACCTTTATATAAATTACTTGGACTTCCAGAATACTGTTTACTGAGGTAAAAGTGATGAAAATGTGCAAAAGCTGAAGAGGAATCAGTAAAAATGAGTTTAAATCTTCACCCTTTTGAAGAAAGTGTCATTTTCCTTCTCATCTTTGGCTGAAGATGTTCCAGGTTTGATCATCAGAGCTTTGCCCTCTTCATCATCATCTGAAGCCTCGGCGTTCTGCGGTTAGATTGGCATAAAAAATAAAGAAAAAAGACAAAATAAATCAGATCTTTGTAAAGATGCGAGCTGGGATGAGCAGCCCTGCCCTGCCCCGGCCTGACGGATCCAGTTAGGAAAAGGGCTGAAACGGAAGTTGGTGTTACAATGACACTAAAGTTAGGATTCAGGCGAAGAAAACCCTTAAATGCTCCCATTTTATAAGTTTTCTCCCATTCGTCCCCGTTTGCAAACGTTGTGACAGCAAAGTTGAGCAAATACCGTTAATCAGCTGGACCAGAGAAGTTGTTAGCGTGCTAGCGCGCTACTGCTAATGTTAGCAGCTAACTTTGAAACTCACATTTCCCAATTCTTTTGTTCGGTCCCGCATTTTTCCGGGTGAAGTTTACAGCCAGGTGTCAGAAACGCAGCGACTTCGTGTCAAACAAAGGTCGGTCGTGTCCAAAACAGTAAAAACCTGCAAAACTTTCCACGGCTGTCATTCAACAAGTAAACTCCAGTAGCGACTCTTCTTCTGCGGCTAAAACAGCGGCGTTCGACTCACTGGTGCCCCCTAGTGACGCCAACTGTCACCACACAGGACTTCTTTCTTTTCCTTTTGTTTCACCCTTTGTGTTTTTTAATAGAAATGGTTTATCCAACATGATTTCATTTGGATATGTTAGATTTATATATTTGTGAGGAACACAGTCACATAATGAAATAAAAAAAAAATATATATTTTTTTTTTCCGTATTATGATATTTGTTTCAAGTTGTCGCATACCCAAACGAGATAAAAGTGAAAGTGTAATTGTCCATGCTTTCAGGGCTGCACACACCCATTTCACACCCAATAAAAACAACAACACAAGAATAAACTAAAAAAGAAAGTAAATGTGAATCTAGTAAGCCACAGTGCAATGATTGTGCAGTAATGTACATGCTGATCAGACAGACTCGGTAAAAATGGTATAAAATTTAAAACGTATACACTTTGCAATATATATAGACCTCTGAGTAGTGCAGTTTGAGACATGATGAAATTACATATTGTGAGACTTACAGTTGACATGTGCAAGGAGCAGCAGAAAGTAGGACACAGGTGCCGGTGTCACATGTTTTAATACCGCAGTTGGTAGAGGAACTTGCCGTTTCATTGTCTTATGCAATGACAATAACGGCTTCTACTTTTTATATCAAAGCAAACACATTACTATGAAAGACATTACTTTTGTGCTTTTGAATTAAAACATGCTCAAATGCAATATGCCGTTTCTGACATTTTTGGTAAACCAAATCTTCACATCTGAGTGGTTCTGCATTTTCTTTTTATAGTTGTGTTAATAGTTGTTAAATGCTCTCCATTTATTTTGTTTTATCTTATTTGTGTCAGTTGATTGTCTAGCCATTAGCTGCTCATGTTATAACTTTTTTAGTAAAGTGTTGTCTCCATTAATTTCAAAATAAGATACTGTTTTCAATAAAATTATATAATACCTCAATCTCAACCTCTGATACCGCATGTTGTTTACATCGTATTGTGAAAAGAATATGCATATATGAGATGTACTAATCATTTTATTGCATCCCAACTAGCAATAAAGTTCTCCATGATGGCCATATTTATCTTGTAACCCATAAATTAAGATTACCTTAAATAATAAATGTACTGAAGTCTGCATAAAAGTACCTTCCAAAAGGTACATTTCAGTAGTTAAAAGGGGGAAATGTTATGAAAGGTTTTGTTTTTGTTTCTGACTTTCAGACTGCTTAACAAAGTATTTTCAGCTTGAATGAAACCAAAACAAAACTCTCACTTTCACTTCACTGCTTACTATTAACTTTGGCTTGAACTGGTTGGTAAATCTAACAAGGGTTCAGGTGTTTTAAGCAGACTGAGATGTTCATAACAGGACAGAAATATAATAATTTCAAGGGTTTTGCCTTCTCTGACAACGCTAATATTAAGTTTAGGTTTTTATGCACACATTACCTCAATCATATCCCCTTTTTTATGTTTTCATTTTCAGCACATTGGATTACAGCATAATTCAGTTTTACATCTTATTCACAAGATTTTGACTTAGATGTTTCACTGAAACATTTCACTCGGCTCCAAATCTATTCAAACATAGTCAGACATGACATCATTTCCAATTTGTTTATTTTAATAAGATTCCCAAGCATGTACGCTCTTATAAATTACATAATCTTAGACTCAAACTGGCTCTAATTTCCCCTCCCATGCTTTAGTAACTGAGATGAATTCTTTCTAAGTGTCTTCAGCTTCCACACGTGACCGATAATGACTTCAGTTTACTCTCACAGCCACAAGATGATGCTGTTTTCCTGCAGAAACCTTCACCAACTAATGGCACATGAACATTACTCACGCTTTTCTACAAAGAATTCAGTATATTTCAATAAATCTTCTAGGATAAAAACATGAACAAGCATGTTGGTTATTACTAATTGTTATGCATGAAGCTTTGGGTGCATTACAGAGAATAAGGAACCCATAAAGAGGAAATGATTTCCATTTGTTCACCTTGGGTTTTTCTTTTTTTGGCAAGTGTTGTGTACATAATTTTTATTTGTTCTTCACATTAGTAAGGCTGGATTGTAAACCCAATAGTGAGCATGGAGCCCCTCCCCCATTTGTTGCTCCATCAGATCTTTATGCAAGTAAAAAAATTAAAATACAGAAAACTGAGATTTTCATAATAATTTTTCAAAAAGAGATAAAGACAAACGACCACACAATCCAAATTTCACCCAAGTTGGAACCAACCAGAAGTGCATGTCTTTGGACAGCGGCAGGCATCTGAGATAAGACGCACAATTATTTTTTCAGTAAACAGAAACAAAACTGAAGGTTAAAGAGCAGAAAAAAATGAAAGAAACCTGAGTTAACTTTAAAAAATTTAGCAAACCTGACAGATTTAAAAGCTTCCTCTGGTAGTTTTGCTCAAATAAAAGTGTTTCTTCTACAGTCACTTACTTAAAGTTTAAGGACCAGCTGGGGTTTGTCACATAGACAGGGGATGGAGGAGACTGCAACCTGTTACCACTCTACATCTGAGCTAATAGCCAAAATAATTACAAACTGTTTTTTTCTTTTCTGTCAGAAAACCATTCATCCTTCAAACATAATTCTGCCTGATTTGTTGATATTTCTCTGTATGATATAGAAGAGGCTGAAAGATAATTAAACCTGTAACAGCAAGATACATGATAAGCACATAGAAGTAAATAGAGATAAAGTAAATGTATTCAGAAACACATTTTTATCAAACAACAGAGGAACAGCTGACTATCTCAGAGGATAATCTAGATGAATAAACAGATTAGATTGAAATAGTAAAGACAAACATAAATAACATCAAAATAAAGAAAGGGGAGAAAGTAAAAAATAGATTGAAGAATAGAGAAAGCATATATATAGATATAGATATGAATATAGATATTCACTGATAAAGAAGACATTTGTAAATTTTTTAATTCAAATTTTTTATTTTTTTAGTTAGTATTTCAATATTCAATATGTATTTGTTCTTTTATCATTGTTTTTTTATAATTTCACACTTATTTAGGCTCATAAAAGAGAAATAAAGTAGAAACGTAAACTGAAAAAACTGTGTAATACGTTAATATCTTTATTCAGAAAAATGGACACTTGAATTTACTCATATTTCTTTCTTCACTTATTTCTTATTGTTTCAAAAATGGATTATTTTTCCATTTTAATTATGATTTTTTTGGCACTCCTGTCACACCATACTGACAGCTAATAACTTTAATGTATTTTTTTTTTTTTTACCATGTCATCCATTTCGGGGTATTTTGCAGATTTTTTCTATTCTCTCCTCATAATTGTGTTTTTAAATAATCCCTGAGTCAAGTTTGACTATGAAGCTATTTTATCCCATTAAACTATTAGATATCATCAATTTAGCTTTTTTTTTTTTTTTAGATGAGCCTCGAGGTGTAGGCTACTTCATTTCCCAAGATGCACCGGCGGGGCGCGTCGATCTGCTCGCGCTGGGAAGAGAAGTCGCTCCAGCATCTCCGGAGCTGCGGAGCGGAGCTGCGGACAGACACGGAGTCCTCTTCAGCGGCATGAGCTGCGTCTAGCTGCCCGCTGTCCGCGTCTCTCCGCCATCATGCGCAGACTGGATATTTAACCGCTTACGCACGCGCGTGGAGACCCGACTTTATTCTATAAATGAGATACACGGAGCGGCTGTACCGCCCGGTGGAAACGCAGAAAAACGCACGATGAAGAAGCAGTTCAACCGGATGAGACAGTTGGCCAACCAAACCGTGGGCAGGTAAGAGCTGCAGCAGCGGTGAGACGAACCGCGGGCACGAGCTGCACGAGCGTGTACTGCTCAGCTGGTTAGATTCACGCGAAGCATTAACTGTCAGTGCGGGTCACGCATGCAGCGTGTGATTGATTGAGGTCAGCGGAGGAAGACATGGTACCCGAGAAGCTGCTGCTGACCAATGGCAGGGAGGCAGCGCGGCCTGCGCGCCGCGCGCCGCCGCTGGAGGTTGCGGGAAGATGCTGGAAATGCGGCGGCAGGTGATCCGCGCATGAACGAGTCATATGGTTTGAGATGATGTTGGATGTGTGGAGGATGCTTTAACTGCGTTCCCACCTCATTCTGTAAGAGAAGGAACCTTTTCTTTGGGGTGAAGCTTCCTGGAAGCAGGACGCTCATTGGCTGCTGATGGCTTTATTGTTTGTCGGTAAGGGTTGCATCGATACTGATACCTTTCTAAATTAAAGTCTATTGATACCAGGAACCGATCCCAATTTATTATTCACAATGTTTATTTGTTTGTTTCATTTATTTTACCATCGTTTGTTGTAAAAAGCAGAGAAGAAAACAAGACCTGTCTTCCAATTCATTGCCTTTTTTTTGTGTTTATATTGGTACGGTACTTGGTATCAGCTAGTACTCCGATTCAAGTATCGGTATCGCATCGCTTTGGGAAAAAACTGGTATTGTTGCATCCCTATTTGTAGGGACGTGAATCTTGAAGCAACTCATGATTCATTTTGATACCGATTCTTGGGGTGACGATTCAATTCTGTATCGATTCTCAATTCACATTCAGTTCTTCGATAATTGTCTCATTATTTCTATCTAAAAAGGGTTTAAATGTTGTTACCCTGCAAAGTTTAAGATGTGTGTCACTTAGAAATGATTTGCTTGAATACTTTCTTTTATTTAAAAAAAATTGATTCTTGGAAATTTTGAAACGATTCAGAATCTAGATTCTGATGAAAAACGATTTTTTTGCGCCCCTAATTGTTTGCATTTACTGTGTTTTTCCTCATACCATTTTATTACTATAATTGTTTTTTTTCACTGTGCTGTGAAAAATGAGGCCGTAGAAAACGTTCTATAATTGATGCACCGAAGCCCAGAGATCATGATGCATTTAGGAAAATAAAACGCGGGATTCCCAACAATGAGTTGTAATACTAGAAAGATAATTTCTGTTTGTTAAATAGGACTCCTGAACGTTTCATTCCTCTTACTTTATCATCATCATCACTGCCTCACACCCTGGTTGCATCTCAGCCAAAAACAAAGTCCAACATAATGAAAACCAGTTTAAAGTCTTATTTAAAGCCACCCTAAACCAAACTGAACTGGATTTAATCCAGCTGAATTCGGTCCAAAACGAACTCCAAACACTGTTTTTTTGGAGACCAAGTAAAGAAGAATAGAAGTCAGACACATTCTTCACAAACACAAGTTCAAAGGGTTCCTTTTAGCAACAACTTTATAAATTTTTTCATTTCTCTGTCCCTTAAGGCCTCCCGCTGCTCAGGGAACAAACATGTATGAAAACATCTGTACACGTTTGGTAGGGCTTACTTCAGGATAGCAGATGTAAACAGGAAACGCATCACAATAAACACAACGGTAGCTTGCTAACGTTAACATGGATTCTTACAGGTGGGTCCTGTCTTCCTTCTACGGAGCCAAACACTGTACATGCTGTGTCCAATATTAAATCTTCTCACCTTAACAAGAGCATCCTGTGGACAGAAGCTTCTGTCAACTCTTATACATTATAAGCATTCAGTACAAGTGCATAAGTGTGCGATTTTATACAGAGATAAAGTGATTTCCATCAGAAAATAGTAAACTGTGGAGCCAGGACTGCAGGGTCTGAAAGATATTGTTTATTTTATTGCTATTAAAGTGGATTCTGAGCCACTGCTTTAAAATGACTTGCAGGAACTCACTAAACTGCAAACAGTCTCTTCTTTGAATCCTGGAAGTTCATTTTTAGTCCAGGTTTTCTTTAGTGGCTCACATTTGAAACACTGTGATGTGTCACAGCTGATGAATGCAAAAGCGTTTAATCCCTGTAAATCCTGCCCGCCTGCACAAGGCTGCATCAGATAGTATGCAAATATAAAAAAATACTTTAGATTGTGTGATTTATTTGTTGCTGGTGTGTCTGTTTGTCCTGTGAGGCTTGATGCTGCAGATAAAGTTAGTTAATCTCTCGGTTGGGACCTGAGGCTTGCTGACTGATCAGGAAGTGGATGACCCATTTTGGCTTTTCTACTTTCAAACAAACACCTTTTATCATCTAGCCAAGCGCTACTTGATCCCTGTGCCCCGTTTGCGAATGTAAATGTCTTTTTTACTCAGCAGGTCATCGTAGTTTCTTTAATTATAAGCTGAGCGCTCCTATAGGTATTATGACGGTGTCATCCACCTTCGACGTATAACTGAAAGTGATATGCCGACACTGTGCCGTCGGCAGTTTTTATAATGTACCGTTTTACTGTGAAGCACAGATTTGAAATACAATATTTTTATGTTTGCAAATGACACTTTAACCAGGAACAGGTTGATCTGAAGCCTGTCGCTGCACGTTGGAGGGATCCTGCTTCAGGCTGACGGCTGCATGACATGTCGTAGATACACTGAAACTCTGGAACACTGAGACGATGTTTCCACTGAGGTTCAGAGGACTTTAGATTTTAATTTCATCCAGCGAAAAGTCCAAACATGCAGCGAGAAGTGCAAACATGCAGCCGGAGTCATAAAAATAAAAAAATCCCACAACTCAGTGTGAATAAGGATAAAAGCTGTTTTAAACAGAATTCTGTGAAAAAAGTCACTTTTGAGACACAAATAAAGTCAAACTCATTAAACCAGTCTGAAACAGATGTGAAACCAGTCTGAACAGATGTGAAACCATTCGGAAACAGATGTAAACCAGTCTGAAACAGATGTAAACCAGTCTGAAACATATGTTAAACCAGTCTGAAACAGATGTAAACCAGTCTGAAACAGATGTAAACCAGTCTGAAACAGATGTAAACCAGTCTGAAACAGATGTGAAACCAGTCTGAAACAGATGTAAACCAGTCTGAAACAGATGTAAACCAGTCTGAAACAGATGTGAAACCAGTCTGAA
>JBBBVT010000023.1:2328836-2344219 GCA_037177035.1 Craterocephalus eyresii | reverse complement strand
CTTTTCCTTCTTTGTTTATATATATATATATATATATATGAATGCAAACATATTAATGTATATATTTTTTTTTCTACTCCTCAGAGTTAAATACATTCAAGCTCTTATTTTAATTAGTTTTACAGAACTTTTAATAAATTCTCCAAAGACAATAAGTGTAATATTTTCAATTTTATTTAATTTCTCTGATCTTTATTTAGTTTTTTGTTAAAAGGAGCATTTAAATGCATCATTTAATACTGACTCTGCATGAAATACGCTCATTATCTGATACTTAATACATAAGAATAGCTGCATGCACGGGTGTATGAAGAATATAACAATCAGCGACAGCATCTGAGAATAATGTGGAATCTGAACACCAAATCAAAGTGTTGACTGTATGCGAACTTTTTATTTCATAATTTCACAATTATCATAATTAAATGTGTTGCTTCAAAGCTCAAAACATACCTGACGGGCTTAAAAAATGTATTTTCTGTTATTTGACAGTCTGACAATTATTCAACATCAGCTGAGTTTGTTTCCAGACTCAGCACGTCTGCAGGCTCCGTGCATTAAGCCATCAGTCAGGCTCTGCAGCACAGCCACTCAGGACCACCGCTTACATCTACACAAAGGCTTTTCTTCCTTTATCTTTCACTTTCATTTTTTAAAATGACCTTTAATTTCTGTAAGCCACACCCTAACAGATCAGTCCATATTTCCTCCTAATTCCCCTTCAGACAGCACCAGAGGCACGCCACAAACCACAGCTGACGTACAGCTTATTAAAGGTGTCTTCACATGAAAATAAAGGCAAATGATTTTTAATGAAGGGCAGCTCTGATTACTTTGTCTGTACTTGTATGATGAAATGCAGATTGGCAAGGTGAGCTGCATCTACCTGTTGGGTTGGGGAAGGCGTTATCCAGACCTTTGCCGAGCGGCGTGGCGGGCAGGGAGAGCGACGCCTGCACAGCAGAGTCCATCTTCACGTTGTCCTGTGTGGGAGAGCTGGGAGCAGACATCCTGCTCGCATCGGCCTGCCTCTCCCGCACCGCCATATCCTGCCGCAGGTCTTACAGCCAAAATAAAGAGAAGAAATAAAAATAAAGACAGTATACCTGTGAAAAATGCGGAGCTGCAGGGCTCATCAGTCAATCCTCACCTCTGGCTTCATCCTTTAACCTCTGCACAGACACCAGCAGCGACTCCTTCTCATCCAGCTCGCTCTCCAGGAAGGCGTTCCTCTCGATGGCCTGGTTCAGCCGCCCCTCGAAGTTCTCCAGGGACACGATGGTGGCTCTGAGGAAACGAGGCTTCATTAACTCTGGTCAGACATCTGATTATTATTCCACTGCTGTAACTCCACATGATAGCAGATCAATACGTCAGCATCGACTCTAATCCAGCTAAAAGCAGCAACATGAGCTGTAGGAAAGCCAGTAGATTAAACAGTGAGATCAGAAGGCTGCAGAAAAACATCTGGATCAGGTCACATGTGTGCAGTGGAGGTCAACCTGACGGTGACGTTTACTGATATAAGATCATTTTACCACCGCTCGCATGAAATAAATGTAGTTTAAAGCACTTATTTTGCTGATGCCTGACCCAGCTCTCTGTGGATCAGAGCATGTTTAACCACTGGCTGAAGTCTTACATGTGTATTGTGTTAACTCGTCCAGTCACAGAAACTTCAGAGTTTGTCATTAAAAGCTCGTCTGAAGGACCACATAGTATAAAACATTGGAAACTTACGAGTATTTCTCTGATTTAAAGCTGAAATCTGCCATTAAATGGCTCAACTCTTTCAGACATTTAACACACAAACTCACATGTAACTTAAGGGCAACATGTGACATCATCCTTGTACGACTCGTACTGCAGCTGAGTTTGCAGATGTCACATTTTAAAACAATAAATATTCTGCATTTCCACCAAATGGCCTGTCCTGCATCAGACAGGATGATGAAGGTGCAGCACAGACGCACCTTTTGGTTCTCTCTAAGTCGTCGTTGGACTGTTCGAGCTCTCTGACGTATTTATGCAGCTGCTCCTTGATGCTGCGTGTTTGGCCGAGGTCGTCCTCCAGCACCGAGATCTGCTTGTAGCTCTGAGAGTACTGCTGCTCCAGCTTCTCCTGAGGAGGAGGAGGAGGAAAGGACGCGAGGAAGGCACATTTTAGAGCATGTAAACACAGTGCTATGTATCACAGAATGACTCAGCATCCACTAACTCACACCACCTTCATTTTCCAACACTTTGCCATAACGCTGCGGATGTGAGGTGTGACCTTTATCTGCACAGGCTCAGAGACAATCAGCTCAATAAAAACCACAAACTGGTGTGAGCGTCTGACCTATATAAGCTGTTAAATTGGTGTCTGAATGAACTGGAACCAACATCACAAAAGGCCAGACAGGCCTCTGATTCTGCTCCACAATGATCCCAGGGAGAAACCTTAAGCTACGCTGTGCTTCCTGAAACGCTGGGATGCACTTTGTGACCTCAAACCTAAAGAGCTGCTGAATAAAACAGTACACACTGTAACATTATCATTTTATTATTACTATCATCATCCATCCATCCATCCATCCATTTTCTGAGCCGCTTAATCCAAGTGGGTCGCGGGTGTGCTGGAGCCTATCCCAGCTGTCAAGGGGCGAGAGGCAGGGTACACCCTGGACAGGTCGCCAGTCTGTCGCAGGGCCAAACTATCATCGTCATTATTGTTAATATATGTATTATCATTATTATTATTTTGGGTTGTCTCTGTTTAAATCAACACCATGAAATGAACTGAATGAAAAATAATTTTAAATCTGAGAGGGAAATTGCAGTCGCCATCAAACATACATACATTAAAACAGAGCAAGCTTTTGGAAGCAAATAAAAAAATTATAAGAAAACCAGCTCAAACAAGCTCTTTTACATCAGTATGGTATAGTATATTAGTATAGTATATTTTATTCATTATAGTTATTTTAGGGAATATTTCTTTAAATGATCATAGTTGCATGCCGGTTTCTTTAATGCTGTATGACTTTGTATTGTATCATGAGGAAGATAATCTACTGTACATGGTTGCATAAAGCCACCTGTGTGTTGCTCCAAAAATGACTCTATTCCCCAAACAAAGCCACTCACTGAGGGTCTTTAGTGTTTGTCTGCTTTAAAACAAATGAACATTTCCTCCCTGCTGGTGGCCTGAGTCACCCGGATGGAAACAAGGTCTCATAAATGTGCCTTCTGGTAATTATGGGGTGAGAATAAGAACAAGACATTCTGCTGAATTATTCATGAGAGTCATATGCAATCAGAATGACGCAGAGCAGGTGGTGAGATTAGAAGGGAGGTTGCTCGGTGAGATTTCCATTTGCACTGGGATTCATGAATATCCCATCTTCAGAAGTACACTCAATAAATAAACAAGCGCACCATAAACCTCATATAAAGTTAATAACAGACACAGCCGGCCCAAGATAAAAAACAAATATATATAAACAAATATTCTTTTAAAAGAAGAAATGTTCCCATGCATGGGGGGGTAAATGGGTATGATCTAAAATTCTCAGTGAAACAAAGTAGAGCGACTTCACTTCTCTAAAAAGGATTCCAGAGTTTATAAAAGATGCACATTAAGAGATTAAATAACATATCAAGGGCACACGTGAAGACATACCGTACCTGCTCAGCACAGCCCAAACTAATTTAATAAAAATATACTGGCCTGCACGCGACAGAGAAGGTCATATTCTCAGCTAAGGTCATTTTACACAGCGTGATTATGAAAACCCCTTGAGAGGGGGAAGATTGGCACCATCTCTGGTGCTAGTAATGTAGAATATGTTCTACATTTAGGGACAAACTAAACGCAATGTGTAGGTTTGCCTACAGATAAGGTACTTACAGGTAAATTGTTTTGGCCCATTTTTCTCTTTAAAAAAAAAAAAAAAAAACATTTTTATGGGCAGTTGAAATAAAATTATATTGACAGAAGGAAAGCCACTCAGCTCATTTACTCAAATTAGTTTTTATTGACCTCAACAACATAGCCTTTTATTTTTGGTACTGTAAATGTTCATTTTTATTACAATTGTTTTTATTAGATTTTTCTAAATTATAATTGAAATCATGTTTTTCTAGTTTGTCCTTGTTAAATAAGTAAAGACAATGATTAATATACAATATATAATTAAATATTTTATAAACAATGTATTAGAATAAACAATCCACTACACAAGTGGTTAGTACTAAATATTAAGCGTAGGAATACAAATTTAGCCCCCAACTTGTACTATGGGTCTTGTGAAGTCCTAATAATAATAATGTTAATTTTGACATTTAAATAGAACTTTTATGACTTTTTGATCGTAGCTATCAGCTGACTTTTCTTTGGGGTTAGACATCTCATTACAAGTTCCTGTATATTTTGATTGCGATTAAAAAAATACTAAAATGAAAATAATTACTAGGAATACAACATATAATGTAGTATTATTTTTGTTTCTAAAGGTTCCTAACACAACAGTGTTTGATATTTAATTGTGAACTCTCATGGCTGCAATATTTGCCAAAAGTCTGATATGGTAAAGTAAGGTTATGTTGGCAATGTAAGGTAATAATTTCCTTCTTTTAAAACCAAACTGCTCTTACCTTGAGCGTTTCAACCTCATTTTTGAGTCTTTGGTTCTCAGAGTGCAGGTCCTTGATGCGATGTTCAGCCTGACCCAGCTGGGCCTCCAGTTCAGCCTCCAGCTCCCGGCTCCCCTCCTGAAACTCCAGCAGCTCCTCCTGAGCTTCATCGCAGCTGCAAGCAGACACAAGAGAAGCCATTAGACAACAAGCCGGGACAGAAAGAGGTTGGCAAGCAAACCCTGGAGACACGGCGAGTGGATGCATTCATGAATTCTTACAGATGAGACCATTTTACTTTTTCATTTTACGGCTACAGGAGCTTTGACCCAGATTCAATTCCCTAAACTCAACTGCAATTACTGCTGCGTGCTCCACAAAGTGGGTGGTTTGAAGAACTTAACTGTTCAGTATTATTGCACGCATTATCATTATACCTTTAGATGCATTATTAGCTGTAGGATCCGTGAAGTTACACTACTAGTTATTAACAAGTGAATGGAAATGTAAAGATTTTCAGGCTGACCAGAAAGCGCAGAGCCCCTTATTCGACACAAAAACAGAATAAAAACTGGAGGTAAATTTGTAATTTTACCAATCTGTAGACTATAAAAGGTGGAAGTGAACATAATTACATGGGTTTAAGCTGATACGATACAGAACAAGTAATTAAATAAAACTCATATATGCTAAAAAGATAAAGACAAGGAAATCTTAAATGAGATGTAATTAAAATAAAACATTTTTTATAGCACTTTTCATATCAAAAAGAATGGAATACTTTCCATAACATTTTGGTAAAGCACACAAAGAGACGGTTCAAATTTACAGCCTTCAGTACTAAATGCACTTTTATTAAGAATTAAAAGCACATGTGCATTAAAATATTTGACTGAAATTAGAGTTTTTCCGATATCGGCATCGGAAATGCCTCAGACACTGCCCGAAATTCAGCTTTTGGCGAGTACTGGAGTTCAGGTTGCAGTTCGATACCACGTAATTTATGCAAATAAGTATTTATTTAATGATTAGTTCTATTAGCTCTGACAGTTCTTTTTTGTTATTAAAGCAGTTGCACTGTGCCGCCGTCTGCAGCCTAATGTTTTAGAGGGTTAGACAAGGTTACACAAAGAGCTAATAGTGATGATGTCAGCGGTGTGGCCGCATTTCACAGTGGATTCTCCCACAAGCAAGACTGCATTTAAAGCTAAATGGCTTCACTTTGCTGGCTTCATTCATGTTTTACAAAAGGTTTAACCTGAGCCAGGCCTTATCACCTACTAATCCTCTCACAGTCATGCAGGTGTAATATGACATTTGTTTTATAATATAGTGGTATCGGTACTTTTTATCGGCCGATACGCGTAGTATAAGTATCCGAATTGGTATCGGGAGGAAAAAAATGGTATCGGAACATCTCTAACTGAAATTAAAGTAAATGTTTATTGAAATACTAAAAAATACTTTTCAATTACCATAACAAAGATACAGTTGTGCAAAATGCTAAAAAAAGAGATACCTTTAATTCAATACAAGGTAATTTGATACAAACGATATTTGGTTATTCTATATTTGTGTGACAATACAGAATATATCGGAAAATCTCGATATGTTGCCCAGCTCTACTCCCACCGGAGGGTCGTGGCAGACTCTGCCCTCTTTTCTAAAACAAAATGGAAAGAAACAGAAAAAGCTCCAGGACAAGGGGACAGTTTGAGGACAGTATTTCACACATTTTGGATTAAAAAAAACAAAGACAGATGGTTTGAAGAAGGGTCAATAGGTGTTAAGCTGGAAACCCATCTCTGAACAGAGGAGGTGGTGTCAGGTTCCACTTTCCCAGCACCTACAATGCAGCCTTGATTCTCCTCAGGTACTTTCACAACTCTTTACATGTCGGACCCTGTGGCAGGTAACCGATCAGGTGAGCCAGCACCTTAACAACCTTCCAACACTGAATGTTTCTTTAACAACTTAAAAGCTGCTACACCAGGAAAAAAATGGATTTGCCTCATAAAACCAATATTTTATTCACAAAAGAAAAACAACAAATTTGAGAGCAAGAGTGTTAAATATTCATAAAAAATCTGAACTCAAATTAAATGTTTGCAAGCAGATACTGTTGAAATCATCACAAAAAAGAGGCAGACAATAAATTACCCTAAACAAACTAGATTTATGCCGTCTTTAGAGGCCATTTTACAGTTTTGTGGTAGTTACTGATGGTTTATGGCTAAATGGGGATGTTCTTTCATTTATTTCAAAAGCTCCTATTATAAAGAAAAATACTCCACTGTGACAGTATTAATTAGCCATCTTTAAATCTTAACGTGTAGAAAGATTTCTACAATGAAAACTGCATTTATCTCTCCTAGGAAAACCAGGCTTCCAAGTCAACACATTTAACACACACTACCTGTCAGACCACTGAGAGATGCTGCATCAGAAGGGGATTTACTGAGGAATAAAGCCCCGACATAACAATCAACATAAATGCCATGTGGTCACAGACCAGCTTTACCAGGAAGTGCTGATTACATAAGTTTATATTCTCACGGATGGACACAGAGAGATGCACGCGAACCCAGCCGTAGAAAGACGGCATCATGTGGCACAGAGCCATTTATGCCCACACAGGACTGGTTCTGAGCTGGTCTGGCTCTGAAAAGCTGGGCTGACTGGTGTGACGTCTTTATAGCCTGGTATCAAAATAATCCAGCCAGGACATCTGAGATATTTGAGGGACGCATCAGTAGATAAATTCAATCAAGTTGGATTTTCTGGCTTATTAACCAGAGTTATTAAACAGTTTTTCAGAGAAAAGGCTGTAGCCGTAGATCTGGTAGATCCGTTTCTATGCAGAGACGTGGATCTGCTAAATGGTAACTAGATGTAAATGTTTCAATCTTTTCGACATATCAAAATGAATAAAACAACTATTTATATACTATTTTTTAAAATTTCAGTAAAATTAATCCTTTTATTCTGCTCCCTTCTAGATGCTCTATGAATGTTTTATTCTTAGAAAAGTCATTGTTTTGTTGAAAAAGTTGCAGCTGCGACCTTTAACTACTAAACGTAATTCTCGGTGGAACAGAGCAGACTGAGAGCGCGCATCCGTCAGCTCAAACTCCATTTCCCTCTTAAATGAGACAACAGCATTTTCAGCGCTGAAGTCCTCAAACATAAAGTTTAAACTACTTGCTTTTTAACTATTTGCGTAACTTTTCATGTTCTTGGTCGCCATCTTTTTAGTGACAGAAAACTTTCATCCAGTGAATCCAGTTTTTGTCCCTTCCAGGATTATTACTTTTACTTTTACTGTGTAATTGACTTAAATCTTAGCTCATTTAGTTGTTTCATGCATTAAGACATTTTGGTTTATGGTTATGGGAAACAATCACAATTTGACTGTAATGAGTCTATAATATTTCCCACCCTAAATAAATAAACCTCAGACTGAAATACATTTTTCTGTAAGATATAAGCTGATAAAATATGATCAGTTCACATCAACATAAATAAGTGTCCTTTAATTCATCATTAGATCTGCTTCTATTGATGTTTTTGTCAAATAAAGCAGTGATAATGTAATATTAGGTAATTAGAATTTGTATTAGGTTAAATGTAAAAATTTGATTTTTTTGTTGCTCAGAGTTATGGATGGGAGAAAATTAAACGATGTTAGATGTCAGCAGTTGATCAGGAGTTGTGGGCGGAGCCTGATCAGGTCTGCAGAGCTGACCAATCAGAACACAGTTAGCATGTCGAAGCAAATCACAGTTTCATGGAAACATGAAGGGATTTGATTGCAAGTTCCACAGAAGCAGCTAAACAAACCACAAACACAAATGTTTGTCTGTTTCCGTAATAGCTTTTAACAATTATTTAGAAATGTGGACTTTCTGGAATAATGAAATTCCAAAGACAAAATGATCGAAGTTACATAAATGAAGAGGTGTCTCAGTGATATTAGATTTCTCTTAATACTCTCAGCATTCAAGGAATCATTTACAGACCACGAAAATGTGTCATGGCAGTTTAAAGGAGGCTCAATGTCTCTAAAACACCTTACATAACAGGGTGTAGCTTCCTTTAGCACCAGGTAATTACAGTTCAGGTATAATTGCACAATTGTGTTATTTGTTAGAGTATACAATTTCAGGAAACTGAATCATAAAAGTGAGAATTTTTATGTAAAAACACACAAAAGATGGAAGAAAAAAGAGACAAGAAAGGCTTTTTATGTTTACTGTGACACATGAGCTGCTTCTCTCAGACTGTCACTGGATATGCCGAGGCTGGGCTTTAATTGAAAAGAAGGAAAGGGTGTCGGGAGAGGTGAGATAGCAAAAGATAATAAATGACACCTTGTTATGTTGAGAGTCGCTCCCACAGACACAAAGAACCAGCAGTGTTACTATCAGATCCTGTTATACGGATGCAGATAAAACAGCCTGGATTCAGGAACATAGCCCTACAAGCTGCTGGGAAAGAGGACTGCATGTTTTTATCTAAGTAAAAGGTAGTGTGCATGTAAAAAAGAGGATTATTACATCTTATTATTACATGACATCTAACTAGCAACCAACAGCACGCCTGTTACATTTTTACATTACATGAAGGAGGTTGTACAATGATACAATTATAATACGATATTCTTCTGCTAAAGGGAGATTTTTTTTAATAGATAAGATGTTTTAATCTTTATGTGATGTAATGAAGTACAGAAATGTGACCATTTAAATAAATAGAACCACTTCTATCTCTGAAGGTTTCCACATACCCTCTCTTGTATTTGAGGGAAAGAGCCTTCCAGAAGTCAATCTCCTCATCCTTTGAAGAGAACTTCGGTATCATTTCCAAATCCATGGGAAACACATCTACGGGAGAGAATTAGGAAACAAAAGCAGTTAAAATAAAATAAAACAACTTCTGACTAATATTCTCAGAGCATGATAGAAAAGAGAAGAATTTATTCCATATAATCTTTCCAGGTCTAAAATCTCTCTAAGCCAATGACATGACATCAAGTATCCACAGAAGAAAGAAAGAAATCAATTAGTTTAAAGCAGAGCTGGGAATAAATCATCTTTTCTCTGCAGACTCTAATGAGGATGAGGACTCTAATATTTTTGCAGAGTTTAAAGCCTTTAAAAAAACCTTCTCTCACAGATTAAACATTATTTCCTTTTTGATTAATGGCTGTAAAAGGAAAAGTCTTAGACTGACCTAAATAGAAGCCCACTGTTTTTACATAACACCATGTGTAAGAATGCAGCAGCGGCGCTTTTCCAAGGCATTAATCAGCCTGCATGTTCAAAGTGAACCACAGCAAAAAGAACTATAAGCATCTCATTCATCACACAGCCGACTGGAAGCGGAACAGATGGTAAAATAGACCACAGATGCTAAGATGCAGATACACAACTCTCCCAAACATCTAACACAACAGCAGGTAACATTTCCTACATTCAGAGACGTTAAAACTGGGAAACTATCACTTTCCTTCCATTTGCAGTTTCTGCTGAATTTTAAATCAAACACTTTGGTAGTAAAAAGCTCAAAATAAAGTTTTATATCAGTTTAAATTATATACTGAGATGTGTGCAGCAGGGGCGAGAGACACGAGGTTTAGTTTAGTTTACCTTTCTGTTCTTGAACTTTCTGACACACGTAGATCTAGACGCACACACCCTGCACTTCCACTTTAATGTGTTATGGTGCCCTGAAATATTTAATTCTACATCTGCTGAATAATTCAGCTTCAGATTACGTCTCACTGCCCAGAGCCTGAAACTCGGCTCACAAATGGTGGCACACAAGCCATTTTTATCCCAGTGGAGCTAAATGTATCACTGTCATGACACTTACAAAGGTTTTAAATTAAGAACAATTTAATGAGATCAAAAGACTAAACATCTGTTTTACCACTGTTGATATCACTAACCATATGGTGATAACACACACACAGGTCTACACACACATATATAAACAAAGAAAATAGCTAAATACGCATCTAAAATCCATAAATTCATGATTTGGTTTCAGACTAACATGAAACTGGATCGGCAGTGTCATGAGGATAAGCCTCAGAAAATAGATGATGCTGAGCTCAGCTGTCAAAACAGGGTGTGCAAACCAGCCGAGCCGCAGCCCAGACTGGAAACCCCGCGGCTTTTCTATTCTTTGATTCCCTGCGCACAATAACAGAACATAACTGGAAAAAGCAGCAGCAGCTACCTGATCATGGCATCCAAACGGGGTGTTTATCAGTCCATCGTGCTCGCTGATGTGAGCTACAGAGGCCGAGCGTCCTCTCTGCTGCTGATGCTCCGCTCGGCTGCGCTCAGCGGGCATTTAAAGGAAAATACACCCTAAATATGAATCTGTTTGGATAGCAGCGCAGAGTGGATGTCTCATAATGCTGGGTGTGTAGCAGAGGGTGGAAACTGCTTTTATCTACTAAATATGGTGATATTATGCGTAGTTAAAATAAAATTAATTAATAAACCTGGCCTTCAAGTGTGGCGGTTCAAAGAGAGTCAGCAAATAAAATCACATATTCAGATTATACAGTTTAGGAAAAAATACGAGTTGAGAAAAATAAAAAACAACAAGAAATCTGCTTTTAGGTGGAATTTCCCTTTTGCCTCTCGTGTTTTACTGTTGCGCCTTCATTGCGCATCATGTGCAGTTTGTAGATGATTATCGCCCCCTGCCGGCAATCTGTGACAACTGCGGGTTCATGTTCAAATCTACACTTCTTTTCTTTTTATTAAAAACTTATCGAGGTAATAAAACAAAACAAAAATAGCAAAAAAGATTTCAAGATTAAGTGAAAAGTTGGACTCATTAAGTAAAAAAATCTAATACATAATAATCAGGCTAAAATTGTCAAATAAATTTCACATTTTGATAAACTGTTTAAAAGTGGCTCGCTGTTTTAGTCATTTATCTGAATTACTTCATTTAAATACATTTTATTTGTTGGATATGGTATTCCCTAATATTTATCATTACTGAATATGTTTCAATCGAAATTTATCTATTTATTCATTCATTCATTTCCCGGTTAAAAACTACGTAGTGACGTTAAGCGTACGGCGCAGGAACGTGTTGCCCCGGTAACGGACTTTCAGCCCAAACACCGGCCCGGTTGCTCATGGCTTCTACCAAGAAAAACACACGTCCTTCAAATTCAAGGCAAGACAAATGCTCGGAGAAGGATGGAGAAGAGCGAATAACAAAGTTTGATGTGGTTTGCAGCCAAATGAAGGAGGTTTGTTACAACTTGTTAACTGATATGAGTTCCCCACAAAAGCAGGAAAGTAGGCTGCTGCAACGTTAACACTGAATTATGCCCTTATATTTATGCACTTTGCGGTAAATGTTCAGCAAAATAATATTATCACAACTCATACTTTGGCCCGAATGGTCAAAACATCATTTTATACACTGGGGAAAAAAGTCCACTCCAAAAATAAGTTAAAAAACATCAAAACAATGTATTTTTGCTTGAAATAAGCGCAACACATGACAATGGAACAGGTAAAAAATTCTCTGGATAGGATTTCTTGGAATAGGCTACGACAAAATATTCAAACCTTACAAAATCTTTAAATAAGCTGGAAAATGTGTTTTTAGCTATATTTTATTTATTTATTTTTTATAGTATTGTGAAGTTTTGTGTTTCATTATAAATTTGTGGTGCTCAGAAGTCGCATTTCCACACTTTGTCTTAAAACAAGTTCCTGTATCTTACTCAAATGTTGCTCTTCAGTTGATTGGATCTTATATTAAGCGTGATAAGATGTTTTGACTAAAATGAGAAAAATGCTCTCGATAAGTTTTGGAGATGAAGATGAATGACAAACGCTCTGTAATTTATATTCATGGAGGAATTGGCAGGTGCAGGGTTTTTCTTCCCACTTAATCTAAGAAGAAATTATTTTTCACTCCAATGAAATCCTTATTAATGCAGCTTGTGTCTATAATTGTAACTTTTTATAAACTACAGTATTTATTTACTTTAATTAAACCTTTATTTAACCAGGACAGTCCCATATTAAAACTTCCTGGCCAAGATGCATCAAAAAGTTACAGTTACAATAAGTAAAATGATGTATAACTTATGTTAAAAAGTTACAAGTAAAGGAGGCTGTGTAGGGAGTAAAGGAGTGTATTTACCGAAAACAATGCCCTCCTCCTATCCACTTTCACTGCCTGAAATATAAGCTTATCCCTGCATGGGGCTGGCTTCGGTGTGAACAGCAGCAGAGAGCAGCAGGCTTTGTTTTATCCTTAAAGAGAAAAGTTGTTACACAGAGGGCTTGGACTAGATCAGTTTTCCAGAGGAAGTCAGATAAGGTGCGAGAAGTAAGATGGAGCACATTGATTCACTGGAAGCAGAAGGAAAGGATGAGGAGGAAACTGGGACTTGTTTGCTTTATCACTGGATGCTACGGAGGAAGGAAATGATGGGAGAAAACGCGGTTTGTATTCAAAGATTCGTTGAGAAAAACTTTAAATTTAACACAGAACTGTTTGAATTTTTCTATGCAATCGGGCAAAAAGTCATAAAACAACAACAAACTGTATCATCTAAGGCAACTCATGACAGTAAAACCTTACATTTTGCTGCATTAATCCACATTAATGGAGGTAATATGACCGGCAGCATGACGAAGCTCAGACCTTTGTCCTCTGTCTCCACAGAATATCGTGCTGCAGCAGCTCATAGTGATTGCTCGGCTCCCCCACGACCCTGCTGATGCCACAGAACTGGGAGGTCGGCGAGCAATTATCTTACAGCCACAGACTAATCAGCTGATACGATTCAGTCCAGCTTTCCCCGACAGTAGCTGCAAAATAACATGAGCTTCAGTGCATTTCTCAGCGCTGCAGATAATGTAGGACACTTCATTCATCAGCAGGAACACGGCTTGAGTCTTTTTGAACATGTAAAAATCCACATTCATCTTTTTAATGTTCGAGCATGTGCATGATGCTGCTGAGCGTTCCTGTAACATCTTTTTATCAGACTTTGCTGCAGGAATTCTTTTGGAAGCAAGAGAACAGAAAGAGGAATGGCTGGAATCACAGTGGAGAGCAAAAGTCTCCACCCCAAGCAGCCACATTTTAATCTTTTAACATGATCCTGAGACATAGTTCTCCAGGGTTTCTGAAGGTTTTTTATATTGGCTGGATTAACAGTCCCTTCAGTCTTGTTCCTGACCATGTTCAGACGTATTTCTTTTAATGCACTGAATAAAACAAAGCCAAAGATGACCATCTGATAGACGTAAAACAATATTTTGTACCAAAAAAGTGATTCTTCAAGAGCTAATAGCAGAAACTCGACATATTTCAGCATAGTGTGTCATTTTTCTTTAAAACAAAGGGAAGACAAAAAAGAAGTAAGACTAAAAATATTGATGAAATTATCTGAAAGCGATGCCCTTGATAAATATATATATAAATATAGACATGCCAAGTAAATGAAAAGCATCTCAGGGTGTTTGCACCATATTGCATGTTTCCATGTTCAGCCAGCCTGATGACCTCTCATTCTGGTTTTTTCTCACAGATCATTATGGATCGCTGGTCTCTGAGCTACGGCAGCAGTACCCGGAGGAGCGCATCACGGGCCTGCTGCTCATCTACCCAACCTGCCTCCTGCACGTCGCCGAGGTACTGAAACATCCTCAGAAACTTGGGGATTCAATTCTCTGATGTTTTTTTCTTAACATGAAGCCTGCTGTGTGTTTTTCTTCCAGGCATCAAGAGAAATACTAAACACTGTTTTAAAAGATGTGCAGCAGCAGCCGGACAGGTACATCTGCCTGTGATTATTCTCACACTAGTCCTGAGCTGGGATCTGTTAATGCTGCTCCACCACTTAGCATGTGTGACACAGGGAGCTTTAAAAGTCTGTAACAGCAGATGTGTCCAGGCTGGCGACTAACATCTGGCCCACATCTGGCCCACACAGCGCCGTAACTGTGCCAGAAGTAGCCCGGATTTGTCCCTAACATGCCCACTAACTGGGAAGGCTCTGTTACAGTAAAGCTTTGATGTATTTGATGTTAGGGATGGCTTAATACCGCTTTTTACATCCCTAACATCCGATTCCGATACTGCAGCCTGGAGGATTAGCCGATACCGATCCGATTCTTTTTGTCACTCTGAAAGTTGTTAATAATACATAGATGTAATTTCTTTGATACCAACTTCTAAAAACATCATGTTCACTTTACAAAAGCTGTTCTGGTCCACAAAGAAAGAGGAAAAATATGATCATTTAAATCATTTGTAGCTGTTTATTAAGCATTTGTAAACGCAACAGACCACCATTCAAATATTTGAAATAAAAGTGAAAATATTTAACTTACATTTAAAAAAATCCCACTGTATAAACAGAAAAGTCCCAAACATCATGACATAGCTGCAATGAATAATTTCCTGAATAAACATAAAAAAATTGCATCTCTACTAAAATAATGTGGGTGGTGGAACTGGGATGTTTGCGTAGCGACGGTTAGTAAGTATGAGAAAGTTTGGGCTTATATTTCGGATCGGATGGGTTCTGATTAAAAAATTCTGATACCCGATCCAGTAATGTCAACTTGGATTGGACTCGATACCGATCCAGTGGATCGGATCATCCCTATTTTAAATCCACTTTTAAGACACTTTTAAATCCAGGTTAAAAACGTTCCTTTTCTCATGTATCTATGAATGAAATCTGCACGGTATCTTTTAAC
>JBBBVT010000023.1:2310451-2321990 GCA_037177035.1 Craterocephalus eyresii | reverse complement strand
TGTATATGTATGTATATGTGTGTATTTATACATACAGACATATACATAAATACACACATACATACATTCACATATCTACATATATATAAATGCACACATGTATATATATATATATATATATATATATATAAATACACACATATACATACATATACATGTATACATAAATACACTAACACATACTGTATACATACACACTGATACATCTATATGCATGGATAGAGTCATAATTAAATGTAAATCTATATATGTACACACATACATTCAGTGCTGACAGTGCTGATTAGTGATGAGCCGTGCTATAAACTGTTTTTGAAAAGAGATGTATGTGGAGCAGCCTCTGATATTAGCAGGTAAAGTATTCTGGCTTGTGTTCCCTTTAATAGTCAGGGTCACCTGTAACCTGATCCTGTTACTCTGCCGGCAAAACCCCAGACTGTGACTCATTGTGTGACAAAGTCATGCAGTGCAGAAAGGATTTAGATAAAGCTTTGATTTTCTTTATAAATTATCTAATTTAAGTGTTTTTAAAACCAATAACTGTGTGAATGTTGTACGCATTATGCCTGAATGAATTAAACGGAGCGAAGGCTTAAAACGTGGCTGGTGGCGGCTTTTCTGATTCACCGTTTGGTTCTCAGGTCTTCCTGTCTGGTTTTGTTGCAGCCGGACTGTGAGCGGGCTGGAGCCTGGTACCCTGACGGCCATCACCGCCCCTCCTGCCGCTTCCTCCCCGGGTTTAGTGCCGCTCGCCGTGTGACGCTGCAAACCAACACACTGGCGCTGCAGCAGAAAGAGGCAACACTAAATCCTCGCACCGCCCCCCGTGTCCCTCCGTCGTCTCACACTGTCTGTGGTTCTGATTCCACACTTGTGTTTGCTGTAAACATGGATCTACATGTGATATTCTGTGTTACTGTTTCTCCTCCGGCTTGTATAAACTCTATCCAGTCCTCTATGTAAGGGTCTCCTCAGATTTCATGCTTTCTGAATTCACTGATTCATAAAAAAGGAAAATATTATGCAATTAGTTGGACATTTTCAGAAAAATGGGTTTATTTAGCAATAACACCAGTTAAATCCTCAGTAAGAGCAGGTTTAAACCGTCTGCACATGTGCAGATGTCCTCCTTATGTCTTATTGATGTGTAGAAACGTCCAGCGTGAGAAACTCTCAGAGGAATGTTTCAGACATGATCACTGGTTTTAGGCTTTTAACTGTTACCTTGTGACTTTTCTAATTACTGTATTTAACTTGTAATGGCTTTCAGAGCTGTGTAAAGGTGGTGGTGGGGGTCTATGTGACTTGATGTGTACAGTATTGGTCATATTGATCGTTATTAACAGACAGCTTGTGAAGTGGTGCTGTCGTATGTCCAGACCTGTTAACCAGCATTCTTCACCTTCTTTAGCCAGTCGGCTTTTTTCCTGTTTGTTACACGACTTCATTTAAGTTCCTGAAGTGAAACTCGTTGACTTCATGAAGACTTTGAAGTCCTTTTTTTCATTCAAGTGAAATATCACCTATTTGTGGGTTAAGTTATTAAATATTTCTTTATAGCATGTATCAATAAACTATGTGATTATACTATATATATTTGGAGTGTTTTATTCATTTTCAGGTTCAGACTCTTTATTGGGTCATCTGGCTGGAACCAGGATGGACCCTTTTCCCTGCAGAACTCACAGATTCAAGCAACGCTGAAGTTTGCTTCTTATTTCTCGCTTCTGTTCAGCTATATTAGACCAGCTCCTGATCCAAAACTACAAAACTTCCTCTGGACTGAAACATCCGACACAGTGTGAAGATTTATTAAGACGCAGTTTCTGACTTGTGAAGATGCAAAGGAGGCTCATTGTATTTAAGTTTCTATAAATTTGAGGAAAGGTGGGCGCCCAACTCACCATCTTCGATGATGACACACAGCTGGACAAGATCATTGCACAGCTGTCAGACCTTGTTTCCAGCTCCAATCCTCTGTCTCCTGAAGTCTGCACCACGATCTCCGGAGTTGGTCCTGAATCTGCTGCTTTCAGAGGGCCGACAGGTAAACTGAGAAATTATACATTTCACCTAAACATGATGCAAATCAAACAGAAATTAACTTGAGCAGTGAGGACAGGAACTTTTTCCAGATGATGGACCAACTTTGGCCAAACAGGAGTTTTTACAATCTATACAACAATAAGTAGTCCTCTTTATAGAAGCTGAAGAGCTACGGTACTTAATAAAACGGCTGAGAGAAAAAAAACTGTCCTGGAATTTTTAGACACATCTTTTCTCCAGGATCCGGGCTGTCATCCAGCAGATTGTGAGATTCTGCCTCCAGGCTGGACGTGTGTTCAGAGATGATGTTCTGCAGACTGATTGGACTTCCTGTTGCCTTTCCATCAACTCCCACCAGTCTGCCCAGTTACATCTGACATCAACAACTGGATATTTTCTCTCCTTCAGACCATCCTCTGGAAACCTTGAGATGTTTGTGTGAAAATCCCAGTAAAAGCTCAACAACCAGCCACATTCAGTCACTTAGATCCTCTTTCTGCCTCACACTGAGGCTCAGGTTGGTCGTCTTCAGATTGTGAATATTGACGAGTATACGACCACTCTATGCAACAGTTTTGAGTTATTAACTACCTTAAACTATAAGTGGGCTCAACCTGGCAACATGTCCGAGACGAACAAAAACATCAAGTGTAAATATCACATTTTATTTGATATAACTCTGATAGACGCAGTACAATCAGAACTCAGGCTGAAGGATTTTACATGCAACATGAAAAACAAAGTACTCTAACAATTCTTCCACTGCTGCTACCGCTTCACATTTATATGCATTTATTTCCCTTCCAGGCAGACATCCGATTTACTTCACTCCAACATGATGCAAAAATCTATTAGCAGCCTTTAAACAGAGCATGTGTTGCAGAATGATTCAAATCTGTGCTGCTTCACTGTTTCTTGCACAAAATTAGTGTTAGATTTATTCACCAAATGTAAATAAATCTAAAATAACTTCTAAAAATCTACAAAAAAGAGAAAAATATCACCACAAATGTGAAGTGCACATTATTATTCAGAGGCAACACGCATTGACCATTTTTTACAGTCTATGGCATTGACACAGCCCTTCTGGTTTAGGTCAATCCTGCCCCCTGCTGGACAAACATGGAAGTGCAAGATTTTAAAACGTTCCTCACATGAAAAGATGAATAATTACGTTACTAAACATAAACGTTGCTTTGATGGGAGTGCAACGTGTTTGACTTGTTTCTGGTCTTCCTCCTCACTTGTAGTTAGATGACACAAATGTGTCGGGTTTATTCTATCCATGTCTGATGCAGGCCAACAGATCACCCTGCAGGCCAGTGATCGGTGGAGTTCAGGCTCCACGGCTCAGTCTGCTGCAGGGGTCTGGTGGAATAAGGCATCTGTGTTCAGTCGCTCCCCGTCGGCTTCTTCTTGTCGGCCAGCTCGTCCATCTGCTTCTGCCGCCTCTCCAGGATCTCCATCCTCTTTGCGTCGTTGCGTGCTCGTTCTTGGGCCCTGAGCTCAGTTACATCCTCAAAGAACCGGTGTCTGCACAGCCAGAAAATAGAAATGTTGGAGAAAGTCAGAATGAAACAACACAAAGGTTATTAATATATCTTATGGCTGCACACATACACTTAGTTTTAGCCAAGAATGTACTTGTAAAAGACTTCTGGTGCATGTGAAGAAGTGAGATAAGAGGATGCACCGAGGTCTTCAGATGCTTAATAAAAACTGATAAAGTTGGTATTATATTGTGGAAAATATGTGTTATATTGTTATTTGATGCTGGTTGCCCCACTGGAGATAAAGTGCGGCTATAACACAATTTTTTTTGTTTAAAAAGTGAAGGAGGAGTGGTGAGCAGCTGGTATAAGGAGGCAGAAGGATGAAGGATGCTCATTCCTGTAGATGCTACACTCGATTATAACAGTGGCCTCTTTTAGAAGCCATGCTGCAGAAATTATTCAGGAAAGCAACATAAAAAAGAAGATTTAAAAGTAACCTAAAGATTCCTCTAATCTTTGAAGGAACATCTGAAGCATTAACAGGAAAAATAAGTCTGAACCCTGAAGGTTCAAACTCACCGGATGCTGCCTCAGATGACAATACTGATGTATGAATAAAAGTCATAAACAATCAAGTAAAACCAAGATGAAACACAGGAAAATTGGGAGGCTGCAACCACTAATTCTCTTTGACCTAATTATTCAGATTATTAATGTCAGACAATCGTGAAAAGATGCTAAAATTTAGAATATTAAAATTCAGTACTCAGTAGGCCTACTATTTTAAATGTATTATTATTTAAATAACACATAAATACTAGAAATTGTAAGTTAAGCTATAAAGCTAGAGAAAAAAACTGATTGCTAGATTTCCTAATAACATAATTAGAGATGAAAGTAGCTTTGTTTTCCACATAATAATACCAGCTAATCATTTTAATTTATAAAACAGTCTGTTTGAAGCTGTACGACACTATCAGGTCATGTTTTCTTATGTTGTATTGTATTTTATCCACATAATATACTAACGTGTAATTACTATAACTCTTTTAATAAGTTCTGCAGAGGTGAAATAAATAGCATAACTGGTATGAAACAAACAGATCACCTGTTAAAGAAAGCTGTGGCGAGTCCGACGATCAGAGTCCCGAACAGGATCGGTTTGGTGAGACGCTTTCCGGTGGACAGCTTGTGCGGCTTCATTGCTTCAAGATTTTAGCTTAAAAACAAACCAAAAGCTAATTTACATTCCTTTTATTTTAGCTGACCTTCCTCCAGTGTGCTTAGCTGAGGTAACGTTGGAGCATAAACACGCCTCCTCCTGGTCCCACACTTTACTCTCCATTTCCGGTGGAGTTGGCTAAAGGATCAGCGTGACAGACTGGCTGCTCAAAAGCTGAACTAAAATGTTGGTTGTTTTTTGTAAATCACTTAATCGCTGCATAATAAAGCTTAAATGTTTATTTTAAAAAAAATCTGCGTCCACGATTTTAGAGACTAAGTACATTTTAGGGGTTTTCTTTCTCTTTTTCGTTATTTCTCTCTTTCTCTTTCTTTCTTTTTTTTTTGTTTAGTTTTTAACACTGGTTAAATCACATTTTTTCTTTTTGAAAATAGTCAAAGCTCTTAAAGTCATCGTAATCTAGCCTATATATTAAACTAAATATCGTGGCTTTATGCATTTTGTGCAGAGGTATCCTATCCTGACAAATAGTGTGCTGTATGACATTTATAAAAAGTTGGATACAGTTCAGAACTGTTTTAATATTAGTTACTGCAATATATCTGCCGTAGGTAAAGATCCGCTGACACTCGGGAGTCAGGGCTGATGAACCAAAATGAGACATAAAAACCCCTCAAAATATCAATAAAAAGACATTATTCAGTGATAAGATATAAATCATAGAGAGAAAAAAAGAAACATAAAATTAAAAGTTTCTATTTGACTGATGATGGAAAAGAAGATTCCTGACATCTTTCTTGTTCTGTGTTTGCTTTAGTTAAGATATTATATTTCTTTTGTCATTTGGGACCTTTTACAAGTTGTTGCAAGGAGCTATACAGTCTTTAGTGGAATAAACCTGAAATGTATGAAATATTTGTGAAGGTCATAACCTACCTGAATAAACTACATTGAAGTGGGAGGTTTTTATTGTTTATTTTGATTTTACTGATTAAAATAACAGCAGAACAGTCAGTAAAATGTAATATAGCATTTTGTTCCCCAATAAGGATTTAGGGGTCTTAGACTAACTTCAGGGAGCTTTTGTTTCCAGCTCAGAGCAAAATAATTATTCGTTTAAACCCTCAATGTTGTTTGTTTACGTGTAATTTAAATTACTCGCTAACTTGTTTCAAATAATTTTAAAAACATTTAATACACTGGAACGTAAGAAACAATCTTGCAGAATTCGGACCCATTTTAGAGACGTACCTAACCGGAAACAGCTGAAAACAAGCAGATTGGATGTTATTTTTCCTCAAACCTTTGCTTTCTGGAGCTGTTATTCTTTTGTTTTGTCTTTTTCTTTGGTGTGCGGTGGAAGCGAGGATCGCAGCTGGAGCTGAATGATGAGCTCACCGGAAGCTTCGGACCGATTTGAATATTTACAAACTCTGGTCACAGAATTTCAGGACACTGACAGCGAAGGTGGAAAAAACTTATTTAACTTATTTTCACTTATTTATATATTTAGTGGAAATACTCTGAAAACGGTTACAAATGTATTTAGGGGGATACTTAAAGTTGTATGTTAAAATTTCTTTCTTTATATATATATATATATATTTTAGGTGGCATAAAGATGCTCCAATTTTTAACGTTTTATTTGATTAAATATGATTAACCAAGGTAAATGCAGTGGAAAAGGTTTATTTTTCCTAAATGTCTCCCTTAGTAAACACTTCATGATTAAAGATAGTAGCCTAAGACAGACGCTTATTTTTCATTTATTATAATTACTTAACATTTACTATATTATTTAAATAAAATCAATAAAAAACTGGATTCAGGTATTATGTTATTTTTTAAAGTTTCTTGGTATACATAAGATTTTCTAATATGTCTTATTTCAAATCTAATTTTTTAAATCGGTTGTAAAAATGGGAAATAAAGCAGCAACTCCGGTTGCTTGTTACAAAGTGCTTAAAGATTCAATATTAATTGAATTGTTTTTAATATTATGTTTTTCCTTTTATTTTTTTTCATATTCACAATAAATAAAAATTTTGAAATTAAACAAAATTTTCAAATACATAAAAAAAATGTCTCCCAGGAAATATTTTTGTTTGAGGAAAATACTGAAAAATGGTTTAAAAATACCCAACAACCAAAAGAAAAACTTGTAAAACCTACTTTTTCATTTCATTTCATTTCTTCAACTAAACTAACTTTATAACCACCAGTAAGCAGCACTGGTAAGGACTTGTGCATTTAACAGTATTTTTTCCTTTCTTCTCTCTGCATCAGAGGCAAAGGAGCAGGTTCTGGCTAACCTGGCCAACTTTGCGTACGACCCGAAGAACACGGAGTTTCTGCGGGAGCTGCAAGTGACCGACCTCTTCCTGGACATGTTGACCGAGGAGAACGAGAACTTTGTGGAGTTTGGGATGGGTGAGTGAAACTTTAAAGCAGACTCACTCATTTTGTAAACACTAACATGATGTCTTCCTCTCCGTTCTCAGGGGGGTTGTGCAATCTGAGCATGGACCCTGAATGCCGAGACGTCATCCTGCAGAGCGATGGGATCGGCTTGGTCACAAACTGTCTGTCGAAGCGGAGGGAAGAGACGGTGCTGTCGGCCATTACCACCCTCATGAACCTCTCCACGCCCGCGTCCCGCCCTCAGATCACCGAGCCGGGCGTCCTGCAGTGCATGCTGCGCTTCTCCCTGGCAGAGAGCCCCCGTCTGCGCAACCTGGCTGCCGTCTTCCTGCAGGACTGCTGCAGCGAGGAGCAGGTGAGGCGGGAGGAGCAGCAGATGCAAGGCCGGCAGACGGCGATAGGAATCCCGCTTCCCAGGGACTGAGAACGATGACACGCAGACACAACCTCTTGCCTCGCTGGAACCCGCTGCTTCTCTGGCAGTTTATGAGGAAACTGTGGAAAAGATTGTGGTTCAGAGCTGGATTCTGTCTGCAGGGAAGGAACAAACCAGCATGTCTGCCACCAGGATGGAGGAGATGTTTTAGCATCTAAAGCTCATTTCTAAACGGGAGCAGTGAGACGCTTCATGTCTTATGTTTATTTCTGTGTTTTTTTCTGTATTTTTAGCAGAAATATACTGAATTCAGCAGCACTAATTACTTCTGGACATGTCCAAACCTCACTGGTCAGCTGAGGAGAGTTTAAAATCCCGGTTTATTATATTTATTGTACAATTACGGATGGCGATTACACATAAAAAATGTTGTGCATGGGTGCAATTAAAACACTTTGGTTACACTTTTTTAAAAAGCTGTTAAAAGCAAAGATAATTAACTTGCATTTTTGTGGCGAATAGGACATATGATGCTATATTTTCACAAATATTTAGTTATATTATTAACTCAGTATGAACAGAGTTGTTTTATTTTAAGAATCAGGGTAAAATATGTCTTTAAGGACTTCAGCTGTAAACTTCATTCATTTCACACACAAGATCCACCTCTAATGTGGGTTTGTTTTATTATTACATATTTATTGTATTAATATAATCCATGTCCAGAGCTTTGAAATGCCCAGAGGAGCTGGAGACGTTCAGCTCCCACCAGGCTGCCATGGAGCTTCATACCTGTTGAAGATTTTCTCTTTTCATTCGGGGTGTTGGAGGTAAAAATGGATTCGTTCATTTGATCGCAGGTGCTCCGGACTTCAGAGCTTCTTCGTAACAGCCTGAGCTTGGAAATTATTGAAAAACTTTAACAAACGTGTCGATTCCAGCCTCCCATGGCTCACACTAAGTTTAAATAAATCCCAGTTTGTGGGACTCTGGGAATATAAACTGCAGTGGATGGTCCAGTGTTTCTTTTGCTGAAAGAAGCTTTGGAGCTGTTTGCACTTATTTGCAATAATTAGATACTTAATGGTCATTTGATGCAGCTAAAAACCTAAGAGATTAAAAGGCCAACATGTCGGACCAGACTCCCGGCATGCTGAAGAAATTAAATAACACCAAAAAAAAGTCCAATAAAAACAGACTGAATCTTACTAGTCACTTCCCACAAGAATGTACGAATGATTCCTAAATCCAGGGTGGGCGCTGGAGGGCATTAAACCGACCTTTCCTATTGGCTCTTTCTGTAAGAATTTCATGTCCTGAAACATTTAATTCAAACCCAAAATATGCCCAATTTGAAAAAATGCAAAATAAACAGTGAGGTTCCTTCTTAAGAGCCAGGAGCTCCGTTTGTTTAAAGAGCTATTTCTGGGCCGAGTCCTTCAGGTCTAGACGGCAGACGACACCCGATCCTGCAGGCCTGATGCAGGTGGGCTGCACATGTGGTCCAGGCAGGAAATTCCTCCGGGCTCTGAGCGTGTGTGTGTGTGTGTGTGTGCTGGTGATACCAGCTGGTTCGTGTGACTGAATGGCATCTCAAGGCTGCGAGGCGTGCACCTGCCGCCGCAGAGATCAATAAAAATGCCTCGTTCTTCCCGTAAAAGAGGAACACCCATGTCTGCTTTTAATAAAGTGAAAAGTTTATTTCAGAGGGTTATAAAAAAAAGTTTTATGGCTCTGTGCAGGATAAAAATTGATTCAACATGTTAACAAGTTCTCTACTTGTCAACCTCCAGGGAATCCGTCTTTCTGTCATAAAATCCTATGAAAATACTGAAATCACATTTGTTTGCATCCATACAAAACTCTGCTTCCTTACAAAGTTGTGCTCATGTTGGGGACTATTTTCCGCAGCGGATTAATGCCCATTCTTTTAAGTGTTTCATATGCATTAAAGTGTTTTTTGTTTTTTTGCCACTTAGCTTTTAAACCACAGGTTACAAACACATGCGGCTTCGTAGGTTCCCGCCACACATCCACGGAAAGCTGAGGCTCTCCAGATGTTTCATCCTGTTCTGGTTGCGTTAAATCTCTCCGTACAGGAGGGGACTCTCTCATTTTCCCTCCTTCAGCTGCAGCTGCTTCTCCGCTTCTTCACGAAGTTTGTGTTTCTGGATCTGAGGAGAGAAGGATTGTTTTGGTCCAACGTTGTTAAATTTGTTAAAGGAAATGCTCCAAAAACAGGAAAAATGTCAGCAGATTCATAGCAACGGTCGGAATTTGTTTTGCCAAGTGTTTGAACATGTGTTTGAAAATAATTCACTACAATGAATACCACAGTAACTTTTCAATTCTGTTAAATAATTTAGATAACTTCAATATTTCTGTTGATAAGAAAAGTCAAAGTTAAGTTTTAAAGAATTCCACTTTGTTAACAGTAGTGATAATTGTGAGATTAATAAGACATAAAGTTGATATTATGTTGACAATACTCTCTAATGATATGATTTATTCACCATGCATCTTGGTTTCATGTCCTTTAGAGATCCTTACTGTAGGAGCCATTTGTTGTTTTGTTTTGTTTATTTTGTCATTCGTATTTTGGCTTGTCATCACAGTGGGTGGTATCAAAGGTGGTACCAGGTGTATTGATTGCAGTCACAGGTGATCAGGGTGGTTAATTAGCTTGGGTACGGGAGTATACAGTTTTTTTTACCGCTTTCACTTTTTCGTTTTTGGCATCATTATTTTGATTAAAATCTAATTATTTGGACAATATCTGGCTAATGAAAATGAACGGGAACTTCACCAAACATGGACTATGGCTCAGAAAGTCAAAGTTTCTTTTTTTTTATTGGGTTACCCACCAGGAGCATTCCTGGTTGTTCTGGCGATGTTGAGACTAAATTTCTGCAGTGAATTTTAAACACTGAATATGATCGATGCCCGGCACGTTATTCTTTTTATTTGTTTTTTTTCCTATTTTTAGGTATTAAAATAGAGAAAAACAGAACATTGCATTTTCCTCTTTGGGATGGTTGTATATATACATTTGTTTGTTTATTTGAATTAAAAAATCCATAGTTTCCAAACGAATGACAGGAAAAATGTAAGGGGTAATAATAATTTTTAAAAAAGAAAAAAAAGAATATTTCTGGTACTTTTAATCTTAAGTCTGTGTTGTAATGCAGGTATTTCCTGAAAAGAAACTGCTGAAACTTGCATTTGTCTCATAGATTCTTTTCGTGCTGGATAACCACACCATGTTTGTATTGTATTAGATTAAAATTTACCTTTCCAGTAACTGTGAGTGGATAGCTGGTCACGAAGAGAACATAACGAGGAATCTTGAAGTGAGAAATCTGAAAGGTTCAAATGAGTAAATAGAGGATGAGTGACACGATGGAGTTCCTGTTTTGTAGGATTTATTTCTGAAAGGAACAAAGCACACCTGTCCTTTGCAGAAAGCCTTGATCTCCTCGGCGGTGCACTCTTGACCGTCCACCAGCTGGATGCAGGCACACACCTCCTCCCCCATACGGACATCCTCAACTCCAACCACCTCCCGGGCAGGAGAAACAAACAGGCAAAATTAACAACAAAACATGAGACAGAAAAAATTCAGATGATAAGAACAAAACAGAAATATGCTAGTAAAGAAACCATCTTTAAAATAGGAGGTTAAACTAAACAATCTGACAAATATGTCGCTGATGGAGATGATATTTAATCAGATCAAATCAAACTGAGCCAACAGATTATACTGTGTGCAAAGTTATTATGTAGATCCAAATTTTTTTTTATTTAACCGGCAAATTTGATAAAATAATTTTCATTAAAAAAATTATTTGCATAATAAGTTTGCACAGCTCTAACATGGCAGTTTTCTTTTAAAAAATGTCGTAAAAATATCCATGGGTTTTTTGCAGCATTTTTTTTTCTTTTTTTTATTTGTATAGCACATTTTCAGGTACAAGACAATTTAAAGTGCTTTACATAAAACATTAAAAGCATAAAAGAAGA
>JBBBVT010000023.1:2285625-2305567 GCA_037177035.1 Craterocephalus eyresii | reverse complement strand
AACAGTGTTTGTATTCTCGCCATCCATCTGGAGACTATTACAGGTTATAAAACAGCTGCACATGCAGGAGTGGCTCTTCCTGCCACCCAGACTGAAAAACAATAGAAGTCTGGGAGCCAGGCTGAACTCCTGGAGCGAGCTCAAACATTGGTGGAAGAATACAAACACTGGTGTTCATGATTTTTCCAGCAGACCTCTCAGTCAAACCCTCCTCACCCCCCTCTGCTAAATGTTATAAATAGTGCCGTGTGTTGGGAGAACCTTTTCACTCCTCCTCTCTCCGTCTGTTTCTCTCGCTGAAAAAGCCAAACACGCTCGGCTGTAACTCCTCGGCGTCTCTCGGCATGCGTTGCGTGACCTGGCTGCTGTTGGGGACCTGCCTCTTGGTCCCGGGCCCCGCCGTGCATGGAGCCCCGAGCCAGTGCCCGGAGTCGTGCCACTGCCACGGCGACCTGCAGCATGTCATCTGCGACAACGCGGGGCTGAGGAAGATCCCCAGAGTGTCAGAGGCCACGCGCCTGCTGAACCTGCAGAGGAACAGCCTGGGCAGCATCCCCACGGGGGCGTTCAGCGACAGCAAGGGGCTGATCTCGCTCCACATGCAGCACTGTCAGCTCCGAGAGATCGGGTCCCACGCCTTCAAGGGGCTGAAGAAGCTTGTCTACCTCTACCTGTCCCACAACGAGATCAGCAGCATCAAACCCGGCGCCTTCGAGGACCTCACCGAGCTCACCTACCTCCACCTGGATGGAAACAAGATCACGGAGCTGACCAAGGGGATCTTCTCCCCCATGATCAACCTGTTCATCCTGCAGCTCAACGACAACAATCTGCGGGAGCTGCGGCTGGGGACCTTTGCGGGGGCCAAGGACCTGCGCTGGCTGCACCTGAGTGGGAACGAGCTGACGACGCTGCACCCCGGCTCTCTGGACGACGTGGAGAACCTCGCCGTTTTCCACGTGGAAAGAAACAAGCTGTCCAGCTACCCGAGCGCGGCCATGAGCAAGCTGCGGGTGGTGGAGGAGCTGACGCTGGGAAAGAACCCCATGAAGATCATCCCCGAGAACGCTTTCCAGAGCTTCGGCCGCTACATGGAGAGACTGGACCTGGACAACATGGGTCTGGAGAAGGTTGGTTCTGCTATTTAAACATTTAAAGTTACTAAAAGATGATTATCAAGAAAGTTGTTTTGCAAGAAAGTCTTTTAAGTGTAAAATATGTTGCAAAATTCTGCCTTTGCAAGGTTTTTATTTTCCAGATTTACAGAACTAAGTAATTGTTGAGCAATGTTACAGCTTGTAGGAAACTAACAGTCTTAATATTTCCATGCATGAGCTCACATTTAGACGAGACACACCCCACAGGTGCTCCTTTTCATCCGCTTAACCATGCATTTACAAACACAGCAGCACTCCAGCCAAACTGACTGAATGTCTGAAACTTCATGCTAATTTATAAACCTTCACATGTGCAGAAAAAAGCAGGAATGTTGTAGGCAATGAGTGTGAGAAAGAAGAAAGAAAATACTGAAAACCTAAATATCAAAATTAGATGCAGTTGTTCTCCGACACTTCTGCTGTCTGTTGGATTTTTTTAACAGATCAAAACTTTTCTTCATTTTTTGACTTTTGAGTTCAACTTTTAAGACACAACAGATACTTTGAACTGTGCCGGGTTCTAAAAACAAGTTAAATTATAGAAGTTGTGTCAAACAAGATCGTCCACTGAGACTCATCTGTAAGAAGTTTGTCTGAAAGCAGCAGAGGGAGCAGAAATAATGTCCTCTCCTCTGGCAAAAACACTGTGTGGAGTTTTTGGCTTCTGCCGTCCAAACACTGAGTCTCTCACTTTAATTGATGTTTGTACATCTTAATCTGTGGAGGAACGTTTGCACAACATCCATCTTTTTCTTAAAGAAATTAACACCAAGCAAAAAAAGAATATATAACATAAAATAGGCCCAATCTGTTCACAGCTAATACTAAGCCAGCAACATGTGGACCAGACACTCAGAGACTTTTTTCTCGCGTGGTTGATGTCAAGACAAATAAAAAGCTCATTTCAGAACAGCCTCTGTGTTGATATCCGGCTGCCAGCGAGTGACGCGGTGCATAAAGAGAAGCTGTAACGCGCGTTTCCAGGCTGGAAATTTGTGTTTCTCAACCTCAGGACTCTGCTGGGCAACGGCAGCTCCGCGGATGTTCTGGATAAATGTCACTTTGCCAATAAAACAGAGACATCAAACAGAAACAAGTCAGAAACACATTTTCTTAAGGTCAGAGAAACCCATAGAGCTACTTTAATCTAAAAGCCCGCAGCATGATGCCGCCACCGCTGTGCTCACCATCAAACCTGCTTGAGGCTGAATGAAAAAAACAAAACTCCTCCAAACCTGCCTCTGGTCATTCAGGTCAAACGACTCACTTTTATGAGTCTTGCAACCATCAAACTTTTATGGATGATTACTTTGCCCGCATCAGTAACGGCCATCTGTAATCCAACTGGAAGCAGCAGCTCTCAGTAATGAGTCTGAACCGTGAAGTTTAGCAGCTTCAGGCCCACAACTCCCTTTGCCTTCATGGTTTTTCCTGAACATCCAACTGAACGTTCACATGATCCAATGTTCACCAATAACATTTGATCACAGCCTGCAGCTGTTTAGAAATAATTAACTTCTTTCTAAGACCTCTGACGAGCCCCATGGTTGGTTTATACCAAGTCCTGATCAAATTAGTTTGTTTGCCTAAATGAATAAATCAAATCAGTGATGCATGAGCAGGATGAGTGTATAGTAAATGAACAATAAGCAGACTCTTATAATGTATCACAGGTAGTTGGAACAAGCTGACACTAAGATTATTTTTGGAGCTTAAAATGAAAATAAAATTATTAAATATGGAGAAATTATTTGCAGATGAGGTAAAATAACGGTTAAATGCTTCAGTGTCCATCAGGGATGTAACGATTCACTCAAGCCATGATTCGATTCGATTCAATTCTCGATTTTAAGTTCTCGATTTAGATTTTTTCCAACAAAATAATTTTAGTTATTTAATGGCCAAATGTATTGTCTTTTTCTTATATTTGCCTTTTACTCCCATGTTTAAAACTGTGACCTTCTATTGCCTGTTTTACTAACAAAACTTAACGCTGAACAAATAGTTATTATAGATATGGAAATAATCAGAAATGTTTTAATAAACAAAAGTTTTAACGTCATCTCCATTGATGCATTGCATGCAAATCGATTTTCAATTTTTCTACAAGCCGAAGGCGTGAGATGTGCTCTCAGCGAACATCAGCTCCTGCTGTATACAGTCTGAGCTCCTTTTCAGACATTCCTCAGCGTACATTTGCCTCATATTTGAGGTTAATCCAATATTTGAGTGTACCTGTGCCAATGCATTGAGGCATTTCGGGGGTGGGGGGACAGTAAAACAACAAGCTTCTCACGCCAGACTGTGTGAGAGCCATGTGGAAGCAGCAATAGCAATAGTACAGTGTAGCACCTCTCCGGCCCAATGCAGGTATTTTTAGGTTGTTTTTGTTTGCTGGACCCCCGCCAAGCATGTCTGAGTCTAATTATTACACAAGCGTTATTTTCAGCGAGGTGTTTTCTACCTTGGCAGCACGAGTCTTGTAAACAGGTCAGGAGGGGTTAGGAGACAGGTAAACAGAGGCCGGGTGTTCCACGCTGCATTAAGAGCGGTATTTTTAGCTTGAATGGACAATCGGGCCCTTTGCGAGCCTTTCTGGCAGAGGAGCTACCTGAGGAGGGGGACGAGGACCGAGCTGGAAGTCGTCCTTCTTCCATCGCTTCAAAATTCCAGACTTCCAGCTGCTTGTTGCTCTGGAGTGGAAATTTCCAAACGGCTTCATCACCTCAAGCTCAACATAAAACCCCTCTCTGGTTTCCCCTCCCAGTCACCCTCATCTTCCTTCTGGAAGAGGCAAACTTGACTTGTGCCGGTTCATCTAGCACCTCTCTGAAGCTTTTAGCACCCTGGCAGATCCATATGAAGCCGGTCGGGAAGAAGGAGGCCAGTGACTGTGGCTGTTTGCCTAAGCACGGCTTCAGAGGGAAGGATGAGAGATGCTTTCATGCCCACATTCCCGCGCTCCCCAAATATCTGCCTCCTAACAGGGGTTTTCTTCTTTTCCTTTTTAAACAGTGCACTGGACAACCCTAACTCATCTATGCCTTTTCTAGTTCTCAGATGGAGCATTTAATGGCGTCACGGCGATCAAGTCGCTTAATCTGGACAACAACAGGCTGAGGTCCCTTCCCAAAGGTTTCGTATTTAACACCATCACCAACCTCACCCTCTCCAACAATCCCTGGAGCTGCTCCTGCCAACTGGCTCCACTACGCAGGTAAAACCCTCACCTGAGTTTCCATGAGCCCTAAAGAACAGAAAGATGTATTTCTAAAGGAAGCCCATGGCTTCCTTTTACAAAGATGTTTCCTCTAAACAAAGATGCCACACAAACGTGTTGACGTTGGCGTACAACAGAGTGGAATACGCCTGCAAACCGGTCCTGCACACCAGTGTGTTACACAGAAGAATTTGGTTTAGTCGCTGCTGCTCACGTTGGCACATTTTTAACTGCTTTGTTAGTTTTAGGCATTTTGCAGAACCATCTGAAGTGCTTGGCTAGGTTTAGGATTTTTAAATTGTTTAAGGGATTTTGAACAACATTAGAAGAACTTTAAAGTGGCAGTTTAGTTTCATCATTTAGTACCCGTTTAGGTTTGTCTACTTGGTGAGGCTTAGGATTTGAGGTTTGCTATGTAAACATTACAATATATCCCGAGAATGGGAAACTAATTTTGAGGTTTGTACAAAGATTATAAAATAAGTGAGAATAACATGCAGAGGTGCAACCAAACATGTGACCTTTCATGTCTGAAGGAGGGCCGAAGCCCGAAACGTCACAGAACCAAAAACCTTTCAGAGCCGTTTCTGATGGGCGGACTTTACTTTTCCATTCACACAAAGATGCTTCCTGCAACAACTCAGCCTTCAGACACGACAGTCTGTATCATAAAACATGTCTGATGTGTCTCGCCGAGTTTCAGGTTCCGGCTCGTGTTTTAATGTTTTAATGACAATGCAGGCAATAAATACGGTAAATAGTAATTCTGAGGAAAATCTCAAACAACTACATCATCCAAAAGCAAGATGGCAGGACAGGTTACAGACAGAACTTTCAGTCCAGCTCAAGGTTCCCAGATTTTAAAGGCACTGTGCCGATCGTGCTCTTTACAGGTGAATAAACAGCAGGCCGGTTTGGGTAAAATAAGGAAGGGAACTAAAACAAAATGTAAGTAATCTTTGATACAGCAGACTGCAGGTGATGATCTTTCACCTCCCTGCAGTCTCTGGGCTCGTCCATACAGTCTTTTAGCGTTTAAAGATGGACACTGTTTAGCTGCAGAGTTACAGCATATTGCCACCATTGCTAGCTCGGTTAATTATGCTCTGAAATCTGATTAATGTCTGACGAAACAAAGAAAAACAAAAAGGACACAAAGTTCTGCAGCAACTGAGGAAATGACGACTCGAAAGGAAATCGTGCCATGTTGCGTTTGTCTTTCTAAAGTGCAAACAAACAACAGATTACTGAACGAGGAAATACTTTACACATCAACAAACAACAACAGGGATGCCCTGGCCATAAAAAAAATGTCTACAATAAACACCTTCATACTCTGAAACATCACGCATTCAATCAGTGCATGAATCTCTTTCTCCTCATGCTAACTAAACACGGCCTCATCTGTTTGTTCCGGATCACAGGTGGATGGACTCCACCAAAAACCGTCCAGATGCAGTGTGTGCATCTCCACCTCTGCAGAAAGGAAAACTAGTCAGAGACAGCGCCGCCTTCGGATCCTGCAGGGGGAAGGCGAAGAGATCCAGGAAGGGCTCGCGCCAATGAACTCGCAGCCGTTCAGGTATCTGCTGCCAAATGGGCCGTAAGCGTGCAACGATGGAGACGCCGAGGTTTCAGCAAACATGTCTACAATAAAAACTACATGCTTAGATCATCATAAAGACATTTTACAGGAGCTATGAGCTAATTTTAGGCTATAAACTGTGACTCTGGAGTAAAAGCATCGGCATGATGTCATCATTAAATAATATCCATGTCACAGTTACCAAACACATCAATCTATTTGTATGTTTCACAGTTTAATATTAACTAATGCTTCCTAATAAAACATGGGCTCATTATTGAACTAGAATCAGTCTTATGACACGCAGCATACCACTGATATGAAAATATTTCACCTAAAACCAGGCTACAAAGCAGCTGAACAGAGCAGACCTTTAATAACATCCCAACCAGACCAAACATCTAAAAAGCAAAACAAAAACTGAATAAAACGAAAATTCAGATCAAATCTTCTTCTTGTCATACCGAGATCACAATCTGCTTTTGGCTCATCTATACTCCCTCCTTGAAGCCCTTAAAAGCCGATTCGGTCAGTCTGAGTTATGAAAATCTAAATTTCTTCCAAACACAAGCTTGCTTTAAAGTCTTGCGACTGTTGGTGGTGGTGGAGACACTGGACCACTTCCTAAAGATAAACGATGGCTGTAATGACTCCCTCTCTCACTAATCACTACCTCTGTAAATACCTGAGGTGCAGTTTTGTCGTGTCGACAGTGCACAACGGCCTCCCTGCAGAGATGGGGGTTTTCGGTACTGACTGGACGCTGGATGAGGAGGATTAGGTTTAAGGTGGTCTTGGAGTGGCTCAGAATTGGCTTTGCACTATTCTGTTTTCCACTCTTTTTTTCCCGGACCACAGAACTCTGCGTGCTCCCTCCTGTCCCGGCCTGAACTTTTCCATGCTGGCCCTGGGGTCCAGCGTGAGTCCCGGTCATGGGGTCTATACTTGGAGGGCACGCTGTTTGATTTGGATGCTTTTTCTTCTTTTTTTCCCTCTCTTTCTTTTCTCCTCCTCTGCAGGAGAAGCAGTGGAGGAGCCAGTCCAGGTGACCGGCCACGTGGAAAGCAACGCTTACTGACTCTACTTTAAGACTGTCCATCTTTCCATACGCCAGCATGCTGCCAGCAGTGTAAACACACACACAGCCATTAATGTTACACACAAACACGCATGGACCAGTTTTAATTTCACTCATTTAAGTCCAAGATCAAGAGTGAAATATGAGGTGGGAGCAGATCACAGGAGGCATCGCAGTATTTTCTGTCACAGAAAACATGCGGGATGTTTTTTAGATGACCAGAGGGACGCAAAACAGGTGGATTGATTATTTTGTCTCTTTCAACTCCATCATTTTTTTCACTTAATGTGGAAGAATAGGATGAATGCAGGATCATCATGCCATTTGTTTTTTAAATCAACATGTTTTTCTAAAAAAGAAAAGGAGAGACATTTCATTCACATCAATGTATATTCAGAATCTTTACATTTCCTAGACTTTTGGAAGTGAAAACAAGTGCTCACATCCAATAAACCTTTTTAAAAAAAACTTAATTTCAGTCTCATTCTTTATAAAATGTAAACTGTTCGATATTTGGATAAAAATATCTCCAGACGTCTGACTTTACAAGCGAATGGAAGTTTTTTTTCCCCCAAAGATTTGTCTCCCTCTTGCGTGTGAAAGCCAAACTGCATTACTAAGTTTAAGTTTGCTTTTTAGTTGTTTTTTTTTGTAATGTAATTTAAAGATCTCTACTCACTGTTATTCCTTCGATGCCCATTAAAGACACAACCTTCCTCACGAGTTCAGGGGGGCACGGTGACCCAGCCATGATACCTGCAGGTCCAAAATAAAGGTAAGAATTAAAAACAAGGCAAGTTTCTTTATGCAGCTCATGTCACACACGATTACCCAATAGGCTGTATACAATTCAATAAAAAATATGAATAATTCATGCAGTCAAGTCAAATAAAGGTAAACAGTAAATACATAACATTGTCATCAGCTCTATTGTCATCATCATCCGCATTCAGATTCAACAAGAGATTAAAGGAAAAACTCCCTATCATCACTAAAAATGATAAATTAAAGGGTTTTAACACCCAGTTTTAAAGAATTTAGCTTAAAGAGCCACAAAACAAAATGATTTATTTAAGAAATCTATAAAAACTATTATATTAGCCAAACCCACTGAAAACAAACATAAAAAAGTTTTTAAATGATCACTTTATTCTAGATAAATTGCATAATGAAAAAGCTGATTTAGTTTTTGCATTAATATGGCTTATAATACAGATCAAAATGACTGCATGATCCATTACGAATGAAGCATGTCTGTTTACCAAGAAGATTGTTATCCGGTTTATTTTCACTGCACTAAAACTCTGCATGTAACCAGAGTCCCCAAATGAAACAGTATTGAAGAGCCCGTTGTCAACAGCATATTTTAAAAGAAAAACCTGTTTATGTGCATAAAACAAGCACATGGGAGCATGTTGATGCAGAACAATAACAATAAAAATAATAGTTCCCTGTTTCCTGTTCAGAGTCTTTCCTGTCTTTCAAAACAAAAAAACAACAAATTAGCAGAAGGGAAATATAAATCTGTCTTTTTTTCATTTAGATTATAATTTCGAGTACAACTTTATTTTTTATCTCACCAGCTTCCACTGATGACAAGTCATATTTAGCCAAATCCGGCTGGCTGATCATGTCAACATACATGGTGGGAGTACCATAAATGAAGGTGCACCTGGAGGAAAAACCCAACAAAAATGATAGTATTAAATTAACATGAAATCTTAGTCAATTTTGACTCACCTTTACTCAGACCATTGAAACAAATTCATCAAAACTGTTAAAAAAATAGTTTAACTTTATCCGCTTATGCATTAAAACATAATAATGTGATTGTCCATATTTGCACTTTAGATGTATGAATGCAGACCGTCTCCGGTGTAAATAGAAGTAATCTTCCAAGTAGCAAAAAACTAAATATTAAGGGGATATTTGTACACTAAAATCTGAACTGCATTCCCTTGCAGCCTTTCTCCTCTTACCACTTAAACTGTGTAAACATACGAGAACATCCTGTATGAAAGTGCTGCAGTGAATCTTCTATCAGTCATATAACCCAGCCTGAAGCTGTCAGCAGCTTTTTGTTCCTGAAACTACTGTGATGGAAAACATTTCTGTCAAGTGTCCAATTATTGGTCTGCAGCAAGCCAAAGAAACATCTCAAAGTCCAGCGTGAAGGAATAGTGGTGAATCATCATTTAAAAAGGAGGAAATACGGTCAGAAGAAAAATCATAACAGTAGTAATTAAATTAATTGCAGAATTTACAGTAATGTTTAAAAGTCAAGCAGCATTTGCACTTGAATATTTCAAAGAAAACTTCAGATACTGTGATTAATCTGCTGTGTGACCTTATGAAAACAACCTTATAGTGAATCTAACAGAAAAAAGTGTGAAGAGGTTCAATTAGGTTTGAAGCATAAAGACTAGGAAAAAGGTCATGTGATGAGTTTAGGATAAGAATGATGGTGCATCAGGATGAAAAGTGCATCAATGCTTCTCCCTTCATGGAATTTACACAGAAAACAACTCCCACATCATCACAACAAAACTCTAGATTTACATTAACTAATTTAAATAATTACAATCAAAGTTGAAGGTGAATAAATATTATCGTGTGGATTTTATTTCTTTTCACAAAGGAACGTATTTGATGTTATTCTAGATTATTTATTTTAGTCATGAAAACAACACTTTAAAAATATTCTTGATTTAGAATCTATTGATGGATTTTTAACAAAAATCTTAAAGACATTATTATTATTATTTTTTTTTTAATCTTTATTTAACGAGGAAATTCCATTAAGATTAGGGACCTCTTTTTCAATGGATTCTCAGGACAGGTAGAAGCAAAATACCTTTTTAAAAGAACTTAATTACTTTAAAACATTATATTGAAAAAGTTTTTAACTATTAAATCTGTAGATTTTTGGGTGCACGTCTCTGACTAACACAACTCTCGGTTATCCGTTCTGACCTCTGAACAGAGGAAATATGACACGTGTAGTTGGCGAAGCTTCAAATTCCCTGCAAACATCAGCTGAAAACTGAACTTCTTCAGAGCAAATGATCCTAATCTCCTCAAATCAAGCACATTATATCCGGTACAACGCTCCTCCAAGATTAGAAGTAATTATAGTCTTACCCTGTACTCGGGTATTAGAGTTCAACAGTTCACACCAGCTGGTTCTTTGACAGTTTTTTTCATTTTCAGGTGGTTTACCTCTCGCTCTCCATGGCGGCGAGGTTGGCCTTTCCGTTGTAGCCGGCAGAGGGAAAAACCAGGGAGACGCCGTGCACGGCCATAACAATCCCCCCCCCCACAGAGCCGAAGCAGTGGTAGAGAGGAACCGGCACGCAGACACGGGTGTGAGGCTGGAGGACCAAATCAGGAAATGACACCAAGAAAGTGGGTCATAAACTCCAGTTCCTGCTCCTGACGTCTCAATCCTGCAGCTGGTTTAACGGTTCAGGCATCCCACTCACCCTCCAGTTGTATCCCACTCTGTTTCCAACAAAGTAGGCGTTGTTGATGATGTTGTGATGCGACAGCGTGGCACCTTTTGGAGTTCCAGTCGTACCCTGATAAGAGTTTATTAGAAAATGAGTTCATGAGACCTTAATATCAGCGAATGTTATAACATTCGAGTTTTCTCTCGTATTAAAGAATAAAAAGTTTTCATGGGGAGGAATCGGGCTGTTACCGAGGTGAACTGGATGTTTATGGGGTCGCAAAAGCAGATCTTCCTCTGCAGATCCTGCAGCTGCTGCATGTGCTGGCTGTCGCCGGCCTGCATGACGTCATTGAAGTGAAACATTCCCGGCTGTCGGCTGTCAAGCACGATCACAGAGCGCAGTTCTGGGAGTCTGAGACAAAAGTCTGAGTCAGGGTCTTTCTGAAAGGCTTTAGGTCAGAGGAGATAAAGCGAAATCATCAAGCTTAATTGGCCTGATATTTTCATTTGGCAGTTAAAGCTGGTGAGGTTTAGGCAGATAAATCGTTTGGTAAGATTTAGGAATCCTCGTTTCCAGAGTTAGATGGGCTACATGCATGAATCCTGACTGACTGAGAAGTCCTGAGGGCATGTGTGCTCCGGGATAGCATTTCTCACGAGAACACCCAGTGCCTGCTAAGCACACGAACACAGAGTAACAGGATGAATGTCAGGAATGCACGATTCCCTCAGACCTGGCAACATCCCACTGTCTATGTATATTTATAAATATTTAAACAAACCCTTCCAAAGCTGTTTCAAGTCTAAAATAATTCATCTGGGTGCATCAAAGTTTAAAACACAGGCTTTACTTTTTGGAGGAATCAGCTGATTTAGCAGCTGATCAGGTGACTGACAGCAAACTGTTTTTGCTCTAAATGGCTTGAAAAAGCACAACGAACCCCCTAACGATGGATAATTTTACATCCATCTTGCATCCTACCTCTACTCTGAGCCAATGATGTTAATTCCTGCCTCATCTCTTCCTCTTTCTTCCTCCAGTAATGTCCTCTTGCTTTGCACTGATGAATCGGCCGCGGTTTGCTTTTAAGCTGGTTAGTGTGATGATATGCAGGTGTTGGCGTGAGATGCTGCGGATAAAGGGAAACTCCGCTGTTGTTCCAGCCTGGAAGAAACCCAAAGCTGTGAAGTGTGGCTTTGGGATGCTAGAGGGCAACAACTCTACAAGCGTACGTTATAAATGTCACTGAGCCATTAAAATTAGTTAGAAACATGTTTTTAAGACCAAAAACAACTACATGGTGCCACTTTAAGCTGTTAAGTGGGATGTTAGGAAGTGTCGGATACTAGTCTTCTTTCTTTCCTTAGCCACATGTGAGTCATTAGGAACAGAAATTTCCTATTCAGCGGAGCCGGAAGGAAGCCCGCTCATCAGATCAAACCAAAATCTGCTAAAATGTCTTGCTTCACACCAGTTAGCTATAAAAATGAATTAATATATAGATAAAATAAATAAATAAAAATTTTAATAAATAAAAACGAACAAAAAAACAGCTAAAAATGTAATTAAGACCATTTCTCTGCCTGTCAGTGAAGCTTAGCTCCTTGTGGAGGAGCTACTAAACCGGCTGCAGAAACAAGAAAACCTGCAACGTGTTTCCACCTTTTTCTGGGCTTACCTTTGAACGTCCACAGCTACCACACAGGTAGTCTTATCATCAGCTGATACTGAGGGATAATGTGGAAACATCAGCCATTCTTCACCACTAAATGACTACATTATCTGCTCTGTCATCACTCTGTGCAGTTATTTAGACCTACTTTGCCTGTGGGGGGGTCGGGGGGGGCTTTGCTTGTGTACCTGGCGCTCTTGATGTCTCCTGGGATGGACGATTCGATTTCTGGACAGATCTTCTTCAACATGTCGCAGTATTTCTGAGTCTTGAACTCTGCGGGGCACACGACGGCTTTACAGCCGACCTGTGGGGGCGAGCAGCCGGTTAGCGTAACAGGATGCAGAACCTGTGGGTCGCGGCGTTAAAATCTCACCTTACGCAACGCAAACTCAACCTCCTGCAGCTGGTACGCCGGGTTCACAGACACCTGGAGGGGGGAAAACATCACACAGCTCATTAAAAGATTTGTTTCTAAATGTGTTAACTAGGTTTTTGTTACATAAAATGCAAGAAGAACGAGGCTGATAATATACTGTGAACACATTGCATGAATACACCTGAACCAACATGTTATTCTGTCCAAGAAAGCCTGGAATTCACGTCATGAAGCTGTGAAATTTATGGAGAAACCCCGTCAGAGCAGATCAGACTTCTGTCCGGCCGCTCCCTTTGCAATCTTACTTTTTTTTTACTGTTTTCTACTCATGTTATATCAGTAAACCTCTTGTCATCTTTTCCCAGCTCGTTGTTTATTTTTGCTTCAACAGCTGTTCACGTTTACTCTCCTCTCAGCTGCTCGGCATCTCCACCTGCATCCAGCAGTTTTGCTTCATTTCTTTTTAAACCACGGCGGTGTGAATACGATACGAAGCTGCTGACATGCACGGGTGTCCAACTCAAATACACGGCGCCCGAAATGTAAAACATGGGCAAAGTAAAATTTATTAAAAAATCTTCCTCCAGAAAAACATTGAGCCTTTCATATGAACAAGTTGTGCACTGAATATGGAAAGTTAAACATTGTGCACAATAAATAACGTAATACTGCAAACAAGCAAAATCACATTTCTAATTAAAACAATGCATGAACGGACGTCGTTTCTTAAATGAAATTTAAATGAAAACCATACTTTTGTTTTTTTTGCAGCATTCTGATATGAATTTCAACATTAACCTTTTCTCACAGGCTAATAATACATTTTAAAAGAAAACAATCACTGAATAATAGTATCCTTCAGTGAGCGTGAAACCATTCAGAAACACGTCTGGAGTAGCAAGAAAACCTAAATAATAGTTTAGTTTGCTACACACTAGTTCTACTACTCTTATGGTATCGCCTCTCGGGCCGTATATCATCACATTCTTTGACTGAATTAATTATGTTTTGGGGTTTTCTCAATAATGCTGTTGCAGAAGAAGGTTAAATCAAAGTTAAATTAAAGCAAAAAGTAATGAACAAATGAACTAAAGAGCACAGAAAAGTAGCAGGATAAATGTGTGGCTCTTTTTATTTAAATCTTTTTGCATGACCAGCCTAGTTTTACTGAAGCTCTGGATGTGATGATAATGTGAATCTAGCGCTGACTCACCAGTATGATGCCGGCTCGGGCCGTTGCAAACTGCATCAGGACCCATTCATAAGTGTTTGGCCCCCACATGCCGAGCCGGTCCCCCTTCTTCAGTCCCAGGGCCAGCAGCCCGGCTGCAGCCTGGTGCACCTGCAGAGACACAAACAGCTTTTAACTGCTTGTTTACCAGAGCCGAGACACAGAAAACAAAGACGGTTAGATTAAAAAAAGAGACTGCAGACAGGAAAACAGAAATAAACTGACGCTGGGGATATCTACCGTCTGCTTGTCTTGGCATGAAACAAGCACAGTCTTTGCTCTATGGATGCTCTCCAATCTGTTTTCCCCAGAGAACAAACTGAACTGGGCTGGAAAACATTTAGTTCTTCAGCACCCAGTCCTCTGTACGAATAATAGTCTGAACTGAAAGGCCTTGTTACGTAAGGCTGAGGTGAAATCACTGCAGTCTTCTTTGTCTGTGTTTTATGAGAGGAAGCTTTAACGTTGTGAATCAGATTTTCTACCGTTTTTATGGTAATTATTATGGGTGCAGAAAAAAAATCAGTTCACATCGATTATGATTCTTATTTATGACAAATCTGAATTAAAACCAAATTTCCAAGAATAAATATTCTAAGACTTTAAATGTTCGACAGACAACTTTCAAGCTGTTGTTAGGGGACAAAGAAATGTTTAAGTTTCCAGGTAAGCACAAATAAACGTCAGCTCTTCATCAGAAAGCTGCTTCTGTGTTTTTTCTTTGAGCCACTTGATTGCCCTCTGTGAACATCCTTAGTTTATAGAGGATCCTGAAACTGGAACCCTTTGTCAGCCTTTGTCTTATAGGAGGATTTTCTGTGAAGCCAAACAGGTTTAAGCTGAGAATCGATACAGAATCCGATTCAGATTCCCATCCCGGGAAAGGGCTGCTGCCCTCTCGGCCCGCAGAAGAGATCTTTGATCTTCTGGGACTAACCTGGTTAAATAAAGGCAGAGGAAGTAAAAAAGGACATTTCCAAACCATTTAGACTTTTTCTTTCTACGGTGGGAAAGATTATTCCCAGTCTGAAACATTTCAGGCAGCTACCAGTTTTCCCAGTAAGCTTAGAGCAAACTGGGTAGCATCTAAGTTTATTGATTAGGGTGTGAATGAATCCCACTGATCTGGAAATCCACTCTTTCCCTCCATGCATCAGTTTCTCTGCCGATACGCCGTTGTGCCTTCAGTTTTTTTTATATTAATCAGACTCCTTATAGGATTCAACCGAGCACGGAGCCTCTTAGGGAGGAATGAAGCCGTGCAGGCGGTGGTCTCACTCCGTCATGTGACCTCAGTCTTAGATTCTCCTAATCCTGCTCTATGATTTTCTGGCTGCGATGGACCGATGGTGACCTGTCCGGGTGAAGTGTACCCTGCTCATTTCTGGGATAAATCCAACCTCCTGCCACCCTGAAATGAACTAAGAGGAGCAAAAAACGATGATGACTTAAAAAAGCGTTGCAAACATTCAGAAAGTTCTTTTTTTTATTATCAGTTCAGATGTTGGATAAAGTTGCCAGATCAGTAAATATCCCCCTTCAGGAGCAGCATGCTTCTCTTGTTTTTGCCAAACATGTTGACGGCATGATAAGAAATGTTAAACAGTCGTTTACTTGCTGCCACGACGGCGCTGGTTTATACGGCAGCAGACAGCTGAGCCCAGCTCTCAGTGCTCTTTGTGCCGGCATCATACTGTTATCATTATGACACGGTGGATCTAAAGGTCACTGGGTGAAAGTTCCCGGGCTGAACCGACCTGAGCTGCAGGTGAGCGGGATGGTGGAGGACAGAAAAACACCGGGAGGAAACCGTCCCTTTAACCGTAGGGTTACGTTACATCTCTGCAAAGCTTTGATAAAAAGTTCCGTTCAAACAAAAAGCAACGCAGAGACAAGAAGGTGTCTTTTCTAAAGAGTATTTAGACCCTTTAATGTGTGTTTCAGTCTCCATATTCTAACATTTAAGTGTAATTATTTGGATTCGAGGTGAGACGCGCTGATGAAAGGACTCACATCTTGCTCAAACTGTGCAAAGGTCTTGCGGACTCCACCTTCCAGGAAGGCCATGGCCTCCCTGTCCGGCCAGCGCTCCACAGTCCTCTGCAGCGCCTCCGTTACCGTGTAATGGAGCATGGAGGTGGAGGAGGTGCCGTGGGCGTAGCTGGTGGTGAGCGTGGGGACGATGGGCGGATAGTCCACATGGATAAAACTGAGGAGGAAACAGGAGTCAGAGGATGCTTCACGTCATCTGAAGAACACAGGAGCCTTAGTGACGGAAAATTAAGTCTGTCGCCAAGTTTCTTCATCATCTGGACATTTCAATGACGTGGAACTGGAGTTTAAGGGTCCTTAAAACCTGAACTTTTTAAATCAGATCCCAAAATGAGTAAATGGGGGGCATGAAAATCTGCTTTTCAATATTTCAACACATGTATACTTATTCAAAAACAAAAAGAAGAACAAAGACATTTATAAGGACACAACTTCCAATAAATGTCCGTCAGGATCAGGCGGAGTGAAAAAATGCGTCTGAAACACCACAGAGCAGATTATTTGTCCCTATCTGTAATTATTTTTAAAGGATGGAGAGAGTAAGGCTACAGAACTCAGCCAGACTCCAGTATTTATGTGGGGAATCCCACACACCAAAGCATAAAACCCAGGTTTCAGTGTGGGGAGGGGCAGGGGGGCCTTCAGGAAAATAAGCTGAGAACCTCAGCTTTAAAGGATAAAAATAAAACAGATCTGACTTACAAACAACAAAACCTGGAGTCGTCTGTCCCCTTATAGCAGATTGTACATTGACAAGTTTGCTGCTATTCTCGTATATCACAACTTACAACTATCAATAATTACCTGCTGACCTGGTGGAGAACTTCACTCAGCTTCCTCCTGCCAACTTAAACAGCTGCACAAACAAAACACAGACTACGCCTGTTAACAAATAAACCCACTTCCAAACTAATTTAAGTTCTGTAACTGGATCAAAGTGCAGATCCAGTCCACCAGATCATTTCCAGGGATATAGTTCCTGTACTTGTTTGCTAAATCAGTTTTACTCTGACCTATGAATCCTTCAAGCATTTAACAAAGTCTTTAATGAACCAGTGTTGTGTCCACATAACTGCTTAGTAAAGAAGCAGTTTTAGACAAAACCTTTGAGCTTTTTATCCCCAAAACACACAATTTGTTCCCATTTCTTCTGTCGGTAATAAAAAATATCAATCACAACACAGTTTAACAGAGCAACCAGGGTTTTGCCCCAGTATGGTGAATCCAAAACAGCTTTTAGCTGAAAACTTGCATGAGTGGACGGCAGTAAACGCTGCATCTGTTTAATCATTTACTGTCGAAGTCATTTGAAGGGTTTGTACCTTATAAGAGCTCCAACAAGTGAAATATAAAGGCTGTTACAGCTGAACCCGACCTATTTCTCACATTCCCTAAATCTGAGGCCTGGGGGTACTTCACGGGGCCTCACATCATGTGACCGGGTCCCAGCCAGCTGTTTCTGCTTGCTTTGCAGGTTTGAGGTTCCTCAGACTTCCCCTCTCGTGGCCCCCAGCACATATTCCCTGCCTTTCTCTGCTTTTAACGTCAGATATAAAATACAGGCAAAATCAGTGCAAAAAAAGGTAAAAGGCAACAAAGCGCCTGTCCCAGCCTTATGAAAATGACTGTTTGCATGTCTGCAGGTGGCTGTTCTTCTGAAGGAAGACTAATGTGATTTATAAAATAGGATTAGATAGAGATTTTCTATAGTTCATACAACCCAGGTGTAAACCATGGCTCAGTATTTTTTTTTTACTTTTCGTGGTATTCCTCAAAAACAGAGCAAATAATCTTCTTAAACTTCTGGAATGCAAACTCCACCTCTTCCTCTTCATAAACATCCTCCCAGGTGACCGAAGCAAGGATATCATAGAATTTAAGTACATTTGCTCCATTCATAACTCTTCTATGAAATTTTAGTAGTGTTGCAGTTCTTTATCCGACTATTACAGGAATCATCCAGTTGGCTCAGAGTCATTTCCAGACTCACCTTAAAGTCTGAAACCTGTTGGCCCAGCCGTCAGTTCTTTTGTTTGACAAATCAACTCTAATCTGTGCACAGGATTTTAAGCTTCTTTCTTGTTGGTCAAGTAGGGTCTTGTAAAAATCCTTTAACTGTTCTAATAATTCAGGTACTTGAATCATGGTAACATACCCTGCAGTTGCTGTAGCATGTCAAGCTTTAGCATAATCTCAGGTGCAGAAGGATAACTGGGCCAAGGCCACAAAGGGCAGGAAGGTAAGATCCAAACTTATTTTAAGATTTTTTTTAAAAATCGATTTTGCAAAGATTGTTGTCTGCTGCTGCTTGTTGTCTCAGTGGTGGTTAATTTCATACTTAAATGGGTTGAAGAGGCCTCAGGCAAAACCTAAAACTCAGTTTCAGGAGAAAATCTGATCCACATGAGGAACAACTTCATTTTAAAGGAGCTGGAGAAGTTCTGTTTTTGAAGAATGTGCCTTCAACACACAAACACTTGTTTTTAGTTTCTGTTAGAAGCAAACATCTCGGAAGTTGTTGGCTGACTCATTTTAATTCAAGACAAAGTGCTAAAATGTCAGAGGTGAATACTTTTCCAAGTTCCCCCCTGCAGCAACATCTGGGTCAATCATCTAAGATTCCTACAGCTGAAAAGTCTTAGAAAAACCTCCATGTTGCATGTAACAGGATCTTTCTGCTGTTCTGTGAACACCGCGCACATTTTGCTTGGTTTTTCCCCGTTAATCCAAATCTGTGCATGCATTAAAAACCGAATGGAATTAGTTTTGCAGTCGTGTGTCATGTCATCGACTTTCCCACATTGAAAACTTTGATGTTAAAAAAATCTTTGTTTTGCATTATAAGTGGGATGTTTCTAGAAATCGCGGCATTATTTCCCAGTTGGGGTCCCTCTGCGCACCAGTTCTGGTCCAGAGTTGAAGTTTGCATTCCTCTTAAACTTTAGACTTAACTCACCGAGCGGCTGCAGGTAATCCGGACCGACGTGTCCACGGTGTCCGCAAAACCCGCAAAACTGCGGGAAAAGCGCCGCAGCGCCGCAGAGACTGCCCACGAACCGCAACGCTGAGGATCATCTCGTGCATCTGCAGATCACCGCTTTCCTAATGCTAAAAAAAACCCTGGAAGTGTCGGACTGTGGCTCCAGGCTGCAGGACTCTTCTGGCTGGCCGCTGCGCACCGCAGGACTCACCGCGCTGCAGGAAAACGCAGCTTTAAGGAGAGAGCGCGCAGCTGTCCGCTGCTTCCTGCGCGAACCTTGATCCTGCTGAACTGTTGAACTTGTTTTATTTTCACAGACCAGGCGGGGGAGGCTGTGAGCCGCAAGTAAACACCGGAGCAGACTTCTTAGTATGCAGACTCTGAAGTAGCCTTTCTCCTCTAACAGACACTGAAATGCATCTCTGAGACTGATGGAAACCATTACTGCTCATATTTAAAGGGATACTATGTAACTTTTGACTCAAATATCAACCTAAGCAACAACGGATGATTTCTGGGGTCAGTATAAAGTTTTGCATGCATGTCGGCGCGCTGAGGAGCTGCCCTCTTCAGAAAGCAGAGAAACTTTCTCTGGCATGGGACCATGTGACCTGGAGCTTCCTCTTCTACAAACGGGGCTCTGCTTTGTGCTGCTCTTTCCTTGAAATGCTGAACTAAGTAGGAAAGTGAAAACGTGTCTGCGGAGGCCAGAAAGAGAAAAAGTTTAATTCTGCAACAGTTACCGGTGGGAAGTTAGACATTTAACCTTCTGTGTCTACAAGCTGTGCATGCTACATTACTCCATTTTAAAATCCCTATCTCCAGTTTCCCCCAAGAAAATCTTAAAGTGCCACCCCATGCACAGACAAATCCAACTTTCAGTATAGCCTGAGCAATCCTCAGTAAAGCTCAGATACCGAAGTACAAGTAAATGTAGCGTCTCGTGTACGTCTGCTTGCTTTCCATGCTGATCATCATCATGTTTCCAACTAGAGTTGTTCCGATACCGTTATCGGTATCGGAAATGCCTCCGATACTGCCTAAAATTCTGGTATCGGCGAGTACTGGAGTTCAGGGTGCAATTCAATACCACATAATTTATGAAAATAAGTAGGCCTATCTATTTACTGATTAGC
>JBBBVT010000023.1:2262944-2277615 GCA_037177035.1 Craterocephalus eyresii | reverse complement strand
TTGAAATGCTAAAATATTCCTCTCAAAATCAGTCCACAATGTCCGCTAATCCTCAACCACTCCCCTTCGTTCCCTGATGCTAACCTCCCAGCTGCAGAGCGTGTTTCCCTCGCTCGTGTATCTTTAGCGTAACGTGCAGTTTATCGTGTCATACACTGTTGGAAAGCTCTCGTTCTGTGCTTTCAGAAACCGTTTGAATCTTTCTAATTGCGCTAATAGTTTGAGAGTTACGGTACCGAGGAGCTCACATAATAAACGTCTGATGCGCAGCTTAATCTTGTCTTTGATTGGACGGTCCCGGGACCTACCGTAATAAACGTAATATGCACGCAAAGGTATATTTCTCCGCTTTCTGGTAGTTTTTTAATTTCGCTGAAATCTTAAATGGTTCGAGAGTTATGGTCGTGACAAGCACGTGTGTCGAGTTGCTGTCGCCGGCGACAAGTCAGTAATAAAAAAGCTTAAAAAGACAGAATAAGTGCGGCTCAGCTCACCCGCAGATTGGTGGACATGGGCTTCTGGTAAAGAATGAAGGAGACCAGAGTACCGATGGTGAGCTGGCCGGAGGAGATGAGACCGCGGGCCAGAATCAGCATGATTATCTTTATCCCTAAACTCACCACCTAAAAGGAATGAAAGTAGAGAGAAGAGTGAACATTCACGGTCCACTTCACACACGTCTTCCCCGGATCAGAACCCCGACTCATCCTTACCCTGCGTATGAGGCAGAAGACGGAGCTGTAGATCCCCAGCAGCCTCCTGATGGCGCCCAGTTGGTCCAGAGCCCGCTGATACCTCCTGATTTCTCCCTCCTCTGCACTGAGGCTGCGCACCGTCTGAATCCCGCCGATGCTCTGGGAGGCCAGGTCTTTGTTCTGAGCGTGGCATTCCTGAGTCTGATCCTTCAGGTCCTGTTTCACAAAGAAAGGAGGACATCGTGCTCAGTAGGTATGATGCATTCAGCAGCCGAATGAAGAACGCCGCTACCTTGGTCATGGAGATGTATTTGTTCTGGACTATGGCCAGGAGTGGCATTTCTATGCAGGTGAGCAGGGTGAGCTCCCAGGACAGGCTTAGCATCACGCGGAGCATCAGGCAGGTTTTAACCGTGCTGCGAACCAGCACGTTAGCGTTCAGCGCGACGGTGCGGCCCATCCTGTCCACGTCGCTGTGCAGGCGGGAGGCCAGCTTTCCTGGAGGACAAAATACAGGAGCATTAATCAGATGCTTAAACTTTGCAGTGATTTTATGTCAGTTTAAAACATCACGTTTTGTCTCACTTTGAAGTGACAAAATATTTCTGGACTTCCTTTAGAAAAGGACAACTGCGGTCTTTATCATTTTAAAATATTAATAAATTTTCATTTCAGTTTTAATTATTTTAAAAGTATTGTTTCAATTAAATATATAAGATTCAAATATATAAACGCATTAAAGTCAAATCTAATAAAATTACATTTCCTAATATTTGATAGGAAAATTCATTAAAATTATTTATTAAATCTTACTTTCTATTTTACTTGGACTCAATTTATCATAACTTATTAAATAAATTTAATTTCAATAACTAAAATAACATTAAATAGAATTACAGTGTATGAAAACTGGAACTTTAACCAAAAAAGTATTTTAATTTGAAAATGAATAGAAATGCATTTAGTAAAAATCAACTTAACTGATCAAAATCTAAAGAAATCTAAATAGTAATTTGAATTAAATGTATTTAATAAGTTTAAGTAAAAAACTCTTTATTATAATTCAAACTTCTAACTTCTTTCATCGTTTGTTATATTTACTTAAATAAAATTAAATTTGAAAATAATTCAATTTTTCTAAACTGAAAATACTAAAATGACGACGTAATTTTCAAATAATGCCATTTTAATCTTAACCTAACTCAAGAACATGAAGATTTTTAAATTAATATATCAATGTACTTTAAATAATTGTATCTATTTTTATTAAATCCCAATTCAGACTTATCACCTACTTCATCATTTATTATATTTAATCAAATGTAAATCATTTGAATACATTAACATTTAATTAAAACAATTATCTAATTTTAAAAAAATAATTTCAAGTTTTATTTTAATTAGTGAAATTAAATTTCAATTTTGTATCCGATTTTGTGTGTCTTTAATCGCTCTTAGATACTAAGTCACATGTCAACATACCACCCTCATAAAGTTTACTTTCAGACTAGAGGGAGCAGAAATAATCTTGTTGATAATAGTTATTAAAAATAAACAGGTGGGATAAATATCTTCTGGTGTTCCTCACCTGGGTTGTTCTCCTCAAAGAAGTTCACCTCCTGCTGCAGGAGGCTGTGAAACAGCAGATGCTTCAGCCTCTTGTTCAGTCTGGCCAAAGTGTTCATAAACACGCCTCCTCTCAGCCCGGAGAACAGAGAACTGTCAGGGAAGATACAAAATTGCGCTTTACTTTAAAAAATACTGAATGGTAGCGCTTACATATGTTCTGTTAAAACAGATTTAAAATGTTTAGTTGAATTACCTTCCAAGAGAGAAGAGCACCAGCTGTCCGGCTGCAAAAATCAGGCTGGTTTGAAGCTCTTGACCACTGAGTATATCAATAAATTTCCCTTGATACAAAGGGATATAAGAATCACCTTAAGGAAAGATAAATGACAATAAATAGTCATTATATTCTTGCAAAGTAAAAAGTAATAACTCCCATATGTTAAATAAATAACATCACACTTACAGAAGACTCCTAAGATGAGGAAACTAAAGGCTGCAATCAGATAAAGTGTGTCTGGTTTATAAAATGCCAACGTTCTCATCAACAAGCGCTTAGAATCCAGCGTGGTGCCGTCCTTCCTCATCTTCTCTTCTCTGCCCAGGCCTTTTTCCCAAACTACACAAGCCAGCGATGAGGACACTGTGGCTAAAAGCAGCATGCTGAGGTCAGGAGATGGCTCCGCTTCATGCTCTGAGAGGGGCTTTAAAAACATCCTGCCCGTTTCAAACACAGGGGGAAGTAGGCAGAGGAGAGCTGTGAACCTGTGGAGCACAGCCCTGGGCTTTCCATCAGTCAGCACTGAGGTGAAAATGTGGAGAAAGACCCATTTTACTGCCCCAAAAGCCCAAAGTCCTGCCAGTCCACCACAGCTGGGGTATTTCAGCAGCACCAGCCCCGTCCACAGAGCTGAGCACAGAACCAGGTAGAGAAAAGTGATGAATAATCCACACCAAACCACCTCCTTCATTCTTCCTTTATGGATGGTTAGACTGCAAGAGGCTGGGTCCGATCCTAGAAAGACAAATATTAGATTTGTCAGATTTCCTTTATGCAGCTGTGACCTCATCATGTTATGACAAAACTTTAATGTATGAGCTGCAACAGTCCAAAAATGTTGCTATACAACTGCTAACTAAGTAAAGATAAATCAACTCAGTTTAATCTTTGTCTTAGTCTTTGTCCAGTGGAGGAAAATTCCCTCGACAGCAGAAAGAAACGTGCTCCAGTAGAGCTAAAGCACCATTTGGGAATATTTTAACAGCAAGATATGCTCATATCCTGGTCCTATTACTATCTTAGGTAAAATCTTAGTACAGTGTGAAAACATCTTATTATCAGTTAGAGAACATATCAAGGTTTTGAAAAACTTTGTGCATTTCTTTTTTCTTTCTTTTTTTGATTTCTTTAGATCTTTATTTACACTGGCTTCCTTATTTGTAAATTGTACTTTTAGTTAACAAAGCACTGAATGTTTAAGGGCCAACATACATTCAGGATCCTCTGGTGTGTTAAGAACAACCAGACTTTCTGGTCATCAGTGTCAGCAATTATTTGTGCCAAGTTCAAGTTTCAAATAGTTTATTTGTCACATGCACATCTAATGTGGCAGTGAAATGTAGTACATGCTTACAAGGCTCTGCAAACCCATTTAACAATACAAACACAAACAATATAAACAAAAACACATGGTAAATAAAATATATATAGTATAAATATATACAATTTTTACAATGTAAGTGGTCCATATCAGCTGTTTACATCAATATTTTTCAAAACAACTGTAAATCCTTTAAACATTACTTTCATTTTTTGCATTTATCTTTTTCTATTTTAGCCTTCTAATGTATTCATTGAAGCTTGTCTTTACTTTTTACTGCAATACTTTTATGCAGACACTGAATAATCTTGCACATGAAATGTAAACGTTTTATATGACTACGCATGAGTTTAATTTATCTTATATAACGTTACTTTGTTAAAACTTTTTTTTAATGTTTCTGTGACTGTTTTCTTATCACATTTCCTCTAATATGCTTACATATAAAACTTGCAGAAAAGGCTAAACCTTGTATGAGCTTTAAGGAGTCTAAGCTATAAATGATGTTTTAAAAGTGAAACTATGAGCCATAAAAAGTCAAATAATGTTTCTTCTTTATGTAATGAAACTGAATATCACTGATACTTTTAATATAGCATTGGACGTGTTTTGCTACCCTCATATTTACATAAGGTTAGCTTGTAGTTGTTGTTGAGCATGTTAGTTTAAGCCAGTTTATTAATTTAACGTTACGTCATTACAGCTGCTTTATGCGAACTAGTCTGTTGTGCAATATTTATTTACCCGGACAAACCTGCGACAAACCACACTGCTTATGAACCAGAGGTTTTCTGCCCTGGTTTGGATAACTTACCATGTATTTCTGCACCACGGTCCACTTCTTGCTGGCGGACTGTGTCGCGGAGGTGGATCACTTTCACTTTCACTTTTCTCCTGGTTTCTTTTGGCTTCTTTGTCTCGGATTCCAGGATTTGACGCAAGAAACACGCAGCTGTAGAAAGTAATTCTTCATTTCAGTGGATTTCTCTCCCCAGCAACACGTATACACGTTTCAGTTTGTATGCCATTTTCTTTCAAATAAGGTTTTAGAAACTTGTCATTTCACACGGAGGCCACACGATGGCAGTAGCTCACATAGTTTTGTGCACTGGTAGATGTACTTCCGGTTGATTTTCAAAATAGTCTGGTCCATAGTCCGAGTTTTAATTTGGAGGCCCAAAGATTTAATCCTCCTGTTAAAAACAGTGAAATATCAATGTTTTAACGCTGGTAATGTAAAATATACAAGTTTTTTTTTAAAAATTAGTTTATATGGCAATTTTGCAACTGGCCTAGCGATGCCTTTTTGAGGAAAATACATAAATAAACTTCCTGAACTAAAATTGTTCACATCTGTCTCTGATAGGGTTTATGTTCATTTGGATACACAGTTGTATAGTGTTACACTCTCAGACTGAAGCAATCAAGGGTTATGATTTTTCCCAACACCCAAATTCCTGAAGTTTAATAATTTTAACTAAATTATAAAGTTATATTAAAAGATCTTTCCAATGTTTAGGTGAGACTGAGGCACTAAAATGACTTTGAATGATCTAACATTAACAGCTCTTGTTATTGTTGCTATCAATGAGCTGCTCATGTTAGTCATCTTAGAAATTTTTTTAGATTTATTCTTTGAGTAGACACAAAAAACATCACAAAAGGCAGTTTTGATATTAAAACATTTATTTCCATCTGATCATAATGTATAAATAAAGAATTTATAATAAAGATAGAATTTGGCCCGCAGCAAGTCAAGCCTCTAAAATGCACTAATAAATCCTCTGCAACACAAGAGATACCTGAAAACTGTCTTTTGCATTTAATTTTCCGCTACTTTTCTAAGCTTTGCACGAGCGTGTACGGGCAAAGTGAAACACTGTTAACATCAGAGCTGATGATAAATTCAGTTTCTGTGCTGTAAAACTGTGACTGTGTGAACTGCTGACTCCTCGTTCATACCAAGGATAGTTTCAGACCTGTAGAAAGCTGGCTCACTAAATGAAACACCTGTGACCCCAAAAAGGAATAAAAGTATCCTGTGAACATGTTTTTCACCTTTTAAGAATACATCAGCAATGTTAGAAGGCACTGTTCCATGAAGACATTTCACTCTAACCATTTTCATTTTATATATGTGACAGTGAATAACAAGATTTGATTTATACATACATAATATACATATATCTATAGGCTATCTATATAATATATTTTATATGTGTGTGTATATATATTATATATATATTTACACACACATATGCACCTTTACTGATGTAGAGCAACTATTAAGTCAATATTTGTGTAAAATGTTCAGCTTGTTGTGCAGAAAAACTAAATTCCTGTCTTTTTTTTAAAACTCCTTGTCCAGCCTGATCAGAAACTGTTATTTAACTGTTTGTTGCTGATCAAGCTTACATATATTATATTGTTTCACTAAACAAATCTCACGAAAAGACCAAAACCAAGACTGCACGACCCTCAATCAAGAGCTGCACATCCAAAGTTTGATGAGGGGAATTTTTGAGCACCACCACGATGTGTATCTTTCCGCAGCTGAAAATAGTCCCACAGGTGCGTTACTCTCTGCTAAAAAAAAGTGGGGTTTGAAAGAAAATGAGCAGCTGTTTAGCTTAGCAACTTAGCTTTAAATCCTCATTATGAACCCAGAACCCAGAGGGCTCAGATGGTTTTATGGCTTTGCTTTAAACAAACACTGTAATCACAACGGCTGCATTCCAGTGCATGTTGTGTGCTTCATGTTCAAGGTGTGTGTGTGTGTGTGTGTGTGTGTGTGTGTGTGTGTGTGTGTGTGTGTGTGTGTGTGTGTGTGTGTGTGTGTGCGTGTTCGCCATCAGGTCAGGGAAGCTTGTTTGCTTTTCCTCGGGCGTGTTGAGGAGTGCACCTGATGTCAACATGAAACCTGAGGGTGAAAACGTTCTCATCTGCGTGAGGGAACATTTAGTTCAGATGACACCTTTTCATTTACATGACTGAGGCAGAGCTGTAATCCAACACGGCTGCACTGTTTTGGCTCAGAAACATGCTGCTCGTTGCATGGAAGAGTAGACTAAATAAAGGGCAGGAGAGTAAATAAAGCAGCTAATGCTTCTTTCAGTAACATTTTGAAATGTCTGATTTTTAAACATGAATAAAAATAAAAGAAAAGTCTGATTCCAGAGTAAAACTTCCAGTTTGCGTTACTTATATCTTGTTTTTTCTGTTTTCTTTAAGTGGGGGTGGGTGATTGTTTCCTGATGGGTGAGATAACAAGAATGATGCAACATTTTTTTTTCTTATCAAAAACAACTCAAATCTAACAATGATTCAAGGTAATTCAAGCTTTTGTTTTATTGTAAATCTTCCCAAATCGTCGTGTCTGTAATGGTCTGCTAATGATAAAGTTCTGGTAATGGTATGATAATGGTATGGTAAAAGTGCTGCTTGGACATCTTCAGGTTTACAAGTACCACTTTGATCCAGAAGTAATATGGTGTAAAAATAAACAATATGTGAACAATTTTGACATATCTGAGGTTTGACTTGTTTTAAACGGTGAAACTTTTGCTAATCATGGATCCCTAGCAGCTTTTAGATTTAATTTGCTCATCAGGATCAGATGCAAGCTCCAATCTGAGTATGCTCCCACTTGCATTTACGTAAAAAAATCTAAAATAAAACATAATAAATAGGTCAAACTGCAACATATTTAACACAACGCCCAAACCAAGAAAAAACTGGGAAAGAAATCCAATTTTGGCCCTTAATAAAATGTAGGAAATCTACCATTTACGGCAGTATGACATGTGACATTATTGTAGTGTAGAGGTAAACTTCCTGGTGTCCATTAGGGGGCAGAAGACACGTATCATAATGTTTATTGCAGGGTTTTGAGCAGGGGTTGTCTCAGAAGTATCTACCAAATATGATAAGTTTGGCTTTAAATAGCCGTTAAAGGTTTAGCACTTTTACATTTTCTGAAAATCCTCTGAATGAAATGTGAATATAGACAACAACCATCTCTCTTATGTGATTCTTAAAATAAGCTGACGGCTAGCGGTGCAACAAGATAATGCTCATACCAAAAGTTTAAAAAAGGTAAAACATGAAGGAAAAAAAGACATGATTAAGCTAACCTGCAGAAAAAATGGTTTCATTTACAAGTCATGACTTTTTATGTGTTCAAAAGTTCCCATTAAAAAGTTTATATGCATAATGACAATCCACAGAACCCCAACAAATAAATCCAAACGGGAAGTCCAAAAAGATTTTCAGTCAAGTTCTAACTTTCATGGTCCATGATGCTACAACGGTGCAGGTTCCTGGAAGCTATTTCCCATAAATAAACAGTCAAACTAGATTTTCACTGAACTTTAAACTCTCCAAAAACAATTCCACAAACTTAAACCAGAGGCATCTTCTAACGGAACTGGATCTTGTATTTTTTACTTTTTTGAGTACGTGCAAAATGTCGCTTTAAAGAGTAACTTTTTAAATTTCTCTCACTCTTTTATATTTAAATTTATATAGATTTTCTTTGAAAGGGCTTAAAACTGTTTACTCCTATTATATAACAATATTTTCTTCAAACAATCCCTCAAAAGTAGGTTTTATTGCATCTTTTTCTCTCTTTCTTGCCACACTACGGCACACCTTTGCTACATACTCTCATTTAAACTAAAACGCATATTTAACTTAAAGACAGAAGAAATTAAAAGAAATTATAAAGCATCATTAAAGTAACATTAAAGAAGCAAAAAATAACTTTTTAAATGATCTGCACTGGAAAAAACTAATAACAATAAAGTCTGTTTGACCACAATATGTGAAGGACATCACACAAACTATGAAGCAGGGTGGTGGGAGAATTACGGTTTAGTGTCGGCTTGCTGACGCTATCAGATGATATTAGGGAGATTTCTCTGAGATACCAGTGAAAATAAGCCTAACTGGAGCAGAACAGGCTAAGAAAAAAAAGAAGGTTGGTGAAATGGCCACGGCTCAGAAGTGAACTCACTGAAATGTAAATGGAGTTAAAACCAGCATCACTTGCAATAAAAACTTCGGGGAACTCTACATGAACGGTGGGGGGTCAAAAACTAAAGAATGGGACGCTGTGACATGATATCTGTTGATGGTGTTCTACATTAAATTATTTAAATCAACACTCTTCCTTGTGTGTCTGTGTGTAACGTTTAACTAAAAGGCACTGATTCGTATTTGTCTGAAAGTTAAAAACAAACTATACTTTCCATGGGAGGTACATCGGGTCCTCCAGTCATGCTCATTTTGGTCTTTAGAGGTTTGTTTACGAGTAGAAAATACCTCCATTTGGTGCCCGTCCTGCATTAACTGGTGGACTGCAGGCTCGTAGTAGATAAACCCACGATTATCCAAGCAAACATCAGTGATTACGAGTCATTTCTTTCACACACAACCTGGCTTGTTTTAGCGCCACACTGCATGTCGTATGTGACAGATTGTGTCTTCAGCAGCATTTTACGATAAACAGTACAATTATGTTGTTGTTGTTATAAGTGCACATCTGTTCATTTTGGTAACGTTAGTCATACAGTGCAATCTATTTCACGTATTTCAATAAGCAAGCAGCTTACTCTGCGAAAACTGTGCAGAAGGTAAAATAATCTGCAAGATCTGAGGGTGAAATAATCTGCGAGAGCTGTGCAGAAGGTGAAATAATCTGCGAGAGCTGTGCAGAAGGTGAAATAATCTGCGAGATCTGAGGGTGAAATAATCTGCGAGAGCTGTGCAGAAGGTGAAATAATCTGCGAGAGCTGACGGTGAGAGCCGGTTCACACGCTGGTGATGTACTCGTCCCCGTTGGCCGAGGCCTTGTCTCTGTCGCCCTCTGTGGGCACGCTGCGGTACTGGCAGCCGGGAGAGAGGTCGACCGCCTGCCTCAGCGGCTCGGGCTGAGCAGAGGGCTGACCTTGCTTCAACGCCTTCCCCTCCTTTTTATCCAGCCAGCAGAAGGACACCATGAGGAACACGGCGGACGAGGCAACGACGGCACTGCAGGCGAAAAAGACGAAGAAATACTGTCCCGTTCTGTCCACCAGGATCCCTGCCGGGAGATAATAACACTGTCAGTGATGTTTGGACCATTTTTCTCCTGTAAAGAATCTAAAAATTCATACAAACTACCTGAACTGCTGCAAGTCCAATAAATCAATTAGTTTCTGTTCATTTAGTTTAAATGTCCCTTTTATAAAATAAAAAAATAAAATAAAATCTATCAGCTGCAGAAGAACAGGTATCTCGCTAAGTTCTCTCATCAGACTGGCCTCCTGCAAAGGAACCATGTTGTTTGGTGTGATAATAAACTGTCTGGATATTAACACCAAAAACAAAACACAGAGGCGGAAATAAAGTCACTCATGGCGAAGACAATAAGTCCGTATAAACACCACGTTTGTGGTCTAAATAAGACAGATGAGAATTTATTTACTGTGGAAGCTGGACACTTATAATGTTTTAAAGTAATTTTTTATTAAAAGTCTCAAATTTTTCTTTTATCTTTTGGTTTTTTTGATCTTTTAATTAACCCTAGTAGGACTTTTCTTTATTGTAGTTTTTTCTCATATCTCTCAGACAACTTCTGTTTTTTTTTTTTTTTCGGTGCAATAAAATTAAATTTGATGTTATTTTAAATTTTTAGTTCATTCCAAGACTGATATAATAAAAAATACAAACAGTTCCAACATGTACTGTATGAAAAATAACTATATTTAAGGTGAATTTTACTATAAAAAGCAACAACAATCAAATGGGAATTTAAAGAGCTAAAACAATTTAATTGCATTTGTGGGAGTTTTGATTAAAACAGACGTTGATTGGAAGATTTGAGCAACAAAAGAGGAAAATCTGAATCTGTAATCCTTTTCTTTATCCACCTAAATGGCTGGTAAATGGAAGCAAGGTTCAGGTCGTCACACTCCTCAAGCAAAAAATGTCGCTGATTCCTTCAGACATGACAGAAGTCTTTTAACTCATTCATGTTTTACCTAATTTATTATTATTAAACTGAGGTTTCTTGATGCTTTTTTTTCACTCTCTTACTCATTTGTCAACTGAGCTCTGTGTGCTTTTTTAAGTCATGTGGATGTGAGGGAGCTGCAAGCTAATCGCCCTTTGGGGTCAATAAAGTTGTTTGAATTTAAAACTTAATCCAATTAGCTGCCAGGGAGATAATTATTTTATAAAACAATTTTTAATCTCAATATCAGCCTCTGAGCTCTTTTTACGCTGCATGTTAAATGTCTTTTATCATCAAAACAGTACAAAGTTTCAGGAAATTCCTAACACAAAACAAAAGTGCAAATAAGAGCAGCACAAATATTTCATTTCAACAACAAAAAAAAAGTTTAACATAAATAAAATCTTATATTTAAACTTGAGGAATAAAAAGATGGAACTGATTTTAATTTGATTGTTTTCCAGCCTGATGCGTTCACTAGCAGCAGGATACTAGCAGAATAAAAGTTAATCATCTTCATGTTTCTGCCCATTAGCCGCGGCAGAAGTCGGATGTCGTACATCAGGAATATGATCTGCTTCGGCTCGACGCCGTGGTTATGTCACCGCTCGACGGGAGAAGCCAGATGCAAAGCATGCAAACATGCAAAGCATAACTGTCACCTGAGCCCAGAGAGAAGCAGCCTCTGCCCTTTCCACCGCCCCACAACCACACACACACACAACCACACACATCAGTGGAAACGACTCACAACATGCTGGAAAAAGCGAGCAGAGCCACCTTCTGCTCTGAATTATTCACATCATGTACAAGGATGTCAAACATAAGGCCGGGGGGCCAAAACTGGCCCAGCAGAGGGTCCAATCTGGCCTGCAGGATGATTTAGTTAAAACACGAGTCCTGCAGGTTGTCACTGTGACTCGGCTCCAACACACCAGACTCGGCCGGAGCTTCATAGGCCGATGGATCCGGGTCACTGAGTTGTGTGTTGCAGCAGAGAAACAATAAAAACCTGCAGGCAGGGAACATACCTGCAGCGTTGTTCTGAATGCTTTGTGCTTGTAAGCTGCAGTATGAGAGTAACCAGTAGGGGGCAGTGCAGGGACATGCCCAAATATGGTCACAGGCAGAAGCATACAATTTAAATTCATATTTATTGGCCTTTGTTATACTTTTTATTTTGGTGTCTTGCTGCTCATTAAGCCAGAGCTGCTGAAGAAAACGGCTGATTCTTGTCGTCCAGGATAAACGTGAGTTAAGGAGTATTTTTACCCACTCTTAAACCTCGTGATATTCACCGTTCCTTTTTATCTGCCTCTTACCGGTTAGCTCTTTCTGCATGCACTGGTTAAATTGGTTATTGAAAGTTAAAGTGAACCAACCGTTCACAGAAATTCTTCTCATTTATTTATTTTTCTTCTGCAGCAACGCAGATGGATTCTGAATCAATCACAGACCTCTGCATCATAAGAGTGTCGGATATTCCTGCACAGATCCCACTGGAAGTGCTTCCAGCAGGAATTTAATTAGGTTCAGTAAAAACCGAAGGAATGACGGAAAAACAAACAAAACCTGTTCCAAAGTACATAAAGGCATCTGGAGCTGCTCCTTATCTGTTTAAACAACGTTTTCATGACCTCTTTCAGCTTTAGAAGTCCGGCTCGATGAATCAGAGATTTATTCGTACAATCCGGTTTCCAAATGTGTCGTGTGCTGACAGAAGCGGAAACGCAGCATCTACGGTTTTACCAGAGCAAATCTAACACTTCTGCCTCGTTTCTGTTCCCACAAATGCTGCAAACCCTGCGTACACACCCGTCCACACATTCCCAAACACACACAAACCACGATTTTTAAAGAACAAGTGTGTGCAGCTCACATTCTTCAGTCCTTATGTTCAATTCAGTTTTATTTGTAAAGCGTTTGTATGTAAAACAGGCAATAAAATAAAACTAAATGTTATAAATACACTGTTTTTTTTTATTAGCATTTCAGGGAAGTTGTTCTGTGATTTGCTGTAATTTCCGCTTGGTTTCTGGGCAAAATTAATTGACGATGGATAATAAAACTAGTGCATCTCTGGACCGGTACTGAAGTCGTAGATGAACACATATTTTCCAATGAAACCATTGAATAAATCCTGTTTAATTGCCACAAGAGTCGTTCAACTACAATAAAGATCTAAAACTGTTTCTACTTTCACTGTGTATTAATATAGCCTATAAATACTAAATATTAACGATTAATCAGCAATCGATTGCTAATTGTCCTGATAATCGATTAAGACAATATAACTGAATACCCATCCCTGGTTTCTTATTAAGACAATTAATTCTTCTACCGCCACCCTCTGATGACAATAAACAGCTTTTTTTATTCACATCAAGGAGCAGAAAAGAGTCAGATTCACTATTTTTTTTAAAGATATATATGTTTTATCCTTATTTTTTGCTGCTGAATGAAAAGGTTTTATCAGGTTAGATTAGCTTGAGGTTGTTGTTGTTCCATCCTTACAGAGCATCGGTGCCGTCGCTGGAGCTCCTGCTGCATGAAAACAAACTAAACACACCTGGAACTTTGATCTGCGCCGTGTTTACGTTACCTGCAAGCGGAGGTCCAATCAGCAGCGTGATGCTCTCGAAGACGGCGAGCAGGCCGAGAGCGGAGGGGAAGCGGCTCATCTCCACGATGTCCATGAGGACGGTGAACATCAGGGATCCCACCACGCTCATGGAAAGCCCGTACACGACCACGTAGGCCAGCAGCACGGAGAAGCCGGGCCCGATGCAGCAGATGCTGTTACTGAGCCCGTTGACCAGCAGCGCCGAGGAAAACACGTAGATGTGCCGCCCTTTGAACCAGGGCATGCTGAAGATGATGCCGACCGGCGGCCGCACCACGATGTTGACGATCCCCAGGATGGAGAGCAGCAAGGCGGCCTGGCCCGGCTCCATGTCGTAGGCGGTGGCGTAAGGAACCAGGTACACCAGCGGCACCACGAAGCCCAGCATCATCCAGGTGATGCCGATGGCGTACACGAAGTAGCGCCGGTTGTTGCAGAACTGATCGAAGGCCATGTGTTTGCTCAAAGAGGCCAGCAGGCGGCGCCACATGGCCCTCAGCCAGCCCTTTCCCATCCTGTCATTGCTGTGGTCGGCGGGAGGCGGGCCGTGGTTCATCAGCGGCTGGCCGCGGCGCTTGCTGGGCTGCAGGGGCCTCATCACGGCCCCGCACACGCAGCAGTTCAGCAGAACGGCCCCCAGAACCAGGAAGCTGCCCCTCCAGCCGAACTCCGTGTGGAGATAGTTTCCCAGGAACGGCAGGGTGCAGAGTCCCAGCGCCGTGCCGGTGGACGACATGGCGTTGGCGAACGCACGCCGCCGCACAAAGTAGTGCCCCATGATGGTCACAGCCGGCTGGAAGCTGAAGCAGAAGCCAAGTCCTGCAGAGAAAGAGAAAGCGTCACTTTCATCGCCAGAGAAGGAACAAAATATTAAATTAGCCCCATCGTGCACCACGGCGAAGTTTTAACCCACAGATTCAGACTCCAGCTCAGGCTCTTTCCCATCGGAAAGTGTCCCTAAATATACATTTTTAAAGGCATATCGTGTAATTTTTGATCATTAGGGGTAATAAATCTGTCATTTCCTCTTGGCTAGGGCTGGGACGACGTGTCAACGTAATCGACGTCATCGATTACATAAATACGTCGACGCAAGTTTTGCGCGACGACGCGTCGTGAATGACGTCATATCAAAGATGGCGGCGTCCGAGGGAAACCCGGTCGCTACTAAAGCAACAGAAACACACAAAAA
>JBBBVT010000023.1:2204778-2217732 GCA_037177035.1 Craterocephalus eyresii | reverse complement strand
TTTTGTTATATGTTCTGTGTGTATATATATATATATATATATATACATATATTTACTGTATATATAAATGTATATGGTGAATAAACTGTACTTCTATCGCGCTTTTCCAGTCAAATGACCACTCAAAGCGCTTTGACACTACATGTTCAGTCACCCAGTCACACACACATTCACACAGCACATATATTGGATTCATACGCATTCATACAGGATACCTGATAAGCACATAAATCATTTTTGAAAAAACACATTTTTTATTTCTACTATTAGGTTTTAAAATTTAAAAAAACTAAAATATTGCAATGACATAATAGACAGAGGAGATATATTTTCTTTTATGGGATGTAGTAGCTTTCTTCTTCAAATAAAAATAAACTTGGTACAAAAAGGAAAGAAATTTGTGTTTTTACTTGATTATTTTCCCTCTTTAATAATTCACATCGGCGTTGTATTACACATGGTTGGAAAACTTGTCGTGACCTTGATAAGTAGGTATAACTCATTAAAACTGAGCTTCTCTTGAATGAACAACACAGCTGAACATGTGGGTGGTGGCCAGATTCCAGGCAGCACTCTTCTGTCTTCTGACTGTTTTATGTTTAAAGTGATTAAAGTGATCCCATATCTTCAGGATCTCGGACCTGACTCCACGCTGCAGGATAAGAACACTCCACAGAGCCAGGATCATCACAGAGTATCTCCAGAGTCTGGCAGTGAAGATGATGGAATAATCTGCTGTGAATCCATGTTTAATTCAACCATGTCAGATGCTTCAGCAACTCCTGGCTGACAGACGGGATGCCATAAAGCGAAATATGACATGAGGAGGTGCCATGCTGCTGGGGCTGCTTATAGATCTAATCATGTTACTCAATTCCCTGCCAGCGTAAAAATGACCAATACAAGTAGATTTTTCCTTATAACAATACAACATGTTTAATTATGTTGCTCATTCTAGACGAGCACAATCCTTGCAAGCTAAACTTCATTGAAAAGGCGACTAATCAGGCTTCCCAACGCTATAATTCAAGATTCACTTTATTGTCTCTCAAAGAAAGAAATTTGTACTGGGTCATTCACCCATGCTGCAGCCACAACACAAATTCACAATATGAGATGAGATTTAAAAAGATAAATAAAGATAAAATAAAATAACAATAATATATATACATAAATATACATACGTGCATGCATGTACCTTCTTGTACACACATATGTCCGTACCTATATACGGCTGTGCACAATGAAATGCACACAGCGCCAGACAGTGCCGATGCACTGGTCATATCACCAATTCTAGTTTATGTAACAGTCTTTGCAAGAAACATCAACAGTTCAGTTTAGGTCTCATCTTTTCTTATTTACGAGTTCAACAGCCATGGGAACAAATTAGTTTTTAAGTCGGTTCAGTCTGCAGTGAGGAACTCTCAATCACAAATTGATCACAAATTATGTAATGGGCTAGTTGCAGAGTGGATCATTCATAGATCTTCTGGGTGGAGAACAGCTCTTCAACACCGATAGGTTTGTGCACACACATTTGATGTCACATGGATCTATTTTAATTCATGTTAGAGCTGAATTAAGTTCCCAGTCCCTCAGAATGTCAAGCAACCAAGAGTTCAGCTGAAAAACCGCAGACACCACACAGGATTCGTAATGACCTTTAAGCAACTGTTCAGCTGTTCTTAGTGGCATAAAGACGTGACTTGTTTCCAGAGAGCAGTCTTTAGATCTTTGTGCTCACTTTGGGCTGAGTGGAGACAGAAATAGAGTAATTTATATCATACATTTTTCATTTAATGTTAATTTAATGTAATTTTTTTATACAATGTTATTTGCTTATTCATAAACTAGTTGGGAATGTGTAACTTTGCATGCTCCTTTTAACAGTTTTAAAGTTCTATGCTTGATTGTAGTTTCCAGGAACTAATAGGAAACTACAAGTGCTATTTATCTACTTTTGTTAATATTACACGTGAAAGCAGTTGGAACTGCTTTTACTTGCAATTAACTGGTTGTTTAAGTTTCCTGATATTCTGTATAAAAATCTTAAAATTAGATTTCTAAGCTTTTTTATGATAATAATATAAAAACAGCCAATCATGTCTGCAAAATTATTCCTATCCTTTATTGAAGAAGGGAAAAAACAGTTGTCACTGTAATAAGCTGAAGCTGATTGAACTGTTTGTTTTTTACTATTTCTTTCAAATCAAATTAAAATAATGTTGCTTTTACTTAAACAATATTTTAGAAAATGTATATCTACTATTATTTTTTCAGTCTCAAATTATTTAAATTACTATTAAGAATTTTGCCTTTTCTTTCATGGAAGGGATGAGTCATTTTGCAGTGTGTATTGCAATACCTGGGTTTGGCCTGTGGGAGGCAGGGTGGCGCCACTGCTACATGAATTTTAGCCCCAGAAGAAGACTTTGAGCAGCTCTGGGCGCGTTTGGCATCAGTCTAGTGAACACCGCTGAATCGGAGTTACCACCTCCAACAGGTACAGCGCTGATCTCTGGGTTTATTACACGTGCTATCGGGTTTGTTATAACTATATTACTTTGTTACATCTTATATGTTTAATTTGATTAAGCTAGCGGCCATTTAGCGTCTACATTTAAAGGCTACTTAGCCAGCTAGCATTGAAAAACGCGAACTGCTAGCTTCACATCACCATGAATACTTAATATTCCACCACTTGCAGCCTTTAAGACCTTTTATGGTTAGTTCATATCCTCAGCTGAGCTCTAGGTGATGTTTGTCAGGGTGAAGCAGTAGCTGTAATGTTGATTTTTAATGCTGTGGGGGTTAAATTTCTCTCCTCTCCTTCAAAACAGAACGTGTTTTCATCGCATCAGCTGTTTGTGCCATGAGCGAGTTCAGGATCCATCACGACGTGAACGAGCTGCTGAGCCTGCTGCAGGTGCGAGGAGGCGATGGAGCGGAGGGATACATAGATTTACTGCAGAAACACAGGACTCCTTATGTCACCACGACTGTCTCCGCTCACAGCGCCAAGGTGGGATAAACACCGGAAAGGTCCTGGAAATGTAAACATGATGTTTTAACCAGCGAGGACTTTTACCTAAAGTGGCAGGAGATGCAGCTACTGCATGCACTTTGTATTCCCTTTGTCCTTGTTTTAACTCAAAGTCATTGTTTCAAGTTTATTCAATTTGAAATCTTCATAAAATATACACCAGGTCACAAATCCATCACAGTAGCCAGATATAGCAAATCAGGATCCCACAGAAGCCGAAGCTTATGATTTGGGGCCCAGATAACATACATAACATACATCAAAATGATACAGATACAAAATCAATCAAACAATGTGATAATACATCAATTCACAAAAGAAAAAGACAAAAACAAAACAAACAAAATCTTCCATCCCAGAAACATCTATACATCAAAAATGCCATTTCGCACTATTTAGTTAAGAGCTATCAATTTCTTTTACCAGGACACATCAAATGTTCAAATACAGAGAAAAAGCAAATAACAATAGTAAATTATTTATACCCTTCTAACAGAGCTTTCAGCCATACTGGAATAAAAATTATGCATCGTGTAGCAGTAAGTTCTGTTTAAAATTTTTTTTTAAATACATTCAAAGAGCGTAAGTTTTGGATAGAACTGTCAGTCTCATTCCAGATGTCTGGACCCTTACTCGTTACACTAAAACTGGCGCATTGTAACTTTGTAAGAGTGAGAAGTGACTATTTTTCTTTATAAAGAACACAACCAAGTTGTTAATTTGTGCTTAGGAGATGTGTAACACTTACAGGGAAAACGCACAACCCTAAGTCATCAAGATAAAATGATCAGAAATAAAGAAATGGCATATAAATGTTAAATAAATGCAGCTCAGAGGGCTTCAACCAGATATGTTTGCAGCAAAAATTGAGTAGTTTAGCTTCTGTAACTGACAGCGAGAAAGTGTCAGTGTCAGTTTTATTCAGTAAAGACACCCAGGTGGGCAGACGTGATCTACATCTTGTCCTCTCCTGAATTTAAGTCAGTGGAGACATCCAGTTAGTTGGCAAATTCCACAAACTCTGTGTGGAATTTGCCAAGTAAAATTCATCATCTGTCGTTTGTTTATGCTGTCATGGCTGCTCAGAGAGCTCTCATTACCCCCCTTCCCCTAGCCAAGACTTAATGTGGTGATAGATTTATAGTAAGAAACACCACAGTGAATTTGTTTTTTGTTCTTTATCGTTATGTTGATAAAAAACAGATATTATTGTGATAAATCTTTCAGTCCATATCGCTCATCCCTAACGTTCAGTTATTTAACTGAATGTGCTCCAAGTGTGACAGATTTTAATTTTTTTACATCTTTTATGCTCTGTCTTGAATCAGATCAACCTCACACATTTTAATCATATTCATCTTTTCATCTCACACATTTTTCCAATCTTTTCTCATTACTATCTAACAACTCATTTATTTTCTTTGTGTTTTTTATTCATTATCAGTGAAAATGTCAGAATATACTAAATAATAATCCAATGCCTCAGTAAAGTCTGGCATAAATATTTTACACACCTTTTGTCGCTGACTGTGTGCGTTGTAGTCACTGTTACTGTTTTTTTGTGTTCAGGTGAAATTAGCAGAGTTTTCTAAAACTCCTGAGGACTTCCTGAGGAAGTACGAAGAGCTCAAGTCCAAAAATGTCCGCAACCTCGACCCTCTGGTGTATCTGCTGTCTAAACTCTGCGAGGATAAAGAGGTAATGCATAACGACACATCAATTTGTGAGTCATCGATACAAAAACTCCAAAAAGCTTTTTAACTACCAAAACTGTGCCTTTTAAGGAACGTTTATGGTAATGTGGTAAATAGAAGATTTTAAAGGGTAATAAGGATTAACCAAGTACAAGTGTGGAGGGCTTATATTTATGTTTAACAAGATAATAACACAATTATTTATCATTGATGTTAAACTAATTTATATTAACAGATATTTTAGATATTTTACTTGCTGAAGATCAAATCTAAAATAATTCATTTCACTTTACATATTAATATAAAAACCTTTCAGTCACAGAATCCAGCTGGAAAAAATTCTGATACTTGTGATGTCCTTTTCTTCCTGTCTGGTCAGGATATTATAATATTATAATAAATTATCATATTTTAAACAAGCAAAAATATCAGTTTTCTCATGATAGATTGTTAGAAGTTTTCCTAAGAAAATTCAAGGCATTTTTTTTAAGTCTGAAGGGGAAAAAATAAATCAAATATGTCCTTCAGGTGAACTTTGACCTTTAAATAGGCCTCAGAACCAGATTTGTCTGATTACTTACAAGAGAAAGGTTGAGTTTGGTTCAATGCAGTTTGTCTCCAAGTGACACAAGTGAACTGGAAATAAATCATTGCTTTCTGCAGGTCATGCCCAGTTACGACCAATTTTAACTTAACAAAATACTTTTACTTTAGACTTTTTATAATATATCATGTACTTTGATTGTGGTATTAATATTATGGTTTTTTATTTTAGTAAAGTCTCATCTTGCAAGTTAAATTTCTCCTGGAATCTTCAAAACTACTTTAGAGGCTTAAGATTTCATTTTACTTCTTTATGGAAGCTTTGAAAAACCCTTTGTTTCCCCATGTAGAAGTTAAAAAAACTTTTAGAGATTTAAATAATAGTTTTTCTCCTTAGAAGACATTGTATATAATTTTATATTTTTCTTTTGTAGATGCTTCAGTCTCTGCAGCAGAATGCCAAAGAGAGGTCGGAGTCATCAGCCAACACAACCTCAACCACAACCACCAGTTACACGCTGCCTCCAACCAAGATGTCCATGCAGGAGCTGGAGGAGCTGCGGAAGAAGCTCGGCAATGTCACGGCCAGCTCCAATGCTCCTCTGGTGAACATTTCCATCTCTCTGTGCTGCTTTAAGGGTTTTATCAGCTCAGTGAGCGGCATCTCGTGTTTGTGTTGGTTTATGCTGCTGCAGTCATTCAGGCTCATTAAACTGAATAAAAAGGGATCCTCATGAGGCCTTAAAAAGGGAGAACGAGGCAAAGGTTTTACTAAAAGTAAGGCGAACTCTCCATTGTTTGCGTCTGCAGCCGGCTGAAGTCACACGGAAGATGCTGAGGGACAAACACAACAAGAAGAACCCCACGCAGCCCAACCCCGTCTTTCCTAACTGGGTGTACGACCGTCCCGCTCTCCTCGGGGACTTCATCACCAGCCCCGGCCCAACAGGAGACCCGGTCGTGCCCATCGGTACCCAGAGAGGACATCTTCACCCCACCTCTGCTACATGTGGCTTTTATATGCTAACTCTGCATGTCTGTGCAGGCACGCTGCCCCTGCCCACCCAGGAGCAAGCTCTGGTGGAGGACCTGCTGTTTGTGTTGGTGGGAGTCGACGGGCGGGACATCACCGCTCAGCCGGTTCTGGGGAGGCAGAACCGCTCCTTCATCGTCGATCCAACGCTGGACCTGTCTGTCAAAGAGCTGGTTAACAGAATATTACCCGTAGCTTCGTATTACTCCACCATAACGCGGTGAGCGGGGGGGGGGGGTTGTTTAAAGAGGCTTCTAGGATTTACCAGAGTTATTAACAAGCTGCTTTTTCAAACTAGAGTAAATTTGCCCAGCACAAAACAGCAGCCAGACAATCATTCTGCTTGCTACAATGCTGTACAAGACAGGTGAAAAAGCAAAAAAACAAGCTGCTTTTTATTCAGGCAGAACATGTTTTATCATCTATTTTTCTCATGTTTATCTGGCTAAAGGTGTTTTTTGGTTTTATAAAAGACTGTTTCTACTAAATCTCCTTCCAGCCTTAAGAGTTTATTTAGTTTTAGCCAAGGCAAGTTTATTTGTAAAGCACATTTTCAGGTTCAAGACAATTCAAAGTGCTTTACATAAAACATTAAAAGCATAAAAGAAGAATTAAAATAAAATCATTTAAACATATAATCATTGAAATCATTAAAAGCAAGAGAAGTTAAAAGATACCGTGCAGATTCGTTCATATGTACATGAGAAAAGGAAAGTTTTTAACCTGGATTTGAAAGTTTCTACATTTGGTGAAAGTTTACTGATTAATTGATATTTATTTATTATTAATTTATTAAATTTTCAATTTAATGAAATTTTGTTATTTTATTTTTGTTTCTTTGACTTTTAATATATAACTATAAATAAAGTTGGATTGGATTAATAATTGTAAATACTTTCAATCATTTAAAAAAAATCTTATTTGTAGAATTTTTCTGAAAAACACAAAACTTGCAGGAATACATAATTAGGTGACGTATTGTGTGTTTTTTTTCCCCCAGGTTTATTGAGGAGAAGTCGTCCTTTGAGTACGGCCAGGTGAACCACGCCCTGACTGCAGCGATGCGGACCCTGATGAAGGAGTACCTGATCCTGGTCACGCAGCTGGAGCACCTGCAGCTGCAGGGCCTGCTGTCCCTGCAGAAGCTCTGGTTCTACATCCAGCCCACCATGAGAACCATGGAGATCCTGGCATCCATCGGTGAGAGGCGACGGCGTTTCTGATACGGCTCAGAGGGAGGGTCCTTTCATCCCGGTCACTCAGAATGAACCATTTCAGCATCACAGGAGGGAAGCAGAAAGAACGAACAGGAGAAAACACAATAAATCGGTTCAGGAACAATCCTGGATGGTTTTCCTTTTCCACCGTTTCCTTTAGTATGAGTGTTTGGAGTCTGTCTCATGAAGCATGGACAGCTGCGCTGCATTTCTGCTCGCAGACAGACGTAAACGGGGACGTCCGTCACAAACGTCTTCATGCTTTTATGTTGATATGCTGACCTCCACCAGGGGGCAGTGCTGAGTTCATAATTAACTCTGTGATACAACGTTAGTGTCAGACATCGGTCGGCGGCACAAACGCGCTGCTATAAAGTTGTTTCTAACCAGCAACACTCCCTGAACACATGCAGTGCCTTATTTCTAAAGCTGGAGCAACTTCTAATGTTTTCGTCCTCATCTTCATTCTTCTGTTTTTCCTCTTCCCGTTGCTTTTCTTCTTTTTCTCTGGTTTGTTTCTGCTCAACACAGCCACCGCCGTTTCATGTGGTATTACTCCGTCGAGTGACGGATGTGCAAGGATAGTGAAAACGCTCCAATTATGCACGTAAACAATGCAGAAAACAGCTGAAACTGTCTGCGTATTTGCCATCTGCATCAAGCCTTTACTCCTCCTCCATCGGGGTAGAGGAGATATTTTGGACCTGCTCCAAGTCGCTTTATTTTGAGATTGAAAATTTCCACACATGGTTGATTCATAAATCCTTCTCTCTGGCGTCTTCTTTCAGCTTCTTCTGTGGACAAAGGAGAGTGCATGGGCGGGTCGACGCTGAGCCTCCTCCACGATCGGACCTTCAACTACACGGGCGACAGCCAGGCCCAGGAGCTGTGCCTCTACCTCACCAAAGCAGCCAGCGTCCCTTACTTTGAGATCCTGGAGAAGTGGATCTACCGAGGCATCATCAAGGACCCGTACAGGTTGAGCTGCTTTCTGAAGCAAACGCAGCGCGATGGGAGGCATGAAACGCCGCTGAAGCCTGTTTATCCTCCTCTGCAGCGAGTTCATGGTGGAGGAGCACGAGCTGCAGAAGGAGAAGATCCAGGAGGACTACAACGACAAGTACTGGGACCAGAGATACACAATCGTGCAGCACCGGATCCCCTCCTTTCTGCAGAAAATGGCGGATAAAATCTTAAGCACAGGTAGAAACATAACAAAACGGGGAAAGGAGGTTTTGTGGGCGGCGGGTTTACGTGTGTTGTGCTGCAGGAAAATACCTGAACGTGGTGCGCGAGTGCGGCCGGGATGTGACGTGTCCGGACGCCAAAGAGGTGCTGTACACATTGAAGGAGAGAGCCTACGTGGAGCAGATAGAAAAGGCCTACAACTACGCCAGCAAAGTGCTCCTGGACTTCCTCATGGAGGAGAAGGAGCTGGTTTCACGTCTGAGGTAAGCCGCCTTGTTTCTGTGCCAGAGGACGCTAACCTCTAACCCCTAACGGGTCCGTTTCCTCCCGCTGCAGATCAATCAAGCACTACTTTCTGATGGACAAAGGAGATTTCTTCGTGCACTTCATGGATCTGACTGAGGAGGAGCTGAAGAAGCCGGTGGATGACATCGTTCCTCCCAGGCTTGAAGCGCTCCTGGAGCTGGCTCTGAGGATGAGCACGGCCAACACGGACCCCTTCAAAGATGATCTAAAGGTCGGTGGAAGCCAGAGCGAACCTCCGCTGCAGGATACAGAGGCTCCACACGAGGCCCGGGGCGACATGCTTTCCTCTCGATTCCATGCTTTTACGATTCGGATGCTGATTTAAATTGCAATTCTTTAATATTACCCATTTTTTTTGTAATTTTTTTTTTCTTTTTTAACCCCAGAACATGTGAAAACATTGAATCAGGAACTATATTTCCTAAAAAAAACACACCATGTGAGTCGGTTTTTCAGATTCATTCAGCAGGAATATGAATCAGCTGAAAATTAAAATTTGGAGAAAACATCCGCCAGTCCAATCAAAAATAAAATTTATACATTTTTTAAAAAGAAATCTTATTTTTTAAACCAAATGGGGATAAAAGAGCTCCAAGTCCTGGCATAAAAATCCAAATCTATGGTTTAAAATGAAAAGCAAGAGGGTGGAAACCTTTTTATCTTCACTCAGTCTGATCGTCCTTGTTTTCTGTTTTTTTCTTTTCTTGATTCCCGTCTCCAGATCGACCTGATGCCGCATGATGTCATCACCCAGCTGCTGCGAGTGTTGGCCATCGAGACCAAGCAAGAGAAAGCCATCATCAACGCCGACCCTGCAGACGCCACGCTCAGCGGGCTGGAGGCCTTCTCCTTCGACTACATCGTCAAATGGCCGCTGTCGCTCATCATCAACAGGTTCAGTGCACCGATGCTCCAGAATGTAATCAGATTACTTGCCTGGGGGATAGTCGTACGGCAACTACAGATGAGGGAAGGTTTCAGCCTGGGACGGATGAAGATGGCGAATAAAACCGCACCTGTATCTGAGTTTGAGGAACAGAATGAGAGTCGATAAACAAGAAAACAAGTATTTAAGGTATTTAAGTTTGACATTTTATACCTAAAACACATGCTAGAGAGGGGAATCCTGTATAAATGTGAGTCAAAGATGTCAATTTTGAATAAAATTCATTATAGTAGCTGAATAATCGTCTCCAGCACATGACAGCGGTCAGCCGAGTCGGTTCAGTTTAAATCCTGTAAACAAGTCGCTGAAAATGCTGCCTTCATATTTGTCTGTAATGTTGCTGTAGCAGGATTATATCGCTGTGTATCGGTCATTCTTCTGCTTCATGTCAGGTTCTGATCCCCTCATATGCAGATAATATGTACATTTAACAACCTGTGGGTCATACTGGGATATTAGGAGGATCCATTTTCTTCTACTTTATTACACATTTAGATACTGAAAGAGCAACAAGGATCATGACTGAAAGTGGCTACAGAGATAAATAAATCCATTATTTGCGTTTCAGAAACTGTACATTTTATGACATAGTTGATTATAATATTCTACTCCTCATGTCGCATTAAAAAGTCTCTGTGGAGGATGTTAATTTACGGAACATAGACAGAGAAAATCTAAAATTGTATTTAAAATAAAAATGAGAGCAGTCATGTTAAACAGATATCGAAAAAAAACAAGGCGAAGGCTGACGTTCGGTGAACAGCTGCTGAGTCACATGATTATATTCATTAATGATTTTACCTGAATGGAAGCTGTTTGGACCTGACAGTTCTGTCGTAGTGATGGTCAGGTGGAAAAGGTGCAGATCACATAAGTTCTATTTCTTTCCTGCTTCATTCCATAATTTGGTGGAAAATATGTTTTGATTTGATTTTAGTTGAAGATTTGTTGTGTTATATTGAATGAAACGAAATTTTTATAATATAAATATGTATATTTTTTGTAGGGATGTGAATCTTTAAGCAACTAATGACTCGATCTGATTCTTGGTGTGACAATTCGATTCTCTCGATTCATTTCGTAATAAAAGATGCTTATTAACTCTGTTCCTCTATGAGCCTGAAAGAGCTCTGAGGAATTATTTCATTAGCTGAAAGAAAACTGATTATATTTTAATGATTAGTTTAATGCATCTTTATCACTTAGGAGCTTTGAAAGTAGACAAGCAAATATTTTTTAAGTCTTTTCAAAATTGATTCTTATAGATATATTTATATATTTTAGGGCTGCTCATCATAATCAAGATTCTTGTTTATTAAGATTCTGAATCATTTCACAATGTCCCAGAATCGATTTTAAAAAGACTTAAAAATGATTTGCTTGACTACTTTCAAAGCTGCCTCTAAGTGGCAAAGTTAATAAGTGACCCTCCTTTTAGATGCTAAATAAATGAATAAATCCTAACAGTGAGAATCTGTAATATGTGCTGATTCTGCAGGAAAGCGCTAACGAGGTACCAGATGCTGTTCAGACACATGTTTTACTGCAAACACGTGGAGCGGCTGCTGTGCAACGTGTGGATCAGCAACAAACACTCCAGGCAGTACTCCTTACACTCGGCTAAGTGGTGAGCCGCGACAGGAAACCTGTTAAATAAAGAACTACAAAACGTCTCCTAATCTGCTGAAATGACCCGTTCACAGGTTTGCAGCCGCCTTCGCCCTGCGCCAGCGCATGCTCAACTTCGTGCAGAACATCCAGTACTACATGATGTTCGAGGTGATGGAGCCCACCTGGCACATCATGGAGAACAACCTGAAGACGGTGAGAGGGTGAAAAACGCACGGTCGTCACCTTTCTCTGGTTTTTTGCGCTAACTCGCTCTCCTCGCTCTCCTCGCCCAGGCCTCCAACATCGACGACGTGCTCTGCCATCACACCAGCTTCCTGGACAACTGCCTGAAGGACTGCATGCTGACCAACCCCGAGCTGCTCAGGATCTTCTCCAAGCTCATGTCCATCTGCGGCATGTTCACAAACTGCATGCAGGTTTGTTCGGGAGGAAACGTGAGCAAAAACATCAGAGAAACGGTGAAAGCCGTCGTTTGGTTCTGCTTCGGGTGTAGCGCGTAGATCGGACAGATTTTTACGTTTTTTACCCAAACGGACAAATTTATGGTCAAAGATGTGAAACTGATTATTTACAGTCGTCTGCAAATTTATTCAACTCTCCCATTAAAGAAAAGGCCGAATCCTCACCAGTCTCTGAAATAACCGGAGACTGGAAATGTCGTAATAAATGTGAATTTGCTAAATTATAATTGAGTGAAAGAAGACATTGTTTTTTAATTTAATTAAGTTGAAAACATGACAAAAAACAAAAATATGATCATGGATTAAAGAGTCTGATGGAGAGTTCCAGAAAACAGCTGATTGCAGTGATGGCCTCGAAGGATTTTTCAGCTGCATATCAGCTGTGTCATGTAACGTATATTCATTTCAGATTGTTTTTTAAATTACTTCTGTTGAACCGCAGTTTAAAAAAATATTTCAGTAAATAGTATTTATTATTACTTCTGTTACAGGGTATATGCAGGAACCCTGAAGTTAATTTCAATACCTTTTTTAAGACTTTTTAAAGACTTTCCAAAATACTTTTAAGACCTCATCTCCACTGCAAGATGTAATCAGTAACGCATATTTTGCTTGATCGCGGCCCTCTTCGGACTAAACCAAGTATCCCTACTCTAGCTCATAATGCAACATTTATAAAACCATAATTTCACCAAGCGTCTCCTTGGTGATTGTATCTGTCATAATACCACCAGATGTGTAAGATGGGGTTAAAAAGCTGATGATAATGATGAAAAAACAGATAAAACTGATGATTTGGCTAAAAACATTATCCTCATCATTGAAGCCTTTGTGCAGCAGTCATTCAGTGCAGCATCACCCAGTGTAAACAACTTATAAAATATATCA
>JBBBVT010000023.1:2191469-2204247 GCA_037177035.1 Craterocephalus eyresii | reverse complement strand
ATACAGTTTACACTCTAACCAGCTGGAAAAGTGGTTTTATTCAGGAAATTCTACATAAAAAGTGAAACCAACACATTTTATCTACTAAGTACAGAAGTAAAATTTTACTTTACTGACATCTTTGTATTAAAAATAATTTTTTTATTGATTTCAAGCAATATTCTTATTTTCTAAGTTTTTTTAATTTGAGGTTTTCAGAAGCTGCAAATCTTGATCAGCAAATCGAAACAAATAAAAGCTGAAATATCAGGATTATCGTACTGCTTGTCCATATGTGTACATTTCATCTTTGAAGTTACCGAAATGCAGCGCTTATATTATATTCTCATTTTCCCAGCACTTCCTGGAACTTAACTTGAAAGATTTAAGAAGATTCAAAGTTTGTTTAATTGCCTGAATAAATCTGCTTTTCCAGCATATTGAGATTTTCTGAATATTACCTGTATTATCAGAAAAGCAGGAAGTGGCTGCAGCGACTTGTTTCCATGTGAAAACATTAAAAGAAATCTGGGCCGATCACAGCTGGTAGGTGCTTTTCTCCGATGATCCCCTGCCTGCCCACTATAAGCTACTATAGTCCTAGATTTAATAAGTTATTAGGAAAGTAGCGGGCAGGTGGATTAGCGGTTTACAGCAGCAGGTGGCTTAGTTGTACCATGAAACATAAACTTCCATGAGGAAACATGATTTTATATTTACATGATCTGCGTTTTACATCTAAATGTTTACACAGTTAGAATTAACAAATAATAACGACTTAAACCGGATATTTTACCCAAAAAGCGATATTTCTGATGAGGTTTAGTGGCGAATGCTGTGGATAGTGTAAAAGAAGTGAGGGAGCGTCTGATGGAAGTAAAAATGTAGAAGTTCTGCAGCATCGTGGTCTCATGCGCCGTGTCGGTCCTTCTTCCTTCTCTGCTGCTCCAGCTCTCAGCCGAGCAGACGGACGGCCTCCAGTCCGACCCGAACTTCGAAGCCACCATCAGCAAGTTCGACAGTAACTTCAGCATGTTGCTGCTGGACCTGCTGGACAAGCTGAGCATCTACAGCACCAACGACTGCGAGCACAGCATGATCAGCATCATCTACAGGTACACCCAGAGTCCCTGCACAGAGGACAGCATCTTTCTTTTACCGACGATACTGAATGATTCTGATAACGGGCCGGTTTATGTTTATCACAGCTGGCAGATGTTCACATCTTTAACATCTGTTCCAGCCATAGATGCAAAATAAACAGAACCTTAAAACAACAATAGATCTCAAGTATGTGGAGATGATCAGGTCATGATCGTATCCATTGACCTCAAGTCTGTCTTTATTCACAAGTTAAATAAGTCGTATTTTTAGGCAGGTTGTTTTTGTTGAAAGAAAAAATCCGACTGAGGTCAGGAATAAAGTCATATTTTTAATCTCTTAGTTGCTTTTTATGATTTTAATATAAAAGCAGGTGAATTGTCCTGAATGGACATGAGAAGGTGGAACTTTTCCTTCGCAGCATTAAGGGGAAAGTAAGTTTGAAGCCTCTGATCTGCTTCAGCTAAACGTTTGGAAAACTTTGTATCTCAGACGTGAACGTGAGATCGGTCCTTCCTGAGTGTGTTTGTCTCCTTCGATCGGGTCAGGATGCATGACGGCACTAATATAAGCGGCTCGTTATGTGCGACTGACTGCAGGTTGGATTTCAACGGATTCTACACGGAGCGTCTGGAGCGGATGGCCGTGGAGCGCAGCCAGAAGGCGGCGGCGTAGACGGCGTCTCTCCTCGTTACTGATGATGAGCTCAGCAGAGACCCGATCCCTTTACGTGTACATGATGTTAAATATTATCCACTGTATGAAACATGTGCAGCCCCATCTTTCTTCTCTGGAAACGAAAGTCATGATGCTCCTTATGGCTAACTTATTCTGCCTGTACAGTGTAAGAAGTGTGTGTTTGTAATTAACTCAATAAAAATAAGAATTTACTGAATAATCCAGACTTTTGCTGTGTTTTTTACAAACTGAGGACAACAAACTCCAGCCATCCGCTTGCTGATGGAAAAATGTTTCACCTGCTATGAGCTGGTAGTTTAACACACCAAGAAGACAAAGAGGACACAGAGTAAGACTGGATTCTAATTCAGGGTTCCCAAAAACCATCATCTTTTTAAAAAAAAAAACTTTTTATAATGTAATATTTGACAGAAAGTACTAAAAAACTAATTCTATGGTTTTTCTATCTTGTTATTGTTGTTAGAGTTGTAGGATCATCCCAGAAGAAAACTGATAGTTTCACAAAAAGATGTTTGTCCTTAAAAAAAGTTTGAGTTGAAAAGCATCATTAACATGGAAAAGTTTAAATTGTTTTGAATCAATGAAAATGTGAATTTCTCCTGGGAGATAAAGTAACCAATAGGATCATTTCATCAGGTCTGAGCTCAGTCGGATGATTTTCAAGAAACATTTGTGCCCACAAATGTAAAACTGTTTCAACCTCAGCCCCAAAACATTAAAACCTTCAGAGATTAAACCTTATACTTGCTTATCATCATCATCCTCTATTTTCTGGCCTTTTTCTTCCTGATTTAACCAGATGTGTTAACATCCATTATACAGATTTTAATCTCACAATAATCAATATTTTTAATTATTTGTATAATAAGTTCTTTAATCATCATTAATATTTAAAAATAGTGAGAGGACTACAAATGTCTTAAAAACAATGACTATAGATGTTAAAATAAAGCCTGATACAACAACCTTGGCATTAAAATATTGAAATATATTAAGATTTGTTTCTTAAATGCTGGTTTCTCACTAAAATTGAAATGAGTTTCATTTTTATTTTCCACAGGTTTAAAAGAAAGCCATAACGATAAAATATACGCATCCAACAGCTTGAAATGACTGTATTATTATTATTAGAAGGTAGAAGCCACTAGAGGGAGACAGTTGCTGATTGTTAATGTAATGTCTGGAGCAAGATTAACAAATTGGCCAAAATCAGTTATTTCTAATGTGAATAATTGCTTAATTATTAGTTTAGTCATTAATTTAACCAGTATGTGTGAGGACATGCATGTATGTAGCTTAAGAGTATGAATAAATACAACTGGAATTATACTATAAACACATATGTGTAGTGTAGCCAGATGTGTAGGACAAATGCAGATGCATGTATGAATATATAAACATTTGCTCTTTAAATTTCTAAAAATATTTTTTTAATGGAACCGCCAATTTGATTTAATTTTATGCCTTTCATGGAAGACTAAATTATGCCTAGTTAGGGGTGCTCCTTTTCAAAACTTTCAGTCATGTTGTTTTAGGTTTTTTTTTTTTTTTTTATATTTTGTCTTGATTCATTTTTTCTGTTTTAGTACTCAGTTGAGCTACTATCCTTAAATTGTTAAAAAATAAAATAAAATAAATAAAACCCACCAAAGACCAAAACCAAAATAGAAAAGCCAGATAACCAGCTGCGCACAGGGAAAGAGACTACAGGAAACGGGAGGGGTGTCAAACCTATGGCTCAGGGGGCAAAAACCGGCCCACCAGAGTCCTGTCTGGCCAGCAGGATGGATTTGGTGAATGAAAGTTACAGATGCACAAGCAGATAATGTGCTGTCTACATTGTCTGCATTTAAAAAAAATCCATGTGAGAGTATTTTAAGGTGAAATATGAGACATGTCTTTTATCTCTTTTTAATAGATCTGACTTCAGTTTGTATTATGAGTCATTTCACGTGTTCAGGGTTATACACAGGTGGAAATGTACAGGTATGTACATGAATAACTTCCAGCTCTTGACAAGTTACTCCAATCAGAATGTGAAATAAGAAAATGTTAAGTTTCGGATATCTGTGATGAAATGTTTTTTGATTTTATAGATTCACTATAATTTGAAAGTTGTAACATTAACTGAGTTCAAATGTTCCCTTTGCTTCTACAGAAATGTTTGGTTTGTCAGACGTTTTCTAAAATGATGGCTGATTAAATATTAACATATTGATAGTGTACATGTGCTCCTATGCACTATTTTCCATTATTTTAAAGTAATTATATTATATTATATATTGTTATATATATATTATATTATATTATATATAATATATTATATTATTATATTACTATTTCTTACATCAGTGAGAAAAAGCAGATAACAATCTGAGCAAAACAGACACAAACCGGAAAAAAACATTAACAAAAGCAAAAAGGATCAAAAGAAAGAAAGAAATTAGTGGTTATGAGTCAATAAATTAATCCAAGATTATTAAACAAAGTTGTTGCTGACCCACATTTCAGACACTAGTTTTATTTTGAAATCAGCAAAACCGGAAGTGCAATGACGGTAGCTTGACGGTAATATTCCGGTAAATGTGTGAGTCGCTGATAGTGAGCGGCAGGCGGAGGCTCGCGGCGCGGAAAGGGAGCGGCGGTGTCCGAGCACAGCGCAGCATGATGGGGGAGAAGTTGCTGCGGCTCTGGCTGCTCTGCGGTGAGACTTTTATTCTGATTATTGCACCACGAGCTGCTTCCATCCCACTATGTTTTAACTTTCACACTATAATAGTTTAGTTTAAGCATCTGTAGCCTCTGACGCGCTTATAAAATACTGTATCTTACTATGTAATGAGTCATTTTAAAGGTGACTTGGTGGATAATTTAACCATTTATCCTTGTTTACTCATGCTGCGCTCCCCAGCAGTTCGGCTTTATTGTAATCTTTGAAAATGGTCTTCAGGAGTTCTTCATACTTTCTGAAGGTCTTTCACATGTTTTCTGTTTTTTTTTTTCTTCTTCTTTTTTGCTCAGTCTCAGTACCCGTTTGTTTTTGCAACAGGCTGCTCCTAACAGTTTGTTCCCCTTTATTTAATCACATCTGTAAAAGCCACCAAAGATAACAGCCAGACAGACAATAAACAAGTTATTCCCAAGTAGCCATTAGTTTAAAACTTGGCACTTCTCAGCTCGGTGTTCAGAAGGAAATATAGAAATATGGAAGGAAATTGAAGAAGTGGAGGACAAAGGCAGACATGTCGAATCAGTCTTAAAACAGAGAGAAAAGGGTGAAGAATGCCAAATAAATAAGAAGTAGACTGAAAATCAGGGGGGGACGGATCCTCAGAACCGGACCGAAGCAGCGTGAGATCATCTGGACTGAGAACAAAAACAAAAGAAGCCTGGAAAACTTCTCTTTTTTCTTTTCACCATGTTTGTCCAGCATCTGAGCAAGAGGAAAGATGTCAAACATGTTAACAGAAACCAGGGAACAACACAAAGCAGAGGACACACAGGAAGACAAACTGTAGACACACAACAGAGGTTAAACTCAAAGCATAAACATGTGTTAATGAATGACAAAAGTGTCAAAAATATTCACAATCACTGCTCAAGTAAAAGTATAAATACCAGGGAATAAAAATACTTCTGTAGAAGTTTCAGCTCAAGCTTTAAACACAACAAGTACTGGTTAAAAACTACTTAAAGTTTAAAAGTAATGTCAGAAAAAAATGTGTCATATTAATTTGTCGTAACATTAATATTTGAAAAACTGGGACGGTGGAGGCTCCTGTTTGAAACAACAGCATGATGTCAGATGAGGAACCTGTCTGATCTGCGTGATGCTGAGTGATGACGTTGCTCTGCGGTGCAGTGTGTTTCCTGCCCAGCTCGGGGCTGCTGGCGCATGCGCAGAAGTACGAGGTGGTCCGCCCTCAGCGGCATCAGGAGAGACGGGCCAGGAGCCTGCAGGGTGACCAGGTGAGCCCGTTTCACCTGCAGCCAACGGCGTCATCCTCACGCTGTGTCTGCTCGTGCAGCTACGAGTAGAAACTCTAACGATTATTTACAGTTTCCCTGTTCTTTTTACTTATACTCAACCTTTAAGGAATAGCCTAATAAAAGTTTGACTTTTGAGTCCCACTATTCATTTTATTACATTTTCAATTTAAAAAGCATATATTTTTTGCAGTTAAAGTACACGTTACATGTTGCAAAATGCAAATATCCCATTTTTAAGTTTGTGATATTTTGTAGATGATAAATCTTTTACTCGTCGTTTGTGCTTATCACCATGAACACGCAGAGCATTGACGTGTCGCTGTGCTTTGCATTGCAACAACGCTGTTTTTACTCTAATTTAAGCTGTGACCATTCATTTTGGGATTTTCTGCAGCTGTATCCTGACAAAGTTCAGTACACGTTGGCCATCGAAGGGAGAAATCTCACCATTCATCTGGAGAAAAACAAGTAAATTTCATATTTTAAAAAACTATTTGGAAATGTTTTCAAATTAAAGCTAATTTTCTTGTCTGCGTTACAGAAATCTGATTGGAAGAGCCTACACTGAAACTCATTATTCACAGGATGGACAACGAGTGACGTCATCACCCAGTGAGGTAAGATATTAACTTTTTTATGAATAAGATCTTATTTCAGGTGTCTGGTTTAACCCGTAATGTCTGTGGTGACTAACCCCTTCTGGCCTTCATTTTATTACTCACTTATCTGCTTTTATTCAGTCTTATTCATGTATTTATTTTCATATTATTTATTGATATATATATATTATATTTATTATATATTATATATATATATTATATATTATATATCTATATTTATTCATTTAATTGTTTTTACAAATTATTTTATTCCCTTCTTTTTCTTTTGGGTATTTTTTACTGTATATATTTTGGTTTTGTATAACAGTGAATACATTCAGGCATTAAGGGGTTAAAGTAATGTAAACATAAATACATATTAATAAAAAAGACAATAAAGGAAATAAAAACAATTAAATGGTAAATTTACAAATCAACATAAAAATGTTAAAATCGATTATTTCTGAAATAAGTTTACACCAATAAATCATTCAATATCTGATTAATTTAATTTGTTTAATTTTTTTCTAATATTTAGTAATTTACCAGCCTATTCATTTTTAATAAATATATTCACTAGACATTTATGTATTTCTACACTTATTTGTTAATTTCCACATGGATTTATTAGCTGTATGCTTCTGAGGCTGGCTGTGGTGACATGCAGGATGTTTATATTTACTTACAAAGTGCAAAATTTGACTTTTTAAAAAATCCTGTTATCCCCATTTTTTAAAACGTATATCAATTTACATTTGATGTCTATTGTAATTCATGGAAAGATGGTTTATAAATCATATTTAAAGCAACCAAAGTGTTGCATGACTCTCAAACATGATAATTAGATATCTGCTTTTTTTTTTTATTCTAAAAATGATTAATTAAATACTTATTTAGAAAACTGTACTCCCAGACCTTCAGTAGGACTGTAGTTTTTTGGATTGTTGTTGCTTTTTAGGTCCCACATGAAGGAAAACGTAACATTTCTGACAGTAACATGAAAAAGTGAGACGGGGAAAAGCTGCCTGTGAATCTGAGCTCAGGCGTCTCATAACTGGACGTAATCGTGGACGTGGTTCCTGGTTTGGTGGCTGTTAAACACAGAGATGCTTGTGAGTGACGTCTGGCCCGTTTCAGGAGCACTGCTTCTACCACGGGCACATCGACGGCGTGGCCGACTCGGCGGTCAGCGTGGGGATCTGCTCGGGCATCAGGTGGGTTTCTCATCCGTGTGATCCCACAGAGGAAAGCTGCAGCTGTGCTTCAGACTTGTGTTGCTATCTCCTGTCGTGCACAGCGGCTTCCTGAGAGCCCGGCAGCAGCTCTACCTGATCGAGCCTCTGGGACGGGCCGATGATGAGGAGCATGCCGTTTACAGGCAGGAGTCCCTGAAAGCAAGGGGCCCCTCCTCCAACAGCAGCTTTCTGTATGACCGGGACCAGGACCCTCAGCCTGCAGGCCTCTTCAGATCCAGATCCTGGGTACGCTGAAGCATACGTTTAGGTTTTTTTTTGTTTTTTTTTGCTGGAACCAGCAGTTCAGGCATCACGTCTGTTCTCTCCTCTCAGAAAACGAAGCCCCTCGTCGGGCCCCAGAGGTTCGTCGAGCTGTTCGTGGTGGTCGACAACACGGAGGTAAATATTCTGTCACGTCTGTGATTCTCTCACCGAATAAATCTGATCGTGTTTCTTCATCCTCCTGCAGTACAAACGGTACGGAAAGGAGACAAAGTCCCGCATCCTGGGAGCCGTGAACCACATCGACAAGGTAACCGCGCCTCCAGACGCCTTTTTATCATTATTTATATTTCATTTCATGAAATAGACAAACGTAGCCATTACATAGTCAGAAGAAAACTGACAACAACTCTGACAAAGCAAACAAGAGGAGGGAAAAATAAAGAAATAAGATAAAACCGGGGTGTTTTCCTGCTGGTGGCTCCTGATCGCCCCCTTGTGGCTGCAGCTGTACCGGCCTCTGAACATCTGCGTCCTGCTGGTGGGTCTGGAGATCTGGTCGTACAGAGACTACATCGACGTGGACGTGAACTCGGAGGCGACGCTGGACAACTTCCTGGCGTGGCGGCAGGCCGACCTCCTGCGCAGGACGAGGCACGACAACGCCCAGTTTGTGACGTGAGGCCCGGCGTGAGACTCGGAGGTGTCGGCGTGTCGCTGCTTGTCTGAACTCATGCTGGACTTTTTCCCACAGCGGCAAAGACTTTGACGGAGACACGGTGGGCATGGCCAACAAGTTCGCCATGTGCACGGAAAACTCGGGCGGCGTGAACCAGGTGGGCGGGACCAGCTCTAACTTCCTCTGCTGCAGGTTTGATCTTGATTTGGAGCAAATTAAAGCTGTCCGCTCTCCTCCAGGATCACCATGACAACCCCATAGGCCTGGCCTCCACCATCGCTCATGAGATGGGACACAACTTCGGCCTGTCCCACGACGCTGCAGGCTGCGTGTGCGGCCCGTCCTACAGCAGCGACAACTGCGTGATGGCAGGAAAACTCCGGTGAGTTCGCTTAGCTTTCACTCATGTTGGCAACTTTTTCATGTCGCTATTTGATCTGCAGGTTTTATAAAAAGCATCGGATACTGTTATGCAAGAGCAGTCTGCTGTTTAATGGTCTCTTTTCCAGCTTTTTGCCTCAGGGTTCTGTTCGTGGGCTGAAACTGGTCACATGTGGGTCCAAACATGGATGCATTTGATCATTTTTATGCAGATGACACGATTATTTATCGCTGTGCTCGTATAGGTAGACTGGTCCGAAACATGGACAAAAACCAAAGCTGTTGTTTTTCTATTGAAACCTTGGCCCCAAATAAGGACCGAATGACCAAGTAATTCATTCATCGATAGTTATTTCGTCTTATTGATCGATTATTGATAAGATGAAACAATTTTTCTGAGAAGCAGGTTCCTGCAAAAAATGTAAATCATATTCCTAAATAAAGGATTTATTATTGACAAGAGGAACACATTTACAGTAAATAAATATATTATTATTAGTATTGTTATTGTTATAAATGTCATTTTACATAATAAATTTAAATTATCATGTCTAAGGTCAGAGGACAGTTTCTCTTGTGTTCCTGCATGTGCATCAAGGAACTCTTGCGTCAAGCGCCCTCTTGTGGGCTGGCGAGGAATAACAGGCCCAAAACGATTAACTGCAATTATTTTAACCGACTAATTTCTTATCGATTAATAAATAATTAATTGTTTGCATCACTAACCTCGAACAAATACGTTGTTCTCGAAGACTGTCTTTTATTTAGGTTACATTTTGATAATCTCATGAAGACACAGATAATAGATATAATCAGCTTTTCCATAATTAGAGTTAACAACCCGAGCGCTAACTGTGTGATACCAGAGGGTTCATGTTGCAGGATCCTCTAAATATAAAGCTTTAAACTGTCAAGTTTTCATAAAAAGGAGAATTAATGCAGATTTGTTCCTTGTGTTTAAATTAAGGGGCTAAATTTAGATTTATCTCTCCATTTATTTCTGACAACCCCCGATAAAAATCTCAGATTGTTTTAAATAAATGTTGGTTATATATTTTTTAAAACAGATCTTGCACCTCCCTGAAATAATCTTGCGACTCCGTGGAGGTCCCGACCCCCAGTTTGAGAACCATTGATCGACATGAATGCCCTTTTATTGCCCCCGTCTGATGCTTATCATGAAGAATTACGATTTATAACCAGCAATAAGCCAGTATTTATTGGTTGAACTGATCGTTTCATTTATAAATCTATTTCTGGGTCCTTGCCCTCTTATTTAGCAGACATGTAAATGAACTAAACCTGTTTCTCCTGTCTGTTCAGGACGGGGAATCATGCGTTTCCAGAGTTTTTCAGCGGCTGCAGCGTGCAGCAGCTGGCTGAGTTCCTGGAGCGAGCTCAGCCCAGATGCCTGCACAGACCGGGCTCCGTTACCAGCATCGGTGTGGGCCCCCGCTGCGGCAACGCCCTGCTGGACCCTGGAGAGGAGTGCGACTGCGGCACCGTGGGGGTAAAACTCACCCGCTATCATTTGTGGGAAAGTTTAAACATGGTGAATTTTGGGGGTTTTGCTGCTGTGGTTTCCTGTGAGAGGCTGCTGTTAAAAGGGGGAAAGCAGCAGTGCCTGGAAGAGTTAAAATAGTTCTCCGATGTGCTCATGTGTCATCAGGGAGGAGGAATTCTTGGCAGAAGCAGCTTATCAGGAAGATTCAAACATGGATAACTGGACTGACACAGCTGGAAATGTGCTTTCTGGGTTTTCTTTCTTTCCAGGAATGCAACAACCCCTGCTGCGACGCGTCGGCGTGTCGTCTGACCGAAGGCTCCCAGTGTGCTCACGGACAGTGCTGCGACAGCTGTCAGGTATCCTTCCTGCTCGGCTACCTTCATTAATCCAACGCAACATTATTTACATTCAAAGAAAGCCAGAAAAATATTTAGACATGTTTAGAGTTCTAACAGAATTATTTTATCATCAGAAGGATGCACCATAAACTCACTGGACTCTTTATCAGCTCCACCTCATTAGTACTGAGTTGGTCCACATTTTTGATGATCCAACCAGGCGATGGAAACCTTCCTAAGTGCAAGCATCCCACAGCTGCTGCATCATGATGAGAATCATCCTGCTGGGAGCAGAAGATGCTCCTCTGGCTCAGAGAGGATGGACACGGTCAGCAGCAGGATGTTGATGCTACGAGGCCTAAAATGTGCCAATAAAATCTGCTCCACACGTTCTACCACCGGCAACCTGAAGCACTGACCCGGGGGAGGAGGGCTCCCTGCTTCCCACCAAACTCTGACCCTACCGCATGCTGCCATGTGATTGGCTGATTAGATATGTGTGTAGCAGCTGAACAGGAGAAACTAGCGTGCACACACAGCGCCAAACAAAGGGTTGAGTTGCCGTAATAATTTGCAGAAGTTTGTGAATGTCTGCGACTTGATAGAAGCCAGTTCAGGAACAAACAAGCGGACACTCAGTCGGGGAGATTCATCCTCTGGGAACCGCAAAAATGCATGAAGGCTTGTGCCATCACGCTGCAGATGAGGAGGTATTTTCCAAGGATAGTAAAAAATGTTGAGGCGTTAGTCATGCTGGCAGAAACAAAGATATGATAAAACTATTTTGGGGCCAATTACGGCCCAGTAAATAGTTTTTGAGACATTTAAAGCGGCTTGTGAAAGCCTGAGATCTTGATCGTGAGTCGTGAGATGCATCTGCAGTCTTGTGTTGCACAGAAAACATTCCCGGCCTCGGTAAAAACGCTCGGCTAAAAAAAGCGAGTGGGCTGCAGCGCACAGACGGGCCTCTCATACAGACACACCAGCCTCCGGCTAATAACCGAGGACATAAACATGATTTTTCTAATCGCAACACGTTGATAATAACAGGAAACAGAAGGAACTGCTTCTATGTTTGCTCCTCACCACGTCCTTCCTCCAGTGAAGTCTTCAAGGCCTGGAAATGTGCCTCAGAAGCAGGATAATTATCGTAAACATTTCTAGAAAATCCTCCAGGTTCTTGTTTGTTTTTTTTACCCACAGTTCAGAGCGGCCGGCAGCGAGTGCAGGAGTTCTGCCGGCGGCTGCGACCTGCCTGAATTCTGCACCGGAGACTCGCCGGACTGCCCCGAAGACGTCTTCGTGATGAACGGCAAACCCTGCTATAACCAGGCGCCGGGCTTCTGCTACGACGGCCAGTGTCCCACACGGGAGCAGCACTGCTGGAGGCTGTTTGGAGACGGTATATGTGCCCTTTTTCACACTTTCCATGCAGTCAACAAAGAGAAAACAGTTGTTTCTTCTTCCCCTGAAGCCCCAAGGAGCTTTAGTTATTCATGCACTTATAACAGAATAACTCTAAGAAAAACCACCAAGCTTATTATTGTGCATAGCATAAAGACTGAAAATGATCTAATATGGCTGAAAATAAGAATTTGCTTTTAAAGAAGTGTGTTTTCAAAAAGCAAAAGACTCAATTTAAAAATATCCCAGGATTCAGTGTAAAACAGCAGGAGTCGTCGTCTTCCTACGGACCCTGGTTTTATCTCGTCAGATCATTTTAGACTGAATTTAGCCATCTGTGAGTTTTAGTCCACTTTAGTTAATTGAATAAAATCTAATAAACTAAAACATAAAGTGTAGAAGTAAAGCATTATTTATTAAATTTCCCTTTTTCTTCTTGCTGAAATGACACATCTGGTAAGCTGATCTGAGCCGGCGGCCCACTGTTAGCATCTGATGTCTTGTGTTAAGCGCGAGAGCCCCCTTATAAGGGTTTTTTGACTGTTACTTGTGAACAGCAGTCATAATTGATGCATTAATGACGGAGAATATAGTCATGCTGCATACCAAATTAAACATCAGAAGCTAGGCTACAAGCCAGCATA
>JBBBVT010000023.1:2168377-2184171 GCA_037177035.1 Craterocephalus eyresii | reverse complement strand
GAAACATTTATTCTAAAATTCATAGGCGGGTTAAAGCTCCAATTTAACAACCAGGTTTCAACTAATCTTTTGTTTTAATAAGTTTTCTCTCTGATGTAATTTTAGTGTCACTCAGAGACAAACAAGATAAAAACACTGACTTGCAGTTCAAACCCTACAGATGTTAAAGTTTGCTTGTTCACTGATAAATACAAATACCAGTTTGTATTTACATTTAGGGAATCAAGTTGCTGGTTTACCCTCCTTTCACTGATGGTGGGATGATTTTTTTTTGTTTAGTTTATGCGAAATCAAAGCTGAGAGAAAATGTTTACGATGGGCTGAAAAGCAAAAACAGCTGATGCAACACATCAGAGCTGAGACTGATGGTTTCTTAAACCTTTTTTCCCAGTTTATCGTTGAATTTTCTTCACTATAAAATAAAAATGCGTTCCTCCTTCTGCTGCATCCAGCAGCAAATAGAAAGATGAACCATTTTAACTCTATTAACAAGAATCCACATCTTCCATGATAATTAAGACATGTACAGTATCAGACAATGTACAAACCTAATGGCCAGCCATGTATGAGCCGCTTATATTATGTCAAAAAAAAAACCTTTGCTTATTTTAACACTTTTAAAAAAACACAAGCTTACATTTAATTCAACGCGGTAAATGTTTCTGGTAAAATGTGTGAAACCGCAGAGCAACGCCGGCAGTGAGCTTTAGGAAATCCTGCAACAGTTTTGGCCGCCCGGAACGTTTGGTCTCTTGGCAGAGAAGCTACATGGGAGCATCAAAGTGCAGTTTGCATGATTGTAATCTCCTCCTCATCAGCCCCCCCCCCTGCCACTTCCTGTTTGCACTGGGAGTCATGAAGCTGAAAGTTCCCATGTTTCCGTTGAGCTTCTCCCCGTGCGATCCGTCCACCTCCGGCCCTTTGAACCGGTGCTACAGTTTGCTCATCGTACCGACAGAAACCGTGAATCAGCGGGTTATGATGAATCTTTTTTTGTGCAGCAACATGGAAAGAAACCAGAAAGCTTTATTGTTTTTTTGTGTGAAAAACGGATGATTAATAATTAATCAAACCTTCAACATGTGAGACGATGGGCGTGGACAGACACCAGCACACACGCGAGAACTTTGTCTTTTTTTCTCCTCGAATATGATCAGGAACGTCTGTTTTGTGTTTTAACAGGATATCCTGAGTCCATGTACAGAGTATGAAGCCGCTGCGCTGACAGCTGGCGGTCCTTAGTGTTACTCGGAGCGCAGGCGGGGATGGAGGACAGAAAAAGGGGCTTACGCATTTCGCTTTTTCAATTTTGTCGTCAACGTCTCGTATTTTGTCCAGCTCCAGTCTTGGTCCTTGAAGGAGGAAAACCAAAAATTTAAATCAAAACAAAAAGTAAATGAGTGAACTGCCTTTGAGCAGATTTCTTTTCTCTCTTTCAAAGAAACAAAACAAGTTATTTTATCTTTGAAACCTGATGCAACAACTCAGGCTGTTCTTATGAAAGAAATGCAGCTGTGCAGCGTTTGGACGGTTAAACGTGAGAGCAAGAACTAACAACGATAAAAACTTGTTTGTAATTATTCCGGGCAGCAGATGAGATGACTGGGATCATTCGGATGGATTTAATGATAAAAAACCCACCATTTTATCATAAAAACATGTTCCAGTAAGAGAAAATGGGTTATTAGAATTATGATGGGGATCCTGGCTACAAATAAATAAACATTAATAATAAATAAAAATTTAATTCTGGAATACTTTGTTTGGTTTCTGACCACAACTTTTATGTCGGCTAATAATGCAGTAACATGTCTGCTGCAATCAGCTTCTGGCTGAAGCTCTTACTGAACATTTAAAGCTGAAACCAACCCATAAAAACAGAAATCAGAACAGCTGCAGCACGCTGCCATGCACACTGCAGCTCTTTGTGAATTAATAGCACCAAAAACAACAAAAAGACGGATTTTGTGAACCCAAACGCTTCTGGTTTTGTTCTTCTCTTCCTCATATTCTCATCACATTTCTGAATCTGATGTTTTAAGACATTTAAGAGTTGTTCAGCCTTCACGTGCCTGTAACACAGATGCTGCTTTTTTAATAAACAACTCTTGATAAAAAGCTTGTTAGAACTACTCTGGTGATGCTGAAGGCTGACAAATGTAATTTTATAAACATTTAAACTTATTTTAAAGGAAAACTGCACCAGAAAAAGGAGGAGAAATACCCTACGCTCCACAGTGAGCGCTGTGAACTCACCACTATGCTTTTGGTCTGTTCGTCGGCAGCCTCCTGCATCAGGCTGGTCAGCTGACTGAGGTACTTCTGGTTCTCCTGCAGCAGTCGGGGGGCTGCATCGCTGAGGAAACACAGACATCAGCTCGGTCACATGAGGCCACCTCTATATGTACAATGGGCTTTTCTGTAGTTAGAATAGTAAACACAGAGGGGCAACTATCTGCAAAAGAAACGAGTCTGGGAGTTTCACACATGACTGAAGCAGGAACATGAAGTTATTCCAGACGATCTACATCTGCTGCGACTCCAAGGGGTTCATGTGGTAGATTTATACGTTCAACCCAGAAGCTGTTTAACAAGCATTAAAAAAGGAATAAATGGATGCATGTTCCAGAGAGAACAACAACAATCCTTCATTCATTGCAAAGGGACGAAATGTTCACACACGGTAAATTTTTATATAACCAGGGAGAAAATCCTCCACGATGAAGCCGTAAATCTAATGATTTTAATGTAATGTTTTATCTTCACAGTAAATATAATTTCTGTTGTTATTTGCACTGTTTTGTGGGAAAGTCTTGTTTTTTATTACAATGCCTTAAACTTTTTAGATAGCAGTAAAGTGTTTAGTTTGTATTTATTTTGTACTCTTTATTTTATAGTTATTTTGTGTTCTGTGCTTCCAAATGTTAAAAATAAACAAATGAATGTGCACAACAAACATACATTTAGTTACTCAACATCGAGTGCATAATTACAATTTTTTTTTACAAAAACTGCTCAAAAAATGATGCGAGAACGTAAATAACATCTACTATAACCTTTACAGGTAAAATTAACTTTTACCTTCTCTAAATCATTATATCCACATGTCCGCCTGGTCGGTGTTTACGTATTTATTTACAACATGTTTTCTCTAATAAGAGGAGTAATCACAAAAAAAATCCAAAAGAAGTGTTTGAACCATTAACTGAGCTAAAATACGTCTGGACTGCGTGATGACGTCTGATCAGACGGACCCAGTTTTTACTGGAAGAGCAAACTTTCGTGTTCTGAATTCAGGATTTATTCTGCAGACACGGTGAGAATAGATGAAGGTATGAGTTACCCGTCATTTGGCCCAGGTAGGGAGGTCAGGGGGTGGGGAGAGCTGACCGGCTGAGCCGACTGCGACCACTGAGAGACCTGCAGCAGGTTCGACGACTCGGGACTGGCAGCGATCGAGCTCCGTGACGAGTTCTGGGCCTGGAGAAGAGGCAGATGATCCCATTAAATGGAGCAGAAATACACAAACAAGCAGTGTGACTCTACAGCAGGAATGCAGGCGGCATAGTTTCCCTCTGACTGTGTTTGGGACGGGGCAAGAATGAGGAGCAAACACCTCATCTTTGGAGAAAACACAAGGATGGACCTCAGTCAACAAGAGATACAAACAGTCTGGAAGGTCAATAAAAACTATTATTAATGTATTTTCCGGACTATAAGTCGCACTTTCTTACAAAGTCCGGCCGGTTCTGGGACTTATAGTGAGGTGAGACTTATATGTATAATTTTACATGTTTGAAAAGGTTAATTTCTACTTCAGATCAGCTGGCTCTGACGGGTGAACAGAGAAACGGTTGTTTATGAGGTGCTCCGAATGTTTAATCCTGACTTTAATCCTGCTGCATTAGCTACCAGGCAGATATTCAGGTTGATGTTCTGTGTGACACGTTTAGTTGAATAACTTGCCTTATGTTAAATTCATGTTAAATGAATTTCTTACGGTCCAGTGTGACACATACAAGGTTTTTACCTCTTTATGGTGAGTTATTTGACCGATTGGCCTGATTGGGACGGGGCGACGTATAATCCAGAAAATACTTTAATTGTAACATATAATTATCCACAGAAAAGCTGAAAAGCTTGGTTTGGTTGGTCTTCACCTACGGTGTGGATTTGCAACCTGTCGACTGTCCCTGCTTCTCCAGTTAGAAGATAAAAAGGTGAAAATGCAGAAAAACTCACGCAGGCGATCTTGAGTAAATGCCAGAACTCCCTCTGTCTCTTGATCTGCATCTGCATCACCGTGTTGTCGGCGTCCTTGATGCTCTCCAGGGTCTTCTCGATTCGTGGAAATAAGTCAATGATCTTCTGTTTGCTGATGAGGATCTTACTGTGGGCGAAGGACGACACAGAAACGGCACGGTGTTAAAAACGCTGCGCTGTTCTACATCTGAGACGGATTTAGGAATGAGAGCAAAAACAGTGAATCCTAAGATTGAATGATCATCCCGGAGGGTTAGGGTTAGGCTCTGTACCTGAGGTGGGTGTACAGGTCTTTGAGGACCTTGTCCTGGTTCTGGACCGTCTGGATGATGGCTTTCACCATCTCGGAGCTGTCGCAGCTCACATCGGAGTCAGGTACTGAAACAAATGTCATTTATTTCATCTCATTTTTGACTTCCATACGACTGCTGAGTAACGTACGAACAAAAGCGTCTCTTACTTTTGCATTTCATCTTCAGCTGCTTGTAGAGGTCGATCGCCTTTACTTCTCTGTAAGCAAACACATTAAATATAAAACATCCGAACATTTAAACCTGAAGCTTTCATTGAGGAGCTGATTAGGGTCTTTCTATCTGATGTTCCATGTTAATCATGACGCAGATAGTTGTTGATAATAATCCTTTTACATTAACGTGGTTTGGAAAGCTTATAAACAGTCACTAAAACATTTTATTTCTCAGCAAATGAAAATAAAAACATGAAAATATTCCTAAAATTGTCATTTTAAACAAAATGTGGTCTTGAAAATGTTGATCAGGTTAAAATATGAGTAAATGTCGTTCTCGCTGTTTGCCATTCCAGCTGCACAGAGGAGGGTCTGTCTCTTTAAATCTGATTCACACCACAGAAATTCACACTATTTAAAAAATAATTTTACAAAAACCTTTTTACTTTTTTTGAAGAATTTAGCATTTTTGTCTTGAAAAATTAACGACTAAGATTATTTTTTAAAACCTCTGCAGGTTATTTTTCTATCCTTTTCTATCCAGGTGTGACTAAATAACACCTGGACCGTCCATGTTCAGGTCAAGCATGACCGTCCATGTTCAGGTCAAGCATGATTATGTGTTCAAATAATGAGGTTAGCAGAATATCTGAACATACTGAACGAGGAGGTTATTCCATCTTCTCTGATTTCTAGATGACAACAGCAGGATTCATGGGGCTCAGATTGTGAGGAATGTTCAGGAAGCTTCTACTCTAATCACCTCATCAATACAGCCTGGTGGTGAAAATTAATCCAAGTCTGCACGAAAATAACGTTGCAGAACTTATTAAAATGACGCCACGGCGCAAACTTCCGCAATCAAAGCTAAAAGATGCCCAAAAAAACTGATTTCTTTTTGGACGGGCAGGATAAAATGCAGTTTTCTGAAAAAACATTTGTCCAATTAAATGCTAAATATTTAAAAGAAATGGGGAAAACGTGAAACGTATACAATATCGCGTGATTGTTTATCCTGCTAAGATCCAGCTGGGAGTGTTTACAGCATGCGGCTGCTGACCTACATCCAACACATCCGCCTGGGAAGCCAAACTAAACCGATAAACACAATGAAAAGTTAAAAACAACCGAACAAGGAAGATCATTTGTTTTAAATGGACTACCTCTGCATGCATCATTGTTGACTTTATTTAATCTACCAGTCTGAGATGTGATGACTGTGTGCGGTTAAAAACCTGACGAGTCCTGAATATTACTTACAGCTGCTCCATCTTGTCTCCTTGGCGCCGGGCGTACGGGCTCCTCTGCAGCTCCACGATCTCAGAGTGCAAAGCCATGATCTCGTCATCCAGGTGGCTCACTTCTGCCACCTGCAGGGCATAAGGGGAGGCAAACTAAGGGTTAAAAACCGACATTATGAGGTCACCAATGCTTTAATAATCTGGTTTTTAAATACATCCTGGTACCTGTGCAAAAGCAGCCGCTCTCTCTTCATTCTCCTGCCAGGCTTTCAGCATCTTTTCAGAGGCTTTGAAGAGACACAGACGCTCAGTTAAAACACGCCATCGTCTCCCGTCATGACAAACAGCCAGGAAACACTCACATATCCCATAATGCATCTGATCGCTGTACTTTTCCAGGTCATACTGGATGCTGCTCTTGAAAAAGTCCAGCTTGGCTTTGAGCTGCTGAGAGAAGCCGAACATGCTGTTCTTACACCTGGTCAGGTTGGTGTTGTAGCGCAGGAGACTCAACCTGCAGGGATGGAGAATCACCGGTAAATACGCTGAATTTTCACAGTTACAGCTATAATAACCCAACAGATTCAGTAAGTCTGTAAAACCAAATGTTTTATAAATCAGATTATAGCAGACAGAAAGTAGTAAACTTTATTTCCCTGAGGATGCAGACTCTCTCAGACATGCTCTGAATATTCGGAAGTGCCTGTGGCCTCATTTCTGCCATGATGGTGAAATGACCATGTCTGTCCTGCAGCATAAATAACTCTAATAATAGTTAGTTTAGTGCCTGATAGTCGACAAAGATCCACAGGGTTCGCCTGGATTCAGTTTGGTAAAAAAGCAAATCTGCAAACCCGGAATGTGTGAGGCGGCAATAAACCCGTTATGATATCATTATTATGTAATTCTAACAAGTAAATTATACATTCTGGTCCAAGATGAGAAAAAAAAAATTGTTTCAGATGAAAAAGCAGATTTATTTCAAGCTAAAAAATGAAGAAAGCCTGATTTTGCTGATTTAAAAAAAAAAAAAAGACGAGAGGAAGCTGCTGTCCCTCGTTCTTGACCTCAGTCTCTAAACGGGTCCAGCTCCATTTGCAGCTCAGCTCTGAATCACGCTGCTTTGTAAACATCTCACATACAGGAAAAGTATACCCAAATACTACTGGCCAGTCCAAGTCTCAGAAACGTTTGCTGAGAAAAACCCAGCGACGTTAAACCGGACTCCATTGTGTTTGTTTGTTTCCCCATTACTTTACAAAAGTAAAAGAGATTAAAATCAGAAAAACATATGGAAGCAGTGGAGATAAATAACCTGCCCAGAATGATTCACTTTGAACCGAGCTACACTGTAGGAAACACTAACACAATTACGGTAATGAATGTTGGAAAATGTGATGTTAGAGGAACGGATTAAGTTACACAGATTATACACTACAGCAAAATTTCCTGAGCGCAGCAATGGGATGCTTTCATGTAAATCAGACTAATGACACCAGAGTGTTTAGTTTCCAATAAAAGCAAACAGTAAAAACTGGCTCTAGAGGAAATGCACCCTCAAATGATCTCTGCTGTGACTGGGCACGTTGTAGAAAACCAAATTAAAACTAATTAACTTCATTACCTAGACGAGGGGGTAGGGCAAACACTGAATGTGTTGTTGCAAAGATTTCAGGGCTCAAGAATTGCAAAATCTAAATATCGCAATAAAAAACTGACCTTAATTCTGAAAAACCTCTCAAATATCAGCAAGAGGTGGTTTTTCCAGACATGTTGATATAGATACAGGTATATAATGGAAACAATTTCTCCGTATTTACACATCTGTAGGGGGTCACGTGAGCAGTTCAGATCCAGTAAAGATGCCGAGTACATATTTACGTACGGACGGAGGAGGAGACGGAAATCTTTTTCCAAATTATTAAAGAAGAAAGTAGAACCAGCATCCTCAATGGCCAACAACAGAAAATGTTCTGGTTCTCCATCTTCCACAAAGCAGAGTCCAAGCAGGACAAAATTTTACCAGAACTACGGCTTACGCGCTAAAAACCAAGAGAAACGCCTGTAAACTGTACTTTTACTTTGTCAAAATTTTAGAAAAATTCCCTTTATTTAGCAAAAAAATGGTAATGGAAACAGCCGAAGGCAATATTGGCTTATAAGCAACAAGTTTGCAGATATGAAGAAGTTTTTGTTGGTTAAGTTGTGATTGTAGTCAGAAAAAAAAAAGGCGTTTTAACTTCACTTCTGACAACTTTACAAAATAAAACAACTTCTGAGATGAGCTGAAAAATGCAAAACAGATTTTACATTATTAATTCTTCCAGGGAGTAAAACACAGAACTAAATCCCTGAAATGAACTAAATGAAAAGTCATGTGACTTACATGGCGGCTCTCTGGCCCTGGAACAGTCGGCTGTAGTCGTCCTTCAGGCCACAGATGTAGCTCACAGCTTCGCCCCACACTTTCTTCAGCATCACTAGAGGCAGCTGCGTCTTAGCTTCTTGTACTGCAAACATAAAACACAACATCATGGAGGGAAACATCTGGAACAGAGACTCATCCAGGAATGGGTCAATAAAAAAAAAAAAAGATCTCACCGATAGTGTTGACTTTCTCCGGCAGCCGCCTGGCACAGAAGGGACCGGAGTACCTGGTGATGCTCTTGTCAAACAAGTAGACGATGTAGCTATCCCAGCCTCTCTGCACAGGAGGAAAGAAATTATCACTTTTACAAACAGGAGCGCCGCTTTCCTGCAGCTCAGAGGAGCCTGACTGGTGATTCCCTCGATGCAGACGCTTCACACTTCATGTTTTAATTAATATTCCAGAAGGAGAAGAACATGTGACACTTATTGATCTTATCATAGTCACCATCCCGGTATTTCTCCCACACAGCTATGAAGCCTTTTAACCAAAACTCATCATTTCCTTTCATTTTCCATCCATAATCTCAACATTAAAACATGCACCTGGTTGTTCTGCCAGTTTATGTGTAGATTCCTCCACAAAGTTATAAAGTCAGACGGTACATATCAGCCAAAGATGAGAAATGAGTTAAGCAGACCAAAGCCTTGAAGACTGGGGATAAATGTATGCACATCAGGAAAATGCAGGACAAAGAACATCCCAGAACTGTTTAAATAGCTGAATATTTAAAAACTGAAAGCTATGATCTATATCCTAACATAGACGGCAGGTTCACCTTATTTAAACTCACCCTGCTACAACTTTTTGACAAAATAAAGAAAATAAAGGTTCACATTTTCCATCACCAATCTGCAGAAGAAGCATTTCTAACCCAGATTTTCATCTCTTGGATAAACCGTGATTATTTCATATTTATTCACTACTGCTGCTGAGTGAAACCATCTGTGACCTGGAGAGCAAAAACTAAAACTAATATCTGGGGTTTTAGAGCGACACCGTTTACTGTGAGCTGCGTTTGCATCAGCGTACCACTCCGTCCAGGACGCACTGAGCGGCGGGCTTCCTGGGGTCCAGCGAGACGCCCGTCTCCTGCAGCAGCTCCTGGTTCACCACTTCGATCTTGGTTTCAGCCTCGATGCGCTTCTGCAGAGTGTGGAGACTCTCCTCTGGGCTCAGCTGGAACGAGTGAACCTGAGCTGTGGTCATGTTCAGGATGTGGACGACCTGAGGAGAGAGAAGATGAAGCATAAACGGTTTAAAATTATGGTTTGGCTGTTCGGACAAAACTGCAAGTAACTTTAAATATTTCTTTCTTATAAAGTGTCTGTTCAGAATTATCCTCCTTCTAAGTGAAAGGTTATACAGGAAGACGTCATATGGCTCTGCTTTAAGGCCGCCACACATTACAGAGTTTTTCAAACCAGGGTTCTCCAATCAGGCTCCTGATTTCGATACCGATCACATGGATTGGCTGTAATTTTTCTAAATGTAATCATAATGAGGTGTTAAACTAAGCATGAAAACAGGACTGATGTCTGAGCTTCATATATCTAACTTAGAAGGGATGAGAAACCTTCTTTAACAAGATTTTTTTAGGGCATGTTACAGGATGCGATCACGCTTACACACAGCAGACATGTTTGTTCAAGTTCAAGTTTATTTATATACCACATTTACAACAACCAGAGATGCCCGAAGTGCTGAACAGAGAGAAAAATTAAAAGATAAAACAATAAAACCAAAATTCATAAAAAGATATAAAAAGTAATCACGCAAATAAAGCAGTGGCAGACTCATCTATGTTTAAAAGCCAAGGAAAAGAGGTGGGTCTTAAGCTTAGATTTAAACCTGAGAGGGACTGGGCGGCTCTATGTGGAGTGGCAAACTGTTCCACATCTGGGAGCGGCCACCGAGTTTGTGTTGGATTTGCAGCCGCATGCATGCGCCGCGTGGAGGGGGAGATAAACAACAATGCACACAGCGCTTCTGCTGGCTGTAAAATATAAAGTACAGTTGATCGGGTTCGCGAACACGATCAGATGCTTTTTTAGGGGTCTCGGCAGAGAGTGATCTGTGACCGATCGATCTGAACGCCGTTAATTCAACACTTGATGATAACAAAAGACACATTTCTCTCTTCTGGTCTTACAGTGTGTGGTGTGAACCACAGAGTACAGCGCGCACATACCCGATCCTGCATAGACGAATGTGACTTTAGTGTAAACAAACGCACCTGGACAAACAGGAAGAAGCAGTGACGGCTGTTTTCAGCCACGTACTTTATGAAGAAACTCAAAAAAGAAAGCGATTAAAATTAGCTACCAGTATTACAGACAGCTCAGAGCCAGGCTGCAAGTGATGGGATGTTAAGATTTTTTTTTTTTTTTTTTTTTTTTTTGTGGACTTCCTTTTCCCTCAAAAAATGTTCAAAAAATGTTCATTGTTTTAATCTTTCCTCCGTTCAGAACGGACGAGACCAAATCACTCTGAACAAACCCAAAGCACAAGAAAATCAGACACCATCTCGTTTGCAGACATCATAAAATCAGGAATGATGATAAGAATCAGCCCAACTCATCACCAGCCATTATTTCTTTGCATAAAAGTCTTTATGATGTGCTAGTGAGCAAACTTGCCTTCATGCCCAGGATCTCCTCCAGTACTTCGAAGCACAGCGGCTTCTTGGTGTCTGCGTTCATTCGGCCGCCTCTCTGCTCTGGATTCCACTTCAACATCAGCTGAAGCAGGGCCTCCATTGGCTCCAGCAGCGTCCTACAAAACAGAGTTTATCCAGCTTTAAGTGGGACCCATAGATTCTTTAAAAAGGAAATAAATAAACAAATAACAGTATTAAACTGTTATATTTACAGAAACTACTAAACTCTCCGGTTGCTAACCTGCTGAGATTGTTGGGGTAGGGGAGATGCGTGGAGAACCGGACATCCCCGTTCGGTTCTTCCACAGCCATGATGTCTTTTGGACCTTTATTCCTGACTTTGCTGGCCCTATGGAAGAGGACAGACAATCACAACTCACCATCAAACATTCGGAAAACTGAAACACAACATTCACACAGAATCTGTGCGAATATTGATCGAACTTTTGAACTATTAATGTTTTTCTTGTTAACTGAACCTGGGCACTTGCTGGAACAAACAGTCAGCATTGGGGTGTTTAAACATTTAGAGCTGGTCCGGTAAATATCACCACCTACCAGGGAAAAGCCAGGTAATATGACAACTTGCAGGGAAAGCATTACACTCCGCCCTGCAGGAGGATTCAGACCAGAGAAAAGCACAACTTTCTGATGTTCGGGCCGGTTTATCCTTTCTAAGGGGGCTGCAGACATGGCTCCACACAGTGGAAGCTGCCAGCCGTCCTCAAAGATAAAAACATATGTACTTTCTCTGCAACTACAAGTTGCTGCTGTCACAGGTTCAGAGAGACAAATTGTTACTCTATTCGGTTAAAAATAGAGACGAGGCCACTCTTGAAGCCGTAATTGCAACAGCCTCATTAAAAAACAGATGCCCCTGGATGTTCTGTTTACACCAACACTGACCAAACCCAGAGCCTTTAAATGATTAAAATATCTGCTATTACAGCCAGGTTGGAGCTGGTGTTCCAGACAGATTCACAGGCTGACGAGGATATTGGGTCAGGTCGCTCAACTCGCTTTTCTCCTCATGATTTCTGGTGTCAAATTTAAAAAAATCACAGTATCATAAACTGCAGCTTTAAACTTCCCCTCAATATTCAGAGAATATGATCATACATGTTCTCACTGCACACGTTTACACGGTTATAGTGTGTAAGAATTACTGACATCTTGTGGTAAAGATGCAAAGCACTGTTATATACCCTCGGTCAGAAGTTTTCAGACATTTAAACCATCGGGACAGCATCTACGGTGGCCTTCAAGGTCAAAAATTCTTCCCATAATAAACATGTTTTCATCTGTGAGTGGATCCAGTAGCATCAGGTGCAGCGATAACTGCACTACAGGATGGTACATGTGATCTTCTAAGGTCCTTTTCAAGTCGTTACCTATCCCAAATGGTGCTCTAGGCCCTGTTAAACAAAGCCAGTACTGCAGTTTTAAAGCTCAGGGGTCGTTTGTCCATTCAGAGACATTGTAGTAAAAATGGCCCAAATACAGCAGCTGCTTTGCATTTGGCAGGTTGATATAAGTCATTAATTAAGTCATTTTACAAAAAAACAACAGTTATTTTTGTAAAATGATTAAATACCAAAAGAAAAAAAAAACATGTTTTTAATTAGGATTATTTTTTTCTGTCATTGACATTTGATTTTGTTACAAAATGCATTTTTAAATGATTAACTAAGTGCTTTAAGAAGTGCTGAAACCAGACAAATGGCAGCGGGGTCGACTGGAGGGCAGCAAGACTCACGAGTTGCATTAATACGTAAATTTCAGCCCAAACTGGGAGAATTCCAGCAAAGCCTAAAACCTATTATGGGGCCAAATACATGATTGTTTCCATAAATATATTGCTTTGTTAATATTTTTGCTTGTAGTTTTGGCTCCACCTGCTGGCCTGTTTTCACTGCTTCTCATCTCAGACGTTTATTATGTAGCTTTTATCTAATTGCCCTAAATTTGTACTTCCTCACACTGCCTTCACCACTTCCTATCTGTAATGAACCAACAGATACAAACCGGCAGCTGAGTTACTCCGAAAAGGAAGCGATTAAAAAAGGTCAATATTTTGAGCATGTTACCCATAAAGAGCGACGTCTTTTAATTTATGTAATTTAAGTCAAATAAAAACATTGTTTCCTTCTCTTCATCTGAAAACTGATGTGCATCCGTCCCTTTAAATCCCTCCCACACGAACATCTGATCTTATAGGTCATCTTACCACTGCACAGGCTGCAGGTTGTGCAGGAACGGACGGAAACCACAGCTGCATTCAAAGATCATGGTGCCAAAGCTCCAGTAGTCCACAGTGACTGTGTACGGCTTGTTCTCAAACAGCTCGGGTGCCTGTGCAGGAAAAAGTGCTGCTTTTAGACCTGCTCCTCATGATAATCCCCCGTATTATCCATCATAGCACACGGCGAAACCAGGCTTTTACCAAATACTGGAGCGTGCCAACGAAGGAAGTGCACAAACTCCCCTGGTCCAGGTCTTTGGCGTAACCCAAGTCAATGATCTTGTGAACCATCTGCAGAGTGAGAAGTAAATCAGAGAGTTTCTTCCAGCTCACACAGTCAAAAGGAGCAACCATAAAAGCAGAATGTCTACCCTTCCATTGATGTCCTGCAGCACTATGTTTTCAGGTTTCAGGTCTCTGTGTATGATTTTGTTTTCATGTAGATACTGGATACCAGATCCTAGATCAGGAGGGGGAAAAACGTCAGTGATGAAGCTGGAAAAGACGAGAATGAAGCTACATGCAGGAAAAAACAGCAAACGTACCGACGTCGTTGAGTAACGAGAGGACTTCGCTCTCTTTGAGGCCGCAGCAGTTCTCCGGTCTGCTCAGCACCTGCCGGCCCAAAAAGGAGAAATTAAGTCTCACAACGTCTGTCAGAGGGGCAACAATTTTCCCAAAAATGTGCAACAGCTGCTTGCATGGTAAAACCTTTCAGGTCAAATCTACGTCACCTCGTATATTTTCTTTTAACTTTTCTTAATCAAGCTTTCTTTGCTTAGATCATAGGTGTCAAACTCTGGCCCGTGGGCCAAATTTGGCCCATGAGGCGATACAACACGGCTACCAGACCAGGCACAGCACATATACTGCTAATACTCCGAATCCCAGCATGCTTTGCTGGTTTTTTCGGACACATCAGAGGAAACTGAGCCAGAATTATTGTCTTCCTGCTACTGTAGGGCCGAACCGCTGCACATACATTCATGGATGCTGCTTATTATATTTTTAGACTTACTATTAGCCTGTAGAAAAAGATTATTGAAATTCAAAATCAGAAGGCTTCAAAAGAAGAGAGACATTTAGTTTGTATTTAAATTCTGTTAAAGATGTGAATGCCATTAATGTGTTTTTTTATTAGAAGTGTGCATTATTTGTTGGACAGTATTTAGCGTTGCTTGTTCATTTTTCAGCGCCAAGGAACGGTCGCGGACTTTGCCACAGCTCGGACTCATCACAACATTGCTGAAAATACCGCAGGTTTTCAGCTTCCCTCGGAGTTCCCCTACTTATATTTATTAATATAATCGCCTCACTAAATGCTGCTGCAGCACCGGCTGCTGTTTGATTTATTTTTATATTCCACCTTGCTGGCGAATCCGTTGCCGTGTGACATCATTCAGATATCAGAGATCCGAAACTACTGATGACAACAAGACCTGTTTCACTATGAATATAATTTCATACAGAGCACTAATTAAACATTATTTATCAAGACATTATTTAGAAAGAGATAGTTCTTTAGTTGTTTTATTGTTAAAAATTACCGGATCCACTTTTTTCATGGACTGACTTCCTGCCTGAACGATCCCACCTGGTCAAATTGACGAGGAATCCAAGCAGGAAAAATAAAACAGCCACGTATTTTAGAGTAGCGGCAAGCGACGGCGCTTCTGGGGCGCTTCAGAAACCTCTGCACGGCGCCCCCTGGTGGAACGGGTTCCGAAGGATTTAATTGCGTCGCTTCCGCGTGCGTTGGGTTTTGGGGGTTAACTTGTTAGAGTCCACATGAAAAGGTTCATTGTTCTATTTTTTTTAACAAATATCAATACTGTGACTTTTTCCCACTGTGGGTTTGAGTTTGACTCGCCTGGCTTAGATCACAAAACAACCAACTTACAATAATGACCAACACGGCGTGTTGAGATGGCTCTGAAACGCACACACGGATACAACAACGATCAGTAAGCTTCCTCACCTTCCTCAGGTCTCCTCTGGAGCAGTACTCCATGGCCAGCAGCGGAAGATCATTCAAAGAAATAAGCTTTATTTCCTCTGGAACATCCTGAGCTGTCACCACGTTAATATGATTCAACCTGAGAGAGAAAGACGACAAGAGATGAGGTTGCGTTACTTTTAAACAGCACTGCACCATCATCTACTGCAGAGTTATTTCTATAACAAATGTTGTGCAAATAAACAATAAAAAAGTTAAAGTATTTATGGAATAAACACAGTTTAATATAGTATCATAAAAGAAAACATACAAAAGGAGTATATTATATGTTATATGGAAAAGTATTCTTAAATAAATCTAACCAACGACTGGCTTATGAATAAAATAGAGAAATGTAAAGCGGGTCCAGAGTGGTGATATTAGGGAAAGAAATTCGTTAGTAGGGCTGGGCGATATGGCAAAAAAAATAAAATCTCAGATTTTTTAAAACCAAATCCGATTTTCGATTTTAATCGATTTTCTTTAATCTTCCTGTCTT
>JBBBVT010000023.1:2031439-2047064 GCA_037177035.1 Craterocephalus eyresii | reverse complement strand
TGTTCTGGTGCCGACATTACCAAGCGTGCCCGAGCCTGGTTCAAGCACTGGCATGTGAACACAACTCAGGAGTAATCAATCCCGGGCACGGCACGCCATGTGAAAAGGCCCTTAGACAAAACTTCCAAACAAAACTTTCTTTTTCTAACTCTGTCATGAACTTTAACATTTTAAAGACGCACTACAGAGCTTTTGCAATTTTATCAATACCCCTCCCCCCACGCACACACACACACACACACACACAGGCTTGCACACACATTTGCACAAAGTTGCAAAGTCAGCTCCACAGATGTACGTAATGGATGGATGGAAGCCCGGACGGAACAAGGAGCAGGACTGGAAAGTTGCGTGTTGTGTCTTTAATCCGGAGGCCCGGAGAGTCTGAGATGTAGATCTTTGATTTTTACAGTTTGAGTCTGATCTTCATGCGACGTCCACTCCTGGTGTGTCAGCGATGCTTTCCCCTCGTCTCTTAGTTTAACATCATGGACTGAGTGAACAGGAAACGACCTTTCTGACCCGTCCCGGCTCGATGGGCAGGTCGCGGCTGACGCCTTCCCTCTGTGTTACGGAGGGGCTCACACTGACCATCCTGCTGATCTGTTAGCAGCACCGGCCTGGTAATTACACTCTTATTTCCCATGGAAGAAGTGAGGCTGGGTTTAGTTTTCACACGCCGCTCACACATTTTAGCGTCGCTAACAGAGTAATAAGTCATGTTCTACTAATGAAACCTGGAACACATCACTCAATAATTTGTCCTTGTTTTTTGCTTTCAGAACTAAAATGAACCAGGACAAACTGTCCCATTTATCTGAGGGATCATGTTTCCTAGACGAGGTGAACATGGATCCTAAAATTCTGCTTCTTCCCCACACCTTCACACCGTTTACACCAATAAAACTAATAACTTCTTTTCTAATTGCAGCAGGTTGTTTTTAAATTGGCTTACTTTTCTTTTTTATACAAAACAACCTGTTGCTTTAACACAAAACTCTTTAAACTTTTTCCCTCCTCGTATCTTCAGGCTGACCGTGAGCACTTAAAGCGGGGCAGTGACCCCACAGCAGCACCTGGCCGGCTCACAGTTAACTCCCACCACAGGATAAAGGCCAATAATCTGCCGCCACCAGCCAGCAGCTGCTGTGTTGGGCGTCGGTCCAGAGGAAACCACGGCAGCGAGGAGGAGGAGGAGAAAGGAAAGATGGCACATCAGCGATCCCTCCGTCCGTAACTCGGCCGCTGTCTGCAGAGCGGAGCGGCGTCTCGACTTGGTGTGAAAGTTGGCAGCCGGTGTGTGATGCTGCTGGGCCGCAGAAACAGAGCTCACACTGTTTCATGAGCCAGGCCTGACCTTTGTGCGCCCACCACACCCATATGTTACTGCAGCTTCTGTTCCTTGTTTGCTCTCCCACTTCATTTTCAAACCTTTTAAAACAAATACTTATAGAATGACATGAACTTTTTGTTATTTTTAGGATGATAGAGGGTTTGCTAAGTGTTTTTTTTCTGAAGTATTGTGCATTTAGCAAAGTCTGCAGTTTATTATATACACGGCTTTCGCTTCTGGAAATCTGTAATACTGTAACCCTGAAAGTCTTCAGACATAAAACCTGGGATCTGCATAGAAACAGGACTGCTTTTGTGTCTGATTTCAGACTGAAACATGATACATTTATTTGGTCTGCATGTGTTTATTGGGAATGCCAGGCATGACATGTAAACAAATTGGTCTAAACTTCATGACCAAAAAGCCTGTGGCTGGCCAGATATTAAAGCCATGTGTCGCTCTGCTGCTCTGCTTTCAGATTTTCCAGCAGATGTGAGCTGTGTGCAGGATCAGAGGTGATGCTGCTTCAGTCTGCTGCAGATCCAGCAGATGGAGGTGGGTCAGAGATTCAGGTTTGTTTACGGTCGCATTATCAGCCAGAAACAGCAAAAGACAGAAGAGCTGGGTTTGCATGAAGAAATTTCACTAACATAAAAAATTTAAGAGAAGCTAAATATCTGCAGGCAGTTTTATCAGGAAGGTGAAGCTGGAAACTACAAAACCTGAGGACCTGGTTGGAGAATTACAGATGCAAACCAAAAACAAGATTCACAGGTAGCAGACATGACTTGATTGGGTTGTGGAAGGTCCTAAAATCTGTTCAAATTATTTTTTAAATTATCTTTTCACATAAATGTCTTATTTATGATTAGTCTTTTCAAACTGAAATTTTCTGTCTTTCACTGTGCTCGAAACAAGTTAACAATATACTTAACAACAAAATGAATGGAAATAAAGCAACTTAGTTTCCGGGTAAAGTCAGACAATCAGGCTGCTCAACATAAATAATAAAGCTCAGACACTGTCAGTGTTTATGGCACGTAACTGTATAGCTCTTAGTAATATGAGACAAAGGTGACAAAAAGCCTGATAAATGTTTACACTGGTTAATACTCCAGTTTAAGGTCTGATTAGCCGCTCTATAGTTTTACAATAAATGCTCAGCGACCACTTTTAGTTTCACCTTTAAATGCTTGTTAACACAGATATATCTAATCAGCCAATCAGAAGGAAACAGCTAGATGCATCTATGGAGAAGTTCAATCTGAGCTTCAGAACGAGGAGGAAAAGAGATTTAACTCCTCTGAACGTGGCTGGTTGTTGGTCTAAGTGTTTGCTGGGATTTTTTTCACACAACCATCTGCAGGTAACAGAGATGGTCTGAATGAGAGAAAAGATCCAGCTGCTCTGGGCAGACTGGTGGGAGGCGATGGGAAGGCAGCAGGAAGTCCAGTCAGCTCTGGTTCATGAGGTAACACGAGGTCAAACCGAGGAGAATCTAACAAAAGTAACTCAGGTGTGTCAGTAAAAAAAAAAATTCTGTTTAAAAAATAAGAGTGAATTATTCATATAAGCTAAATATTAGTCCAATATTCAACAATACAATGACTAAAGCTTCTGTAAAATATTTTATGTTAAATAATGATAACAGGATACATTCTGGCACCTTAAACTGCTCATGGTTTATTTGCAGCTCTTTGTTTACATGTCAGCAGATGGCTGCTGTGAGCAGACAGGTTGCATTTCAGGACTGCGCGCGCCGCAGCGCCCCCCTCCGGCCTGCCGCTGCACTGCCGCCACAACCGAGTGTGCGCCCGGTGAGCCGCTGCCGCTGAAGAGACGACACCGCTACTGCACCCAGGTAAGAAGCCCGGCGAACATCTGCTCCGTTTCCCTCCTCTAAACCCAGCTTTACCCGCAAACACAGCGCACAGGCCGGGGCGCGCGCAGCCGGACCCCGCGCCCTGCCGCTCCATCGGCATTCGTCTTGTCACTTAATATTCTTTGCGTGAAGTGGGAGAGGTTGGGCCTGCTTCATGTCAGCGAACATCCTGGCTGCTGTTCGGGCTCGCATCCTCATTTCTGCCTTGTTTGCTTTCTGCTTCTTCATCATCATCCTCATCCTCACCGATCCGAACCTGCAGCAGCGCAGAAAGCTGCTTTTTGTTGCAGCCATCCTCGCTCCGGCCGCACCGCTCAGCACGTTTCTGCTCATTCCCAGCACGAAAAGGGAGGAAACTAAAATGTCTCCATCATCCTTCCCGGAGCAGGTCCCGCTTTCCTTCAGGCCCCCGGACCGCGTCCTCGCGCTCCCTGACGAGCCTAATCCGGGAGAATATTTCTAATCTTGTTATTAAGAGATCCCAGGAGAACAACAGCGCGGCGCAGGCGGTGATATTTAAGTTTAGCGTATTTTCTTTGTCTTTTGCTCTGAAATCTGCGCGCAGTGAGAGAAACCTGGGCAGAAAAGCTCCTCGCGCTGCTTTCCTCCCTCCCGTTATTCTGGATCTTTCGCCTGTTTCTTGTACATGGGGGCCTACCTGCATGGTGGCAGCGCGGCAAATGCACCTTTTTTATTCTGTAACATTAAAACCTGTAAAGAAAAGCCGCGCAGTGCGCGTGCTGGCTGCATTATTTCTGCTTTATGTTCATATTGTTGCTCAGAGAGCGGATCTGTGGGGGAAATCGGGGATGGCGCGGCGCCTGTGCGCAAATGCCAAGCCCATTTTTCTTTTGGTCAACACTGAGGAGCGTCCGCGTCTCCGCCGCCGCCTCGCCGCGCGCGGCGAGCCAGACTGCTTATCTGTCACATATGTGCTGCTCAGTAATCCGCTCGGGGTCAGCGCACACGGTCTGATCCAAGGTAGGCGCGCGCACCGCCTGTTAAACATGAACCTGTGTGCAAACCACATAGACGCAGCGCGCGCGCTTTGCCTCCCTTTTCTGAGAGATGACACCTGCGGTTTGAGTAAACTGGGCTTTAATTGGATGAGGATGTCTGCAACCTGTCTGCCGCGGACGCACCTCATTCCCTCCTCGCGGCTCTTCTTCGCGCGCCACTCACACGTAGAGGAGTGCGCGAGCACGTTGTAAAGTGGGACCGCAGCTTGGAGTTTTTCCAGCCGCCAGGTGATCCTCTGGAAGCGCTGGGAGACAGAGACGTGTTAGCATGCGGTGTTTGGCAGGTTTCTGGAGAAACGGGCTGGTATGCAGGGAAGCTGCTGCTGCTGCTGCTAAAAGGCTTTTACTGGACTCAGAGCAGCACAGATGCGATTTACAGGCAGCAGAACCTCATAACAAGCAGAGCAAAGCGTCTCCACTGGTTAAACTGGTCACCTGCAGCTTCCACCTGGAGCTAAACCTGCTGCTTAGTGTTGGTGATGAGTTTAACTACGTTCAGTCTGCAGCATGAAAAGCTAATATTTGTCTGAGTGTGAACAGCAAACATGGCTGCCTGGATGATGGATGGTTGGGAAATAAAATGGTCACGTGTTGTGTAATCTGACTGACAGGAAGTTGATGCTGGAATCTGCATTTTCCATCTCTGAGCAAACATCTGAGCTGAAGTGACCACAGAGGCGCGGCTGCTGGGTTTGACCTGAGTGGTTGTAAATAGGGAGGAAGGTTTACAGACGTACCTGCAACCTTTCCCACCTGCTCCAGCGAAGCGTCTCCACTTCATTCTGTTTCTGCTTCGTCTGCATGTTTCCCTTAGGAAAGAAAAGTAAAAGCACAAAGTAAACAAGAAAAATAGATCAAAATAAAAGAAGGAAAACGTTGCAGAGCGTCTGACAAACATCATTCTGATAAATATTGTGATATAATCTGTCTAACAGCCCAGAGCTGCTGTGGCCTCCTATGTACTGGTCCCAGCCAGAAGCATGACTTGGCCTTTAATTTGTCCCGGTATACAGGCTCAGGAGGGAAATAATTGTATTTTCTGACACCTCCGACCCGACTATGATGTGCTCTCGGTTTGGACCGGACTTTCTCCTGATGATTTCCTCCTTCAGACCCTAACTCCTAAAACTATTCAGCAGGTGACAAACATGAACAATGTTGAGTCAATAACGATGAGAAGAGAAGAAATTTAGAGCCCAGTCCTTTTCAGACATTCAGACAATTGTTCTGTAGTTAGGATACATTTTCCGTTCTGCTCACTTGGCTTAGGGAGGCGTTCAGGGTCGGTTTGATCTTAACATATGAATGTACCTTTTGATCTGTTTCCTGATGACATCATCATTGTTTACACTTTCTTTCACCACATTTTAAAGGTGAATATCCCCATTTTTCCAACTTTGTTTAAAAGAAAAATGAAATTATGAGCAGAGAAAACAGTTTTGACCCTTTGGAGAGAGATTTAAATAAGTCATAAGGAAATGTTTGTAATTTCCGTCTTTTCGTGGACATAAAAACCCCACGTTTGCAATCTTTTCTTTTTTATTCCCCCCATCGTAGTTCAGCTCTGAACAGAAGTGAAGGATGTTGTGAAGATGTGATAAACAAATCTGTTAATTGCTAGTCTTGTGTGGATTCCTCCTCCTCCCTGGTGGGAGGGGCGCAGCTCCTACATCATGCAACCACCAGCGATGTCGTTGCGTAACTCCCACATTTCTATTCAGGACTCTTAAATGGGGCTTTTCTCTAGTCTGTTGCATTGTTTCAGAGGAGAATAATCTGATGAAAAAACAGATTCACTGCAGAACTTTAACTTTTTCTTTGCTTTATCTCTGGAATTGTCTGGTTTATTTGGTTCCCAACCCTCAGACTGGAAGCTGCAGCGTATAAATAGATTGTGGACTCGTTACACGCTGTTGCATCATTTACACTCCTGCTTTAGTTTAAGATGCTGAATCTCTTCCTTCTGCTGGTTTAGTGATCAACGAGGCAAAACATCCCCAAACAAATCATCATCCGTTGACTTTGCTCAAACATGAAACCCTGGAAGATGCTGATCAGAAGCTTTTCAGGTCTTCGTATGAAACATGGCTCTCCTCAGCATTATGAAATGAATCCACGCTGAAGTGCTCCACTTAGCTAAAGACTGACGGCTCATTTAGGCTCCGGTCCAAAGGTGAGGCCGCTTCTGCTGCAGAGCTTGGCTGGCAGAATAACCAGCATCACTGAAATGACTTCCATAGAGCTCCTCAGATTCAATGCGTCTGATTCAGAGGTGAAACGTTTGGAGAAAACTCTCAGAATCAGACAGCAGCTTCTTAAATGTGCCAACTTGCTGCTTCTTCTAGACACTTTAGTCACCATTTTCCAGAATTCCTCCTCATTTAATTCTTCTTTGACTCAGCTTTTTCCCTCCAGCAAGTTTTAGTTTTATTTCATCACATGGATTCTGAACCTTCGCTGCTCTCCAATTGAAACTTTTCTTTCCGGAAGTGATGATGCAGCCGAGTCGGCCGACGCTGACGGAGCTGAAACGTCTGCAGACGCCACTCGGATGTTTTCCAGATGCATCATGGCTTTAAAGAGGAGGAGAAACGGAGCAGCAGGTTTAAACGGCATTCCTGTTCTTGGCATCATACTGATGTTGAACTTCGGCTCTTCACACCCGCAGACCTGGGTGTGTGTGTTTACCCTGAACATTCAGCTGCTTCTGTGTGATTATCTGACGCTCTGCGGCATTAAAACAAAAAAAATTCCTCATATTTTGAATTCCACACGGCAAAGCTGCCGCCTTAAAGCTGCTGTTGTTTCTAAAAACTCTCCTGCAAACAGGAACTGAAAGTTTAATGTCGATTATGCAGCAATTATTTTAATTGAAGAGGTGCAGCGGCTCATGGTGGAGGAGGTGGCAGGGTGTGGCATTAAACAGTAAACCCAGGCGAGGGTGTGCAGGCAGGTCCTGCAGGATGTTCCTCCTCCAGATGGAGGTCAAAATGGATCCGGAGCCCCACCTCCAGCTCAGAAAGGTGGATGCTGGAGGCCGGGCAGGCGAATGATGAGGAAAGTAGGTCAGAGATACAGAAGCAATCAAGCATGAGAGCAGAGCAGCATCCCGGGCTCTGAGCTGCACGAGGCTCATGCACGGCGGCAGACAATCTCCTTTGTTTTCGGTCGAGGCTTCGCGGCTCAGAGAGTCACACATGAAGCAACGAATCCGTTTAATCTGGACTGGTTCCCATTTGTTACGAAATGGGAAACAAATGCTTTATTTAAAACTGCTGCTAATGAGTCCGAAAAATGTCGGCAGCTTGAATGAATAAATCCTTTTAATCCCCTAAGAAATATTTGTCAGCCATTTTTTATGCAAGGCAAAAAAAAAATAAGTATTTTAAAAATTTTAATTATTTCCATTTTTTGTTGTAAATTCATCAATCTGGTTTTGAAATGTTTATATTTGCAGGAAATTAAACTATTCTTTTATTTTTATTTTATTGGTTACAAACTGATTAATCCAGGTGTGTCTGGGCATCGTTGTCATGCTTACTGAGCGCTGGCACACCTGGTCAGTTTGTGAGGCAGGAACAAAGGAGCTGGATTAAGTGCAGCCCAATAAAACACGTCCCCATTGGTCCACTTTTATGACGTTGTTCATAAAACTGCATAACGGAGAGTTTAGAAGTTTTTTTTGAAAAAAGGTAAATCGGGGTGAAACTGCTTTTCTGAAGACGCTGGAATAAAACCACATTTATAGTTAAATTCTGCCTGAAACTGCGTTTTGAAGAGGAACTACATTTCCCATGATGCATCACAGCCTGATTGCCTGCTGCCCTCTTCACCTCCAACCCCCACCCTGCTTCACTCTGACCCAAATCTGAGCCAGGATCACCCGGATGACATCACCCGGATGACATCACCCGGATGACATCACCATGATGCAGGGCTGAGCAATATATATATATTTAAAATATATCGAGACTTTCACACGAGATATGCAATGAGGGAATACCGTTTACATCAATTTTAGCTTCTTTTTTGTTATGGTTTTTGAAAGAAATTTTATTTTATGTCATTTTAATTCACATCTACTTTAATTTCAGTCAAATATTTTAATGTATATGTGCTTCTGCTCCGTGATAAAAGTGAATTTACAACTCTAGGCTGTAAATTTGAACCGTCTCCTCGGTTACTTGACCAAAAAAAATTATATTGAGATATATATCGTATATTGTGATTAAGAAAAAAATGATCAAGATATAAAATTTGGCTCATATCGCCCACGATGACGTCATCAGACTGCTGGACTTTGTGAAACTGTAAAAGTTCTAAAATAATTGGAGCAGCCGAACAGAAAAAAGAGCCCCCCTCCTCTGATGCACCGCATTTTGACTTTCAGCCAAACGATCCACACACATACGCACAGACACACACGAGTGTTGTGCATGTGTGCGTGCGGAGCTCCTGGAGCTGTGTCAACATCACTGTTGCTCCTTGCAGAGTCGAGCTCTGTGCCAGGATCCCGTTTTCACACGGCCCCGTGAGGACCGGCCCCATCAGCCTTTTCCTCCTCATGAAGCTGCACAAAGTCGCTGTCATGTTCCCTTTCTGCAGCAGGTGAAATGTGTGTGTGTGTGTGTGTGTGTGTGTGTGTCTGTGTGTGCTTCGTCCTAAAACAAATCATCTGCCCCCTCTGGCCCTGTATGAGTGAAAGCTGCTCCTGGAAAAGACGTTTTCTAACCGTTAATGACTGCAGCTTCTTCACACATTTCTGAGTGGATCACCTTCCATCATGACTTTTTTAATGTGTCTGATGGAAGTTTAGAACTTGTTAAAGCGGCTTGTGTGCAGAGCGAGCAGCCGCACAGCGATGGTCTGCTGGCCAATGTTCAGCTTTCTGCTCGTTGTTCGGACTCCGTCATGTGTGATTCCACAATGGGACGTTTGTCCGTCAGCTGTGTAGGGTACACTGTTCATCAGAAATCTGTGGGACACTCTCTGCCATTCATCTTCTGTTAGGAGCTCCTCCTTTTTTATGCCGAGTTACTTTTGTTAAAGAATAGAGCAGCTTATTTATTTAAGTGTCAACAATTAACAGTAGAGTCCTGCTGGAAGTGAAAGAGCAGCTGGGCCTGAGGAGGACTTCATGCCTGCAGGTGCACGTTCCAGCTGATCCCACCCAGGTGTATCTGCTGCTGCAGCCGGGCTGGACGAGTTTGTGGTCAGACGTGGATGGAACAAACCTCCAGCTTAGAAACGGGAATCTGGAAGAGCTAAAACCAGCAGTCTCTCTCTAAGAAAGGAAAAATCTACCTTTAATTCAGCAACAATTATCCTCTGAATGATTTTCTAGATTCCACGAGACGAGCTTGAGTAACTTTTTCTTTTTCCATGTCGTCCTTTTTCAGCCGTCTGCTGAACGTTCGGATCTGTTCAAACAATCAGAGATGAAGATGAAGGCGCTCAGGGCGAAGGTCACATAGCTGAGCCTGCTTTACGCTGAAGTAACCACGGCAACGGTTTAGCTTTGCCGCTCGTAAAGAGGCGGTAAAATCAGGTGTTAGAAGTCAGAAGATGTTCCCTCAGTAACGCAGAAACGCTCTGGTTTCCATGTTTAACCTGCAGGGTCGTCGGCCTGGAGCTGAATCTCTGCAGGAACTGATTTTCGCCCGTTTAAACCGTGGTGCACCCTGTTCATGCTGGGATTATTGAACTACCTCCAGCCTCTTTAACCGTCTAAAACTGTTTTTAGCTTGAAAGAGTATTTCAGATTTCTCGACCACAGGACGGCTTTCCACGTCAGCTCGGTGTGTTTAAGGCTCCTAACCTGTTTATGGCCGTCCAGCAGAGGGAGGAGGGTTTCTCAGCCATCGCAGCTTCCTGCAGACGATGTGATGTTCTGGTAAAAAGCAGAGGCGTCCAGCAGGAACTGGGAGCTGACCAGTCTGAGCTGACCGTCTCCGGTCGGGTGAGGGCAGGTTGGACGTGAGTCGTCGTCTTCTGCGGGTTTCGGATGTTTCTGCGGGTCGGGGGAAGGCTGTTAAATCAGAATGGCATGTGCAGGAGCAGGGAACCTGGGACGGGATGTCAGCGCTGGAGGTTGGCGAGATGTTCGGGGGTTCAGTTCCAGTCCTCGGGGGGCCGCAGTCCTGCAGGTTTGATGTTTTCCTGCTGCAGCTCAGATTAGAAACATCCAAAACCTCGCCCATTTACCTAAGCACAGGCTGCGGCTCGGCCGTCCATGAGGGGGTCAAATACCGCCCCACCAAATAAACCGAGGTGCTTCTGCCTCACCGAGATCCAGGCTGGAGAGACTCTGGACGGACGGATCTGGAGAACTTTGCTCACTGATCCCTGATGATCATCACAGAATCTGCAGCGTAAAGAGCTGGAGATCATGAGAAAGGATTCCCATTTGTAAATCAGAACATCCAGGTTCTTTGTTTTTTGGTTTTTACTGCTGTAGCCTCATGTTTTCCTCTTTACATGTGAAAAAGCGACGTGGTCACGTTGGACCTGATCCTACTGCAGACTCATTCCTGCTGAGAAACCCTGAGAGGTTTAGAGGAAACTTTTGTTCTTTGTTGTTTCATTTTTCTGTCAGAAGGAGTAAATCTGTGGCCTCCAGCCTTCAGGTATCATACATGCTCTGATTCTGCGCCTGTGATGAGCTCACAGGGATCTAATGGCCGCTGAGCATCTCTGCACCCTGCCGGCTGTAAGCAGCTTCGTACCTCAGATTAAACCGTGGTTCTGCTGGTTCCATGTGGGCATGAAGGGAAACTAAAGCTGCCAAATCTGCATCGCCCTGCAAACACAGAGCGGCCGTATGAATGCTGAGAGCCATGACGCCATAAGCTGCCAGGCCGGGCAGGAAAATATGATTCCAGATGAAAAGTGCTGATGTAACCCAGGCGGGGCTCTAAGCTGAGATGTAATCCTCTTTTTATGAGATTTCAGGCCGTTCCCGTGCTCTGCCAGGCTGCAGGAGCCGGCCGGGCCCCGGGGTCGGAGCCGCTCGCTGCAGTTTGTGGGTCTGTGGTTGTTTGGGAAGTGAGCCTGTGGCAGTGAGGACGGCGTGCACGTGGCCCGGCGGGACTATTTTAGTCGGCGAGGCTGTAACCTGAAGCGGCGAGCGAACGTCAGGATGTATAAATAACCGGCTCCACAGGCGCAGTGTCTGTTTACGTCCGGAGGTGCCGGGCTGCTTTTACATGCCGGAAGACAAAGTGTCCAACAAGTGCGCCATCATTACCTCTAATCCCCGTCCAGCGGGCGCTTCCTGCCCGTCGCCGCTCTGCATGCGCGGTTTGTGGCGACGCACTCTGACCTGTGTGCCTCTCTTGCAGCCTGACCTGCGACAGCCATGGACTACATGAACAACGCCTCCAACAGCTACAGCTCTGGAGACACCGTGAGCGCCTCCTTAGCCAGCATGAGCATCAACGAGCAGCACCACCAGGAGAACGGGACGGGACACCGAGCGGCCGCAGACGCCAAGATGAAAGGTCAGGCAGGAGGTCGGCGAGCAAAGCCGCCTCTGAGCAAACATCCAGGCAGAAACGAGATTGTTTCAAAGCTTCATCGTTCTTCAGTCAGGCTGGGTTGTGCTTATGGCAAGGTCACCCTGGGGTCAACATCCGTGTGTTCATCACCAAACGGCACTGAGACCCAGAACTCACCAGTAACTGCATCTCTTATTAGACGCATGAAGGTTTGACATCATGAAGTCTGTAAAACTTTCTACTGATTTAGAAAGATTTAACCTTCATATGAACACCTCACGTCTCAGATGCAGGAAATGTACAGCTGTCAATCATTTTTACAGCTGACTGGGAGAAAATACAACACACTGCAAAAACTCCAAACCTTAGCCAGTGCATTTGTCTCATTTCTTGTCTAAAGATCTCATCCTGATTATTAAAAGACACAATCCGCTAAAGAGCAACATTTCACTGAGACACAGGAAGACAAAGGGGGGAAATACAACTTTTCAGCACACAAACTTATAATGAGACACAAAACTTTGCAAAAGTTTTCCAGCTTATTTTCAGGATCATGTAATTCTTGAATACTTTGAATTATTCCAGGAAATCTTATCAAGAGAATTTCTACATGTTCTATTGGCCGATTATTTTGCTTGTTAGAAATACCTCGTTTTACTTTTTTGCAGTGTAGTAAAACTTAATGTTTTCTGAGATGTATTTATGATATGCAGACATTTAAATGTCCATCTGCTGCATGCACGGACCGTTCTAACTGTAAAAAGATGCAGTCGCTTGTATTAACATGTCACATCCACATTTTTTATTTGTCTAAGTGTAACATGAAGAGGTAGCCTAGCTATCAGCGGGGCCAGCGTGTTGAGCAGGAAAATAGCTCACCTTTGCTTCCACCTATGACAGCAAGAAGAGTTCTGAAGGAAACTGGTCCAGCCTGATATCAGGAAGATGGTACTGATGAAGTGGCCTTTAAATGTACAAAAGCATGCAGGAATTTTGCAGAGTTTAATCATTAAAGATGAGGTTTGGTAACATCTTTTATTCCTGTGGAGCATACATGAACAGATTCTGTTATATAAACGGATGATTAACACAACAGTTATCACCTCATCTCCAAAGGAAGAGTTAGAAATCCTGTCCATTAATGATCTTTTACAGCAGCATTTTAATGTGCTTCCATTATTTTATGTGTTGTATAGTCCAGCGTTTGGGACTTAAAGCCTTCATGGGAGCTTTAACCCGCAGCACAGAGGGATTGTCGTGTCCGACTGCAGACGTGCTTTTCTGAGGGTCTCTGTACAGAGTCCGGCCCCCGACGTTCAGCTGGGCTTTGTTTTAATCTCTTTCCACATAATGGACATAAAGACGTGCTCGGCTGCAGCCGGCTTCTGGGTCAGACCTGGAAGGAGCCCCGTCTCCATCCCGTTTCCTCCCAGTTTACTGCACAATCGGTCTTCACTGCTCCAGAAAAAATAGATTAATATAAATTAGTCCACTTAGCAGAAAAGGATGTTCTTCCCTCATTTCTATGAAGTAAATGGTTTCTTTGTGGACAGATTGTTCATCTGGTGGCTAACCATCAGCTTCAGGCCTGTCAGCAACGTGTTTCTCTCTCTGTCCCAATCAACCATATGGCCAATTAGTGCGTAGCCTAGCTTTTCCCAGTTTACAGCCCTCACTAGTGCAGTCGTTCTCCCCATTTCCTCTTCCCATCATCTTACATACGACCAGGAAGCCGCCCGCAGAGTCAGGCCATCTCAGCTCATTAAGCAGCAGCCAAACACAGAGTGAGTATCGCTCTCAGCTTCCTACATGTAGAGGTTAGAAAATGTCGTTTTAAGCCGTGTGACGGAGGCTTAGTTGTATATTTACAGACAAAAGTAACGTTTAGAAGGAAACTTTTGTTTTGGGTCTTTTTGAGAGTCAGGGTTTTATTATGTGGCTCATTTTAATGGATGGTTTTAAGGTCTCAGATGTTTATATATTTATGGGAAATATCATGAATGACAAGGTTTCATCTCATACAATTTCTCATTCTCAACTTTGAATCTCATAGTTACAACAAACATGAACACAACAGTCAGATTATCATAATTCAAGTTTTTGTTCCATCAATTTTTTATGTCTCAAAGTATAAAATCGTCACAAAAAAGGGTGATATTTACAGGATTCTTAGTAAATTTCACATTTTCAGCTCAATTTTCCATCTAATTTTAATTTACAAGAAAGTAAATCTTAATTTACCTCACAAGAACAAAAATCTAAATGACTTTAATTTTGATTTAAATGACTTTGATTTTTAATTTTTCACAATTTCAAATTTACTATTTCTATTCTCAATTCACATAAAGTCTCATAAAATTATAAGAAACATGATTTCAAGAGTCTGAAATAATTCATATTTTCATTACCTCAATTTTCATAAGTTTAATAAATTAGAATAATATTATTTTTATCCCCATGAAAACATGTCACAATTACAGGAAGTAATTTTTTTTTTTCATCTTTTTAATCTCAAACTTAAATTTTTCATTTTCATCTTGAAAAAACTTGATTCTCTCAACTTACCTCTGTCTCACATTTGCAATTTGCCTCATATCAGCTTAAGTATTAAAAGATTCATGGGAACGGAAACTTTTTTAACATGTTGTAATGTTTTTTTTGTTTTTTTTTTGTAATTAGGGGGAAAATAAGAAAAAGGAGGAAATATTCTTGTTTTTTATGTACTATCAATGACAAACTTGTTTGTAAGAAGCCATCTTTGGGAATTTGGCCTCGGCCTTCACATCCCTCTGCGTGTAGATGCCTCCATGCAGTGAGATGAGTTTAATTATGTATTCTGTTAAAGCAGAATATTGTCGGGTTATTTAGAACTGAGGTTTTAGCTTGTGCATCGTGCATAAATGGCAGTCTTATGAAAGATTGTCTCATTTCTCTAGAACCGAGCTGAATGAGTCAGAAACGGTGACGCTGATGTTAACCGTTCTGAATTGCTCTCCGCAGCTTCCCGATGCAGAGCTTTGTTTTTCCTTAGTGTCTGTCTCCGTTCCCGCCGGCCTGAACTCAGGTTTACCTTTTTAATTCGCAGAGGAGGAAGCGGCGCTGAGTGAAAATGGAGAGAAATCTGTGTGTGAGCTTTCACAGGCAGAGAGCAGCCGCTGTGAGGACGAGGTTCAGCCTGGTACGCCGGCCATGTTGGCATGGTTTCTTCTGTGTGCCGTTATTATTTTATTCCTTTTTTTCCTCACATTAACTTCATTTGTTTCAAATATATAACAGAGAAATGCTGATCTTTTTTTCTTCTGCTTTAATGGTGTGAACATTTTCATTTATCCTAACTCTTAACACTCTTTTCCGTTTTAAAATCCGCTTTGCTGTGTTGAAGTAAAAGAAGGTGCATGTTGAACCACAGCTTCACAAGCCGCAGATCAGAGGCCAGCATGGAAAGTAATGTGTCTCTGTGTTAGAATTAGCCACAGTAGCTCCAGTCTCCCAGAGTTGAGCAGCTTTGATCAGAAATATGGAGGCTGACAGGTGGAAGCAGGGAGGAAGGTCATGGGGCTGAAACCACCTCTGAGCAGACAAACCTGAGAAATGCCACAACTTGTTGCAGCAAACGAGAACAAAGTGTCTGATCAGGGTTCATTCCTTCTTTTATGATGTACTGACGTTGGTTTATCCACAGCAGACACGCCTGCAGAGAAAGGTGACGAGGTCGTCTCAGAAAGAGAGAGCGCCTCCAGTGAGGACAAGGGGCAGCTTGGTATGCCGTCACTCCCTCAACTGCTCCTCCTTCCTTTTGTTCTACAGCTCAATAACTAATTAGTTTCACTCCAGATAAATACAATGGTAACACTTTATTTGAAGCCCACATTATAATGCATTATAAAGCATTTAT
>JBBBVT010000023.1:2003824-2017151 GCA_037177035.1 Craterocephalus eyresii | reverse complement strand
ATTTTAATCCTAAAATGGTTTTTGTACCAGGCTGTAAACATGTTTAATTCTGCTGTAAAGTTGGCCTTTTCAACGTGGGAGCCAATGGGAAACTGCTCTGTTTTGCAGCAGCACCTAGTGGATGAGGAGGGAACTGCAATTTTTTGCACTTCCGCATGGGCATCACTTTTCTAGCGGAAGGTTGCTGCTTGCTCTGCCGTCGCTGCAATGCGGCCGCTCTGAGGTTTGCCGGCGTGGGAAACCATGGAGTCACACGTTGCAGAGGATGTCTTGGTTTCCCCCGGTCGGTCCTGCTGGCCAATCAGCGCGTTGCAGCTCCCAAAGCTCCGCCCTTTTATGTTGGATCGGTTAGACTGGAGCTCCAGCAGAAGATCCCAGTAAAGTCTGGATGTTCTGCCACCCTTCCCAGTGTGAACACAAAGAAAAGCGAGCCGAGCCGAGCCAGACCCTCCGATCGGCCCGGCTGCTCTGACGGCGACGGGCTGCTTCTCTTCTCTGGGCTCCACAGAAACGTACCGGTGGAGTCTTATTTACGGTCTGCATTCAGACTATAGCCTCACTTAAAGGCTTATTTCAGATTAATTTAAAGTTTGCTGAACTTAATCTTGGATTATTTTGCTCCACAGAAGTTCTGAAGCAGAAAAGTGGGTGAAACTTTGTTTTCCTTGAGCTGCTGCTGTTTGCTGCAGACAGACGCCTTCGAATGAAAACAAAACAAATAAAAACACGTTTTACTCTAAATAATTCCGAGGTTTCCTGTTTCCCCCATCAGCAGCCCTGCAGCGTTAAGGCTGCGTTCATGCTGCAGAGCAGATAAAGCAGCAGCATGCAGGATTATAATCCCACTCTCATGGCTCCGTGTTGGCGCCCCGCTAGCTTCCCATCGGGGATTACTGGGGGGTGGGGGGCGTTTCTGGTGCCAGTTTTCAGCTCTTGCATGTCCTCCCCATGAATGATCCTGTTAGGATTCGTACCCGGTACTACAGGTACACGGGGGGGTTAGTTCAGATATCGGGTCGATTTATCAGCATCGTTCCGTAAACGGAGCAGCGACACACCGAACTGCCACAAACGGAGAACCAGGCTCTAAATTCACTCCTAATCTGCTGGATTTGGTTGGTGTCAGCAGGAAGTGGGCTGTTGGCTCGGAGACAGGTTAAGCCCGCTTTATCTTTATTTTTTTCTAAGCTCATGTTTTTGGCAGAATTCTCAGTAAATACGAGCGGTTCGTGTTTTCGCTCCTTCAGACTCGCCCTGCAGAGCGACGACACCGAGGAAACTGTCATGATGGTTTTATTCTTCTGTACGCATATTAGTATAAATCAAGTATATTTTTATATTTTTAAATGACAGTTTTTTTTAAATAGCTATTTCTTATTTGCTCATTCATCCGTGAATCTAATCTGCTAATTCTGGTATGTGTGGCTGCATATTTGAGCTTTGAGTTGGTAAAACTAGATGTTTTAGAATATTCTTTCATACAAGAAACAGGATTTTTGATCAACTTTGTTCACTGACTGATTCATTAATTGTTGTTTATTAGTCAGAAGAAGTGGGAAAGTTTTTATTGGAAGCAGGTCTTTTAAGTTCTCTGTTTTTCTCTGAACAGTTTGCAAACCTCTGAAACTCTGACTGAACAGCAGCTAAAAACAAACCTGAACCAGTATAAAATCTGACTGTTTGACTGGAGCCCAGTTCCTCTGCAGATCCTCTCGCTCGTCTTTAGAAACACGAATCAGCCGCCTGAACGCAGCCGTGATAACTCTCTCTTTCCTCACATATCGACTTTCCAGGTTCAGATTCTTGAAAAGAAGTTGGACTTTAGCAATGTGCAGTCCCGCTGCGGCTCCAAAGATAACATAAAACATGTACCTGGCGGTGGAAATGTGAGTAAACCAGGGAGTTGCTGCAGATGTGCAGCTGTTCCCAACGTCCTTTTTTCCCAGCTCCACTGAATGCATCCTTACAGGGAGCAGGAGTGCACGATGCTCCAACTCTGACCTGTTAACCCTGCGTCTAACCGTAACATGAGCATCTCCTGAGCTCGCCTGCAGTCTCACCTGATCCTCATGCTGCCCTCACCGCCACGCATGACTCCCGCCTCTGGGTGTGTCGTCTCCAATCGTCCCACACGCAGAAAATCTGCTTTAAAAGCATCTTGCCGCTGTGATGGAGGAGTGAACTAATGACGGGACAGACGAGTCTCTGTCCTCGGCTTCTTCACCAGACTGAGCCTGTTGTCCTTCTCGCCGTGGTGACCTCAGCCCGGAGACACTGACGCTTTCTGTTCCTGCCGATCAACGACTGGATGAGGTCACTTCAGGCTTGTGATGCATGGATGAGGATTTTAGCTCCAATTAACACGAGCAGGACACGTTTACGGATGGAGATCATCACTAAACGTTTGTTTTGTTTAATAAAACACGACTAAACATCTCTGCTGTAGGTGGAACATCGTCGGAATAAAAGAAGAAATCTGAATGATTAAGAAAATAAAATTCAAAGAGAAATTAATTAAAGGAAATTTAAATTACATGTTGCTTTTAATATTCAGTCATATTCCTTTAACTTTTGATGTTTTTCTACTTCAGCTGCTGATTTTAGTTTGAGGCCTATGTAAAAGCAGGAATTACAGTATTAGCAGAAATAACTGAGAAAAAGCAACATGAGAATAAAATATCTTAAAAAGTTATTTAACACCCAACAAAGTAAAACTACTAACGCAAAAGAAAATAATACACAAACCAATGTATTTTTTAAACTCTATTACAACATTTTACTGAAGTTGTAGAGAAACTGTAAAAGTTTTTTTAAACTGCAACTAAACAATACAGAAAAAAATATTTGAGTTTGAGCGATTAAAAAAAATCATATTTTAAGAATGAAAAGCTAGAAAACTTCTAAACATGATGTAAACAGAAAAATGTGGCCGTATTGATTTTTAATGAGATTTTTGCTCTTTATTTGTTACATTTGTCCTAACTTTTATCAGTTGCTGCAATAAATCACCTTTAAGAGCAACAGCTACAGAAAAAAGGCTAAATAGGAATGAATGCAGGAACATTGACAACAACCATCAACACGTTCTTTAACCCGTCTGTCCCGTGTGTTTCCTGTCCCACACTAACAGGCCAGTTTCCAGGTTCACTCCCTCTGTGCCTGCATGCAGAAACACTTTAAACCGGTTTTACTTTCACTAAAACGCTGCTTCTGCTCTCATTTCTCTCCTGCAGATCCAAATTGTGCACAAAAAGATCGATTTGAGCAACGTTACCTCGAAATGCGGATCGAAGGATAACATTCGTCACAAGCCAGGTAAGAAATGGAAAAATAATCATATTTAGCTTGACAAAAAGAAGATTTAGGTTAGATTCTGAGTGAAATGAGCCAAGTTTCAGTGTGCTTGAACAGTTCATGGGTCTGCTGCTATTTTATAGAATTTTAACTATTTTTCTGTTTTATATCTTATCTCTAATGTTTTTTTAAATGATAAATACTTGTTCTTTTTGTCCATTTATCCTGCATTTTACATAAAAATATGGACTTTTCTAGCCATTTGATTTGGAGTGAGCTTCTTCTGCTCCTTCTTCTGCTGCTTCTTCTTCTGCTCCAAAGCGACACCCAGTGGTCGTTTTAGGTCCTACAGCATGTTTAGATGTGACCTTTTTTAATTTTAAAACAGTTTTTCTTGCAGTTTTTCTATTTTTCTTGCTTATTATTTTCCACTCCGCTGTTTTCTGTTCAGGTGGAGGAAATATTGAGATCAAGAATGAGAAGCTGGAGTTCAAAGTTCAGTCTAAAGTGGGATCTCTGGGCAACATCGGCCACGTTCCCGGCGGCGGGCAGAAAAGGGTAAAACCTGGTTTACAGCACGCGCTCAGGTCGCATGCATGCGTTAAGCTTTCTGTTTAGTGGCTGAAACCCGGTCAGCAGCACCAGCTTCAGTTTCACTCTCATTCACTTTGCTCTGCCTCTGTAAGAAGAAAGTCAACCATCAAATATAGATGTTTAGTCATGAAAATATCTATATTTTTACAAACTTTATACATCGTATGTGTATTTATTATTTGGTACAAACTGATGATAATTAGAATTTCTTAATGTTATTATAGGGCAGTTTTATCATTAGCAGAGCATGATGGATAACCTGGTCCTGGACCATTGCACACATGGAAATTCCTCCATTTATTGACTAAAACTCACCGGAGGCCAGTTCATGAGAGTGATATATGGCTGGCAGATTAAAAATATTATTTAGTTTTAAGGATCAGATTTGAGTCGTGATGCTGCTGAACTGTCATGCAGTGATCCAGAAATGTCTGCAGCAAGAGGAGCAGCTGATGATTTACGGCTCGTTCAGAAAAGTGTAGCTTCAGAGCAGCCAGACTTTCATCTCTCACAGTGGTGGTGTCAGTAGTTCTCCAGCTTTCTGAAGATCTTAGAACTGAAGAAGAAGCTAAAATGTCTAGAGCATTCCCAGACCCACGGACTGGAACACCGACCTTTTCATGCCAACTATAAGACATGCTCCTGACTGCAGAAAAGAACCGGATCTTTATGGCAGACTGGTACCGCAGTAAAGATGCGTCGCCGCCTGCAGGAGAGGACACGGCCTGGAGAAAAAGCGTTGGCTGGAACTGAAACGGGACACGTGGAGGGACGGGTCCTCCCTGGAACCCAGATCTGGACATGACTGCAGCCGTTTGGGACCATGAGGGCGGAGAACTAAATAAAGCAAACATCCGTAGAAGAGCTTCGGAAAGTCCTTCCAGGACCCTGGAGAACGTTTCCTGGTTCCTTGTAAATGGTCTGAGTTGTGTGTGATCACAGGTAGAGGAGGAAAAGCGAACTTCTACCGCTCAGTGAGACTGAAGTTATTCTAAGCTTTAGAGAAAAGCTGCGACTCGTTTTTCAGCTTTGAGACACATCAGGGCAAAAATATTTGGAGTAAATCCAGGAGATGGTTAAATGTGGTGAAATGAAGTTTCCCTGTGAGGCTCATTAATAAAGCAGCATTTCAGCTTTTTACCTTTAGTCTGAGCTAAAGAAACGAACCCAGAACAAACCGGGCTGTAACGGACCGGAGCCTTTCCCTGCTTCATGCTTTCTCCCTCTTTTGTTCAAGCTTCCTCCATCCTCCTCATCTCGCTGCCTGCTTTATGACCTCCTATCAAAGTTTTCATTATTTACAGTTTTCATTCTTCATGTTTTGTTGCATATTTTTCTTTCTGTTGAAACCATGCGTGTGTTTTTGTTGCATGCTTGTCCTTCCCTGGTGGGGCTCCTCTGTAGCGCGAGAAGGGGAAGGACGCAGAGGGAAGCGTCTCAGACAGCCTCTCCATCCCATCCCCCATTGTCACCCCCCCCCAGTCGCCTCAGACTGTCCCTTCAGCACCCGTCACACCCATCCTGACCAACCCGCTCATAAAGATTGAGGACTCCTGTAAGTATGTGCGAGTCACACGAGGTAACAGCTGATCTACAGAAACGCAGCTTCTGGCTCTGCTGTCACAGCTGATGTGATGATAAGAAAACATCTTTTCTGCTCTTACTTCAGCCATATCACAGCCTGGTAGCATAAACCGGAGCTGATGCTTCATATGGGGCCACGTTCAGTGCTTTCTGTGCTCCACCTGCAAAATATCAGCATAATTACCGATAATTAACTATAAAAGCTCCACACTCTTCCCTTTTAAGTGTATAGAAGTATGCATAACTCATGAAGATGCTTAATGAGCTACACTGTTAGAAAATATGATAAACCGGAGATTTCTGGAGAAACTTCAGCCCCGTTCCAACAGTATTTATGTTTGTATGTACTTTTTTATAAAAATATTTTATATTCTGTGCAGCACAATTTTAGAAAATGTATATAAATTAAACCATTTTCTGTATCAGAAATGTAATGAAAATGAATCAATTTGACTTACTTATTTTTTTATGACTCAAGTTTTTATTAGGCTTTTATAGTTTGACTTATTTTAAAGAAATGTCATTATATGCATGAAATATTTTTTGTACTAAAAGATGTTTGACAAATTTAACATATTAACACATGCATTACAGCTTACTGATCAGTATTTATCTACATCAAACATTAAATCCCAGCTTATTTAGTAACTTTACATTTTTACATGCATGTTGTAATCCTCGTCAACTGAAATGACTCATCATGCGTCAAGTTTATTCAGGAAACTAGAAAAGATGATATAACTTACCTGTTTTGTCCTTCACCCCTCATAGTTCCCCAGGAGGTACGGGGACCCCATTAGAGAAACATCAAATGATAAAAACATTGTACAATCTGAGAAAAGAGGGAAAAAAAGTGGGTTTTAGATTTTTGGGGAATCTAGAGGTGATCGGGGTTTTTGTGCACTTCCCCATGTCCTCCAGCAGAGGGCGCTCTGTAACATGAGACTGCTGCCCACGTATAAAACCATGTTGGATGCTATTTAATAAACTTTTTTTCTATTGATTTATATAAAAAGATAAACATTTAGTGATGTAAGGTCTTTAATATGTTTAAATACAAACTGCACTTTTCAAAAAAAAATGTTTAGGACAATAAAATGAGAAACTAACAAAATAACTACAAAATGTGTGCACAGTGTGAACTCAAACCTTTTTAGATTGAAAACTGAAGAAAAATTAGGTGAATTTAATGCAAGCAAAACATTTTAAGAAGTTAAAACGGCTCAGTAAGTTCTAGGAAAACTAAAAGCTGTGCCTGATGAGGCAGGTGTGTTGCAGCGGGGAAACATCTGAATCTGTGGCTGACCTGCTGTTTACAAAAGCCTGAGACTAAGTAAATAAATTCCTCTCTCCTCTGCATGCTGCGTGCAGAAATCAGTCATATTTTATAACTTACTGTCTCCTTCGTGGACGTCTTTATCTGTGTTGTCAGGGGGAAAGTGGCAGAAATGTGTAAAAATGGTGGTAAACTAACAGTTTCATATGAGGAGACAAAGCTGCATCATGTTTTGTCTCAGCATATTAAACTTTGTCTCTGCCAGAGACACGAGTAAACCACTGAGGATTAAATGGAGCTTATCAATATGTAAACTAATTTTACTCATGTTTTGTTGGCATAATCAGCTTTTCTGATCCAAAACTTGCAAATGTTTAGTAAAACTTTTCACCTTAATTTAATGCAGTACAGTGAAAATATGTGGACCAACCTTCATTTATTCATTTTCCAAGCTGACAGACTTTATCTGAATCATGGTCATCTATCCTCCTGGCTTCCTAAAGATCTTTTTTTATAATTTTTCACTCATATTATCCCTCACACATTGCCATTTCTCACAAGAATTATTATTTTTTTGTGTGTGTTTAGAAGCCACGTAATTCTGACCTGTGAATCGTTAAAGGCTTCAAACTCAAGAAATGAACCAGTTTTTCATTTTAATCCTGCAACTTTTCTCTAGATACACGTATTTTATCCGGTTTATGTTTCCAGTAGGGGATAGCGGCTCGTATTTCCTCGTATACACGTGCAGATTCTCTCGGTGACGTCTGACCCTCCCTTTTCACCCGACCGCAGATTGAGAGCCACAAGCTGACCTTCCGTGAGACGGCCAAGGCCCGCACTGACCACGGCGCCGAGATCGTCTCTCTGGAAGACTCCCCCCAGCACCTGAGCACCGTGTCGTCCTCCGGCAGCATCAACATGACCGACTCCCCGCAGCTGTCCACGCTGGCCGACCAGGTGTCCGCCTCTCTGGCCAAACAAGGCTTGTGAACGCGCCACGCCGGGCCGCGCTCCAGCCTCCACCTCCACCACACGACCACGTAGAGGAGTTGTGATGCCTTCCTTGGTATTTTCACAGGACGTTTTGTTTTTTTAAAGCTTACCCATCACTGTTTTACCCTCCACTAACCTGTGAAACTGTTCCTGAGGCGTTGCCGTTAGAGGTCCTATGGGGGAAAACAAAAAAAATAACAAATAGGCCAAAATATTTAATTCTCTCTGTGGTCTTTGAGTCTCTGCTAGCTGTTACTTCGGCCTTTTCTAGTGACCCTATAAAGAGTTGAACAGCAACGTTTTCTTTGTGAATCTGGGGAATAATTTTATCTCAACACATCCTGATAAATACGACTTCCGTCACAGACTGTAACCTCCTGAGATTCCACCGGTTAATGGGTGTCTGGTAATGTTCTTTTCTTTATTTATTTTCTACAGAACCTTGGAAATGGAGGGAAATGCAGGCTGTTGGGTTTGGGTGGGACTTTGAGGCGGAAGGAAGAGTTACAGGTTCTGGTGAGGGAGCGGGAGGAAAATGTTAAAAGTAGCAAAATTTCTCGTCCAGGCAGAAAAAGATGCTTTCAGACCTCACTGCTGTCATTGCTTTGTCATGTGCTGCACCTCGAGCTTCAGTAGGCGACCGTGGCCGGAGGTGTGGCAGAAATAAGACCGCTGAGCTCCAAACCAGCGACACAGACGAGTCAGAACTGTCTGAACTCAGATATCTGTCCGACCAGACAATGCTTCACTTCCAGCCATCGGCATCCTTGGGCCGGCCGCGCTGCTTTCCACCGAACGTCCACAAACACCAAGCATCCAGTTGGTCTTGGGCCTTTCTTCATTTCTTTTTCTACGTCTTTTGTACTTGTAGTTCCCGCTGTAGCTGCTGGATGGTGTGGAAATGTGGCTTCTTCCTCATTTAAATGCTGCTTAATACCTAACATCGTGCATCCGCTGGTATCAGAGCATGGCAGGCTTGTTAACGGATCCAGTCGACTGTTCTTAAACCAATGCTAGGCTAGTCCTGGGTAATGCTAAGCAATGGCTGCTATATACAAGAGCGCTTAAAAAACAGCGACTAATATTTATCAATATTGGGATAAAACATACTTTTTGATGCTACATGCTGGCCTAGCGGTGCTAATATAGTCTATGAATGCTTATGAACTGTGTAGCTATGAGTCAAATAACCGGTATGTTTGCCAAAAGATGTTAGCTTAATGATGCTAATGAGTGTTCATGTGATAGCTAGAAATGCTAGAAACAAAATAAGGGATATAAGCGTCGGCTACCGAGGAATGCCTGGAAATGCCAACGACCATAGGTGCTAATAACTCAGCTAATAATGCTAACAGTGTTCAAATGTCAGCTACAAGCCTACAAATGCCTTAGCTAACCAGCGGATGCTAGCAAGTGTTTAGATGCTAGTTAGTCTAAAAAATAAGTTAGCCAAGGGATGCTAAGGAGCTGAAACTGGCAGAACTGTTTACAGGACAATAGATGCTAGCAACACACCTTAGCGTTATGTATACTAAGGATGCTAATAACTGCTTGGCTTACACATAAATGCTAATGACACACAAACATTAAGAACTAGCACACAACAATACTACCAGCCGGGATAAGTATATAGAACAACTAACGAGGCTAGCGACATGATTTCATAGCTAGCCTATGGTCGTTAGGCATTCAGGTGCTAGTTAGCTAACTATCATTTTTAGTCTACTTGACCCTTTAAAGCCCAACCCAAGAAAAAAATGGAAGAAAAATCTGATTTTTAAAATCTTTATTTGGTCCTTTTAATAAAAAATTACTAAATAAAAAGATTACGGCTTATTTACCGTGTATTACCATAGTATATGTCAAAATTATAATATAATATAATATAATCAATTTTTTATATGACAGAAGCATTCAGATACATCTCATGGTCAACGCATTGCCGAGCGAAAAAGGCTCAGCGTTTAAAGGGTTAATGGTTTACAGATGATCTGAGCTCAGTCTAGTGATGACTCAGAGCGGTGAGGAGATTTTTTCTCCCAGCGGTCTTATTTTTGACACATCCTGCGTTCCATACATGATGGCGGTGTTACCCAGTTAAAGTAAAAAAAAATACAAAAAGACGAAAGAAGGCTGGAGTAGAAGGTTGGGTTGGTGTTGGGCAGTTTTATAATCGTACTCTGTGGATATATGACATGTATTTGATATGAAGAAACATTTGTATTGTGCCTGCTACTGTCAGTGTTTTTTTTAATTCAGTTCAAACTGCTTTCATGGTAAATGTGCTGCAGCTCGATGTGCCAGGAGGAAAATTCAGCTCAACGCTATGAAGTGTAGTCTTCATGGCGAAATGTCAGTTTGAGATCAGCACATTACAGATTCCAGTATTTAAACTGCTATATGCACTAAGGAGAAGGTACGGTAGTGTCTGAAAAGTGTAACTAAATAATCCAAGGATGCAGCAACGAAACTGCTCTATTGCCTTTAAATCTGATGCATCATTCATGAAGGAGGTTGTTTTTTCTCAAAGGCCCTGAACTGGAAACGGACTCAACCTGATTGTTGCAGGAGGGAGGATGGATGAGTGAGCAACAAGACGCACTAGTGTAAGCGGTTTTATCATGACTACATGTGCATCTTCACCACACGGGATACTCTGCAGCTGCTTGCATCAGTTTCGTAAAGATATATTCCATAATTATGTGGCACATTTCCTTCCCTAGTCTTTCCAGCACATGTTAAACATGGTTGCTTCAAAATCTGGTAAAATAAAGTTTTCCATTTCTGGAATCAAAGTAAGGTAGGAGTTCCCCTTTTTTTTTGTTTTAACCAGCCAGATTTATTAAAAATGTCCCGTTAGAAGAAAACATCCTGTTTATCGATGTAATAGAGATCTGTCGCATAGAATGAAGCAGCTTCTTGCATGTTCCTGATGTGAGAGACAGCGTCTGCTTGTTGCCTACCTTTCACTAAGTGATCTCCCTGTTTTATATGTATTCTGGATCTGGATGGATATACTGGTGCAGGGTTTGGAGGGGGAAAAAAAACAAAAAAGACCCAAATCTGGTTTTTCCTGCCAGCGAAGCTAAGAGTAGAGTCGTAGGACTTAAGGGTGTGCTTGCTACATTATCTGCATGCTGACTTCTTTAGTTGCAGTAGACCTCCTTCGTCTCGGAGTGCAGGCCGGAAACGAGCAGCTGATGGGGGGGGGGGGGACAGGTTTCTGCAGTAACAAACATCACCTTTTTTCTCTTTTGGTTTCTTCTGAAGCTGTACAGTTGTGGAAATGTGATTGTTCTTGTTATTGTGCATTTTATCAATAACTGGTTTATGATGATTCTTGTTGCTGTATATGTGTATTTGAAATAAATGCTATGAAGTCACTCTTCTGAAGCTGCGTCCGCGTGGTCCGAAGTCAAAATGATGGAGGCCAGAACAACAGCGCCAAGTTAAACATAAATGTTTTAATGGTACTATTTACAAAAAGAAAAAGGATTCTGCTTTCTGATTAGGTTAACTGCTGCAACAATCGAACAGGTACATCGACATCTTAACTACAAAAAGAAAATAACAGTGACTGAATGGCTGTGGCATAAAAAGAAAGTGTAAAATGAAACAACCATAGACTTTTTTTTTTCTTTTTTTGCATAGCAATTAGTTACTAAAGGTGGCGGGGATCAGAGTGTGCGGTTATATGGATACGATGAGGTGGGAAAGAAAGTCCTGCCTACATCTGATCAGAGGAAAAATGAAACTATTCAACAGAAGCGGATTTTCCCTTGAAGAACCTGAGCTTGAGTTGGATTTTAACAGAGCTGCTACATTTTGAAGATCTGGACAAAGAAACCAAAGCTGGGATGCCGCCGCTGAAATAGGGGAGATGAGCTGCAGTTTTATAGCGGTAAGACTAACATGAGCATGTTCTCCAGCATGCAGCAGCTTCCCACACGGCAAGTGCTTGAAAAAAAGAAGACAGCCGCCTCTATGGAGGAGAGACGGGAGCTCTCTGGAGAGGCCAGAGGAATGATTTACTATAATAAACAAAACAAAAAAACGTTATGCTGGAACAGTCAGGACAAGACACAAACCAAAAACAAACATGAGGAATGAAAGACAAAGAAAGCAAAACCAGACTTGGCAGTACAAGAAGTGCTCTGGTGATTTCAGGCGACCTCTAGTGGGAGAAACAGCGAACCACATCGCAAATGTACCTGTTTATTCGGAGGTGGATGAAAACGGAGGGAGGGGTGTTTTTTTTTCTTCTTTTGTCATTTGTCACTCCACTAAAAATGTACATGGGAATTACAAGCAAACTAGTCAATAGAAAACACCCTTTGGCCGTGTTTGGAGGAGTCCGCTACATAGTGCGCTACGAGTGAAACGCCACGTATGAAACACCACTAAGCCCCCATGTACATTGTTTAGCCTACTACACAACTCTTTTTGTAATGTGTTCTTTTATACTTTTTTTTTTACATTTATCTTTTTTCCTGTGACAAAAACAAGAGTAGGGAAAGGCTTCTATCTCCATAATGTTCACTAAAAACTGTGAAAGTATTAGACTGATGTTTGAATATCAAACAACAGGAACCTTTTTAATATTTTATTCTGCTTTGAGGTTCTGCTTGTTAATGCCGGAGAGGAGCTGAGTGTGGCGAGCCGCGCCGCCTCTCATCGGTGGGCGGAGGCCCGCGGTTTGGGGCCGCCGTCGTCTTCGCAGGGCGGCTCCGTGTCGTCAGAGTCCAGACGTCCGTAGGATGTTGCTCGGCAACCTGAGATGCTGCGCATGCGGGGCCGGACGTGGTAGTCGGCCTCGCTCTCGGGTTCGGGGGCCGGATCTTCTGGCATGGGGAAGCTGCGACGCTCCCACGGCGCCACCGTCTGCAACACGAAGACAACGGATCAGAACCTCTGCTGCTGCAGCCCGACCCATCAGAACCCGTCAGACCCGGGTCGGTCTCATCCCGCTTCACCGAAACAATCCGACAGCAACATGCTGGGTTTCACACAGAAATCATCAAACCCAAACTGGTTTCATGTTCCAGCGATCATTTCTCCGGTTTTCTCCGTTTCGTTCACGCTTTAGCTTTTCAAAGCTCTGCAACAGAAAAACAGCGATCCGAACGTGCGGCGCGAGCGCAGACCCAGGAATGTTCACCAAAACTTCCAGTTACCGGGAATCTAGGCGGTCTGGAGTTAGACGCTGATCTGCATGAAACGCAGCATCTCAGGTGTAGAAGCATCATCATCGGTTAAGATGCAGCATGAAGACCTAAACCTGCAGATATTTTATGATTCACCACATCGTGCCGTTCGGCTCCATGCAGTAAAAGTCCTGCTTCTTCTGCTAAAACTGCAGCAAACTGGGACGTTTGCTGGAAGCTCCGAGGTTCTGAGATCGCCGAACCGGAGCAGCGTCTGTGCTAATCAACCCGCTCCCCGAAGGATAGACGGCGTTTCACCCGCTCCTCGAAGGATAGACGGCGTTTCACCCGCTACCCGAAGTATAAACGGCGTTACACCCGCTCCTCGAAGGATAAACGGCGTTACACCCGCTCCCAGAAGGATAAACGGCGTTACACC
>JBBBVT010000023.1:1988940-2001820 GCA_037177035.1 Craterocephalus eyresii | reverse complement strand
ACGTCTACCGGAAGGTAAAAACTCTCCTTCCTGCTTCGTTTCTTTCCATCAACAACATGAGAAAACGTCGTAATAAGCATTTTGGCTCGATGTGGATTCTAGTTATGAAGCAGAACGAGCGGGATGAACTTGGAATAAACCAGCCTCTTTATTCAGGATTAACTTTCATTCAGAATCAACATTTAATCAGGAATTAATGTTTACACGCTCATTTTTTACCCGTTTAAAGCAGAATTAACTTTAATTCTGGATAAAAACTCAAACGTGGCCATCGGGTGTCAGACTTTGCTCCTTCCTGACTCTTTCTGCAGATTTCTCTAACAGCTTCCCAGTTCCATCGGACTGAGGATGATCTCACCTCGCGCTCGTTCTCCTCTTCGGTTATGGGCTGCGAGAAGATGTCCACCGATCGCCAACTGTCAGAAAAAGCAGAGCGGGTTGAGTCGACCTGCAGGAGACGGAGGAAGCGTGAACATGAGCGGCGCTCACCTGGGCGTGAGAATCTCTTTGTACTGCAGCTTCTCCACCCTGGTGGTGGCGGCCACCGACATGGGGATCACGATGTTGTTGATGTCGAAGGAGCTCTCGCCCCGCCTCCTCTTGATTGGCTGCTGCTGCGGGAGAGAAGCAGAGGTAAACCTAAGAACAGAACGGTCACGCTGGATGCACTCGCTCCTCTGCAGCCGTACGTAACGATGCGCATGGCTGCGTAACAGCTGGGCAGATGTTAGAGAGTTTCCCAAACAGTTTCGCCACAAGAAGAGAAGAACCACCGACGCGGTTTCAGTTGTGATTCTCAGTTTGATCACAGGAAACCAGGCGTGTTTACAGAGAAACCTGCAGAGCGGCAAACCTCCTCTCTGATGATGTTAGACGGGAAAAGATGAACATTTGGCCCAGAAACATGAAGCAAGACGTCCAGGAGCTGCTGTGTTTGACACACGGAGCATCTTTGTGTCGACACAAACCGACACAGGCGCCGTTATCGGCTCTGATCCTGAAAACATGGCTTCTTTTTTCTGGTTAAACTGTCTTTTATAACCAGCTATTATTTATCATTGTAGAAATCTGCTGAAGTTGTGAGAACTTATGAGGACAATTAAAAATAAATCTTGTTCCAACATCCGCCAGTATCTAACAAACGCTGAACCAAAGCGCTGAAACTGGGAGGAAACCTCTTGATTTCAGGGTGATTGTTTTCATCCTGCAGGAGTTTTGCTCTTCTCTTATTCTCTTATTTATAACGATGTTTCAGATCAAAGGTCCGGCGTCAGAGCCTGCTGATATTCATTTTTCTGCCATCAGCATCCCATCTACGTTCTCTTTACATTTAATCCACTGAAGTTACATTTCAACTTTAAAGACTCCTGATGCCAAACTTAAAAACCATCATTTCAGCTCTTGGAATAAAAAAGATTTCATTCTTCTTAATATTTGTTGAATAATGAAGATAAAAGATAAAAATACATCCAGAGTCACGTCGGTCGATCACTGTTTAAAACTGTTTATGAAGTTTATTCTAACTATGAATCCTGTTATTTCAGATCCGAGCCGATATGTCCGCTTTAAAGCTCCCAATATCGCCATCAGCCCCAAAACTTCCATGTCTCAGGCTGTAGTTTGTTTCTGTGCATCCGCCCAGCGAGCGGCGGCTCAGGCCTGGACTCTGACTGATGGTGTGTTTGATCTAACGGCGGGTTCATGGTCCAGCAGACGGTGCCGGGTGTCGGGTCCTGCGGCTGCAGAAAAGCCGGGTCATCAACCCTCCATCAAAGGGCCGGCAGCTTCGCCGAGGATCATGACCACACAGCTCGGCTCTGTCCAAAGGACACAGTTCCACCGGTCCCGTTTGCTCAGATGCAGCTCTGCCAGCCTCAGCCGGGCATCTCCGCCCTCAGATCAGAGAAACTTTCCCACAGAGAACATGCAGAATATGCAGAATGAATATTCTCTGCAGGTTGATGGACCAGAACAGTTTTGGAACTCAGACTTTTCTGCATTGATGGACAGAAAGTTCCTTCTCTCACTGCTGATGTGTTTCCTCCTTGGCACCAGAGCAGCAAACTGCCTAAACGTCTGCTTTTAGAGGTTTCAAACCTTTTTAAATCTTTATTAAACCAGGCTAGGCGGAGGGTAGACGCAGCATTTTCACAGTGATCACACAGGACGGTGTGAGGAGTCCTTACCGATGTGCCCGGGACGCTCTGGCTGCCGGCGCCCAGCGGCGTGGAGTTCTCAGAAGACGTGGACAGCTGGCGGGTTAACGGGCTGTGGAGGGACGAGTGCATGTTGGCCACCGTGCTGCAGGGGCTGCTGGAGTCCATGAAGAGTTTGGGGGAAGCTGGAGAGGACAGATTAAGATGAGCGTGTGGTTTAAAGGCGCTCCTCCCAAAGCGAAACAAACAGAACTTACTGTCGGTCCGGTCCAGCGAGTGCTCCCGTAGTCTCTTGCGGCTGTAGCTCTTGTCGTAGGGGCCTAAGGACGGGCCGAGGCCGTGCAGACGCTCCGTCTTGCAGCCGGCCTGGCCCTCCAGCCGTGCCGCGCTCAGAACGCCGCTGTCCAGCGTCCTCAGCTTCTCAGACCGGTTCTTAAAATGACTCAGTCCTGCAACACCAGGAACCAGACACCACAGAACGTGAGACAAGCGCCGACGGATGCTGCTTCAGCCGTCTCATAAGAAAAATCATCAAATCCTGACATTAAAACGAGAACATGGACATTATGTTTCCGTGATGATTAACAGAAACGGCCCGTCTGTTGGCTCATCGATTGGGCAATCAGTTCCAGGTATCATCAGCATCTCCGCTAGCGTTTCTCAGAAAGCCGATTCTCAGAACAATTATTGAGCAAAAAAAACAAATAAAAAACATCCAGAGAAGGAATAAATGAAAGCAGCTGTACTTACTGACTGCCATGAGCGAGTTGGTGAACTTGTGCTTCTCTTTGGACGAGGACAGCTTGTGTTTGAGGGAAAGCTTCTTCAGTGGTTTGCTCCTTTCCAGCGACTTGGTCTGCCACTGGCTCTTCATCACCTGCTGCAGACGCAGGCCTATACAAACGTCTGGGGAGGGAAAACGTCCGTCAGAAACTCAGTCTGCTCCCAAATTATCCACCAACATGCTTCTGCACCCAGAAAACCCTCGGAAATTAAAGTAAAAACAAAGCTGGCTTCGTGTTGATCATCAGGAAATGGCCAGATTATTTAAAAAACACTTAATATGAACATTAAAGAAGAAAGTTTTTTCTGCAGGAAACGGCTGCGTAGCTGCAGCCCACTGACCGTCGGGGAAGGAGAGGATGGGGTGGACGCCAAGATCCAGCCTTGACAGGCGCTCCAAGGTGGGCTGCTCGTACTGGGGGTCCTCTCTGGGGGTGGGCCAGCCACCGCACATCACACAGCCGGGGTTCACCCTGCAGCTGCACTGCAAGCAGCTGCTTCTGGGCGTCTGCAGGGAGCAAACAGGGGCTCAGCGTCATTTCAGGCCAAAATGTGGACATCAATGATTCAAGCGGACCAAAGCTCCAACGTATCAGGAGACGTTTCTCTGTGAAAACAGCTGGATGAGTCTGCCTACATGTGAACAGGTTTACATGTAATTCCATCTCACGGTGGAAAACTCGGGTCTCCATTTTCTCAGATAGAACCTGTGAATCGTCACGAGGCTGATTCTTTGTTGTCAGACTGCAGCACAATGGCCTACTTCTGCAGCCAGCTCTGGTTCACTCCGTTATAAGGTTACAAAGCGAGGAGCTAATCAGAGCGCAGGCGAAACGGGGAAATGCTGGGGGTGTTGAATTTAATCGTTTCCATGATGCATCTTGCTGCAGATAACGGCTCAGGAAAACTGTAAAACTAAGACATCACAACCGCCGTCTCTCACTGGAAATATCTTCATTGTGTCAGTGACATCATGAAACCTTACACACTAAAATGTATGAAATCCAAGCAGTTAGCTTAATGCTAACGTCTATGGAAAACAACACTGGCATGCTAGCAGTTGGCATACGTGGACGAGCAAATGTTTACCTCAACATCATTCTGTGTTCAGTGACAAACTGAGTAAATATTCACAGTAAATGTTTTCTGAAGGAGAAAATAGAAACATCTCAACGGTCTGATCTACGGAAAGACTAAAGGGACAAAAAACTGCTTCACTGCAGAAATCTCACCACTAAACGCTGCCGAACCACTTCTGATTTTTCTGTTTCTGGAGTTTCAGGCAACAGAACAATAAAGTTCAATCAATTTGAAAACAACGTCATTGTTTAGATATTTGTCAAGGACACGACATTCAGATTGTTTTTATAATATTTACTAGTTTATAATGATCTGACTGCTGGTATTGCCTCATGAAGAAAGCAGCAGCTGAAGAAGGACAGAAAGCTGAGGATGCAGCACGGCAGAGTCCCATCATTACGGAGTCATGGGACCAGCGCAGACGCAGGGCGGTGGAAAACACTGAAGCATCATTCCCAGCACGGGCGACTCACCTTTCCGTTGAGGTTGGGCACCGCGTTGGGCTGGACGAGCCGCCGTCGCCGGCAGCTGACGAGGGGTCGCGTCCGCGCGGCCACGCACGTGCTGTCGTAAGCCGACGGCTGCTGGTGCTTCGCGTCGGCACCGTCTGCCATCCTGTCACCACAACAGCAGCAACACATGAGGCCCGGAAACTCAGATATGGTTAAAAGTGACCTGTTTCACCTCCAAGCTTCAGCTTCTGCTGTTAAAAGACGGAGGCTGTGGTCTCTGTGAAAACACACTGAATCGCTGCAGGTGGACGTTTTCCACAGCAGGAAAGTCATTTCATGAAGCGCTGCTGCAGTTGCAGCCTCAGCTGAGCCCGGAAGAAGCTCATCTTACATGAAATGCAGCCGTTTCACTCACACCTGCTCAGCCAGGATGAGAATAAAGCTGCAGCAGAAAGACCCCATGAACGGCCTAATCATTGCAGCGTCTCAGTCAGAAATCCCCGAGAGCATCGCTATGAAACTCCCCTCCACTCCTCCTGCAGCTCAGAAAGCCAGCCGCCCTTCGGGGAGGCGGCTGTGAAGTAATCATGAGCAAACATACCTGCTGAGGACGCCGTTAACTGGCTGTCCGTTCTGGCCCTTCCACGGCTCTGTGCTGCCGATGTGGGCGGCGCCGGCGTGCTCCAGCCGCTCTGAGCCGACATCCTGCGTCGACAGATAAGACAGAAAGCAGTGAGGCTCCACCTTTAGCAGGCTGACCCTGCGGCTCTCAGCCAGGCTGCGATATTTAAGGAAGCCTCATAACAGAAACTGAATCATCCCGTCCCGTGGCTCTAAATTATTCAGTTTAGATTTGTTTAGAGGGGCTGGACTCTCCAAGCCTGCAGTAGCAGCTCCTTCACAAAAAATTAACACATCTCTGTGAGTTTAAGCCCCAGTTTTCATTGATTCAGCTCACAAGTTCCACATTTTCACTCATTCCCAACCAGCAGGTCTTGCTGTGAAAGCGGATTATTTTGTTTTCAACCAAGAACACGCTCCAGCAACGACAGAAGAAGCATCAAATGCAGCGGGATGGGATGAAAGCTCGCCCAGCTGCTCGGGCTTTTGTTTGTTTATGAACAACTTCAACAAATCCAGAGAGACAAACTCATCCTGCAGTAAATTATGTGGAAGCTGTTGGGTATAAATGCTGAAAGAGTTTCTAAAGATGCTTGATCTGGTGCATTCAGAGCAGAGGAACAGAGAAAAATAATTATCTGTGGACCCTCATTTTATTTTTACTTTTCCTTTGATTTGCAGGAACAAACAATGAATGCAAACTGATAACCAAAAGCAGACACCTGCCAACATTACATTAAATGCCGCAGAAAAGCTGAATGAAACACCAGAATTGACCATTATTTCTTATTCTAACATTCAAATTTTAAGGTTTAAACCGGGAACTATTGTCTGTGGAGCACTTGTCATAAAAAACAACATTTTTGTCACGCATGTCTTGTAATTTGTTCTTTAAATAAGTCATCTTCCCCCGATGGCTGTGCAACCTTTAATTACAACCTCAGAGTGCGACCACATACAGACAAGCTGAGTTTTCCTTTAATTAACAGCTCTGAAAGTTCCTGCTGAGACTCCGAGAAAAGGACAAACATGCTGCAGGAACACAGTAGAGTCCTGAAGCTGGAGCAGGAATATTCTGCCTACCTGAGCGTTTACGGGTTCTGTCTTTACTTCTGTCCCGCCTGCAAGCACAGCGCTGGGGGCGACACCTCCCAGCTCCACCGAGCCCTGAGGAAGCAAAGATCCTGGTTAATTTCCTCCCCCAAGAAGAACATGTAGTGCAGCTTCTCAGGATGTGAATCTGACATCTGATTCTTGAATCAAATCCATCTTAATTTACAAAAATTACTCTTTTAAAAGCCAAAGGGGCCAATTCTGGGGTTTGCTACGTTCCTCTACAAACTAGGAGGAGAAAATACTCAGAAGCAATCTGTTGATGGCGTTTATTTGTGCTTACTAACTCTGTCACTTCAAAGCTTTGAAAGTCTGTTAAAACACTTTAAAGTCTTAAATATTGATTCTTGGACATTTTGGATAAATGCAGAATCTTCATAAATAAGAGTCATGATTCTGATGTGAATCTTATTTTTTCTGCACCGCATTAGCTGCGTTTCCGTTTGGAGAGACGGAGGTCACAGCATCACACACCCTTAACTCTACTAGTGCTAGCATCTTTATTTCTATGCCCACTGACAGGAGCTCAGTGTTGTTCAGCGACCACTAAACTGCAGAAACAAAGCGGCGTGCAATCCCAAAGGCATCACAGAATGATCTTTGATGGTTCTGCCTAGCGACACAGCACCCTTTTCCACCTAAAGTCATTCCAGCACAGATTTAGAAACAGCGTTTTCAACAAAACAAAGCGGCTCCAGAGCAATAAGTCGCTTCTATCGGAGGCTGGGAATCTGGAGACAAAACAACTTAAATGTTTACAGCCATGCTTAAAAACCCAGAACCAGTGTGATGTTCAACTCCTTTATTTCAATATTATGTCTAACTTCATCATTCCAAGACTAAATCTAAAAAGCATAAGAAATAGCTGAAGCAGAAATGTGAATCCTGGCTGGGGTACCACAAAGTGTACTTCATTATTCACTGGCTTTACAAGCTGGAAACTACATTCATAAACAGCGACAGTAGCTGCATTTAGATGGATAAACGTTCAATCAGGATAAAAATGCATCATGTAAACACTTCAGCTTATCCGATCAGCCTCGATCAGAAATCATCTTCTATCCGATCAACAGGAAAAACAAACATATATAAACTCCATCCCAGCAGGTCCGTAGTGGAAATCTTGATAAATGACGACAACAGAACATATGTGAACTGTGGCAAAAACATTTTTTTGTACAAAACCTTGAAAGACTTCAGGACTGACCGTCTAGGGGTCAGAAGTCTTAAAACAAGCTGTTTAAGCAGGTATTTAACAAAATGAAGGAAGCCAGACCCACCAATTATTAAGAGAAAGCTTGTACTAATAAACACACACCTTTACCTGCATCCATGTAAACATGTCGGCTTAAATCTGATCAGAATGATTTCAGATATTTGTCTCTGTAAACAAAGCTTGTGTTTACAGATCCTGCATGAAGCAGCGTGTTAGCAAACACTGACTTCCATGTACAACATTTATTAACTATACATGTGATAATGAGACACCAGTTTGCAGAGAAAGGAGGGAAACACTCATCTGTGTGCATTTACTGTCTAATTTCACAAAATATTAAAGGGACGTCTAAACATTGAGGGAAATCAAAGCAGTTCTACCAGCTCTGAACTGGTTCTAGCATTAAATGGGTACTTAGTTAAAAGGAGGCAAGAGGGGAAACTGCCTTTTTTCTGATTACCGTCTCCAGCTGATGAGCGTGGACACACCTTTACATGACCCAATGTTAGGGGAGGACAGGGGCAGCAACGATGCACCCGCAGCCACAGGGACTTCTGTCATTAAAAACCTGCTTTTGATGCAATCTAAACAAAAGTTATATCAGATATCAGACTAATGGCAGCAACTAACCTTGCTGGCGCGGATCTGCCTGTAGATGTCCGTCTGCTGCCGGATGCGGTATTCCAGGTCGGAGATGTGGGCCTGCAGCCAGTTCCAGTGGCTGATGATCGCAGCTCTCTCCACGGTGTAGCGGCTCTCTGCTCGCTTCCATCTGAGGAGGGAATAAATTAAAAAACAGGGGTGTGAGGGTTTTCTTGCCTGGATAGTGTAACAAGATTCCCACCCGCCATTATAACCTCCTAACACCATGATTGCTATTTTACAATTTGTCTCCAAACAGAGATGTTAATTGTCTTCAAGCGGTGCAGAAGCAGATATGGTCATGTGTTTCATCCTTTTTCCATGTGATACAACGCTAATAATACACACACTGATCATTCCAGCATTTCCTCATTCAGACTGCAGAGGTCAGTGATTCAGCATTACACAAAGCTCCCAGCCACGGCAGCTGCAGGCGGCCAGGAAAAGCAGGATGGTCATAAACATCATCATTGCATGTGCATCGTAAAACGTGGGAGAAAAGCAAAAGAATGGGCTTTTTCATTCCACCGGGATAATCCGTGGCGTGGACGGATACCAGCTGGTAGCAGCGTACTCCATTTTCCCAGTATGACACACAGAATGGGCATTTCAAAGGCAGACATGAGAGGAAAATGTCTGCTCCTGCGGCGAGAGGCTGCAACCACAGGGGGCGCTGTTCTGCCAAATTGTGAGCTGCAGTGACTGTGGCAGAACAATGAAAATAATCGCTCAGATTGTAGACAAAGATAGACCTTGCACTCCTTTCCCCACACCCTGCCTCCCTGTCCGGATTCCTGAAGCTGTCAGGATGAAAAATGCTGAGAAAGAGGAGCGAAGGGAAGGAAGAGGGCAGCAAAACGGGGACAGCGGGGCTGGGAAGCTCTGGCAGCCTGCAGAGGAACAGACGGGCTTTAAAAGCAATCTACAGGCCATAAGAGTGCTGGAGGGGGTGGGGCAGACACTGGGATCACCAATAATCCAACAAAGACTCCTGTCTTACTGAGGTACCGGGAGCAGGGAAACTCCTTGTGACTTTAACGTGGACCTCAGCCATCCATCAGCACAATCACAAGATTAATTCTTCTACAGAGCTGCCACATGTGCACAGCCACGGTTTGTTCAGCGCTTCACAGTATCAAGGACAAAGCTGCAAACAGCTGCAGCACTTCCTGCTTGCACAGTTTCCTTTTTGCTCTTCTACACACTCAGCCCTGTTCCGCACCTATCAGCCATCACGTACTCTTGCACAATATGTGGTGAATGTTCACAAATGCTCCCGAGCACGCCCATGGCTCATGCAGCGGGTCAACGATCAGAACGCCAGCCATCTCAAGCTGGCATCAAACCTGCTGCAACAACAGCTTCGTATTGCTCCGAGCGCCGCGATTCACCGAGATGTGGGCCGATGAAAAAGCCAAAGCAGCGAGGATGAACCAGGTGTGACGTCACGGTGGCTGAAAGACACAATGATCTGAGGGAGAGCGGATAAGAAGCCAAACTGCTCTGTAAAAGGAACCAAGGCTGTCCTCAGAAGTTCCAGGAAGCAATAAAAAGGGAGATTAAGGCGCCGACGGTCACACATAGAAAACTTATCAGCTCTCTGGGTGAAATGGAAAACACTCCAAACTCTGTTGCACATTTGTGCTGAAGGGACTCAGGAAGAGGCAGATCTCTGGTCCAGCAAAAAAAAACACATGGGGGCCATTCCCAGTCCAACGACCCCGATTGTCACAGATGCAGGAGCAGGAGGAGGAGGAGGAAGGCCCAGTAAGCAGCATGGAGGACCGCCCCCTCCGACTCCACTTTAACCAGGACACATCCCCCCCCCCCCCCACCTCCCACACAAAGCAGGGCGGGCGGCAGCGGCTGTTTCCTGGCCGTCAGCACATTCTCCACCGTGGAGCTTCTCTGGATGCAGCACATATGTGCCGCGGTGCCGGCTGGCCTGAACCGAACCGCCCGAGGCCCGAGGCCTTCGCTCTGCCAGAAACCCCAGCAGGCGCCTGCAAACAGGGCCGACATACATGCACCGGGTGCTCCTCCATCACAAAACCCTTTCTAAAGCTGACCAGCACCCAGTCATGACCGATCAGCTGTTCCTGCTCCATCTTTCTGCCCCACGTCTTCGATTTAGACCTACTGGACCACAAAATCAAATAAAAACGGCCATCTTTCCATCAGCTAGCACTGAGCAGGTGCTCGTATGCAAGCAGTCTGTGCGTTTAACTGTAATCCACATTTTTACATAAGCAAGACGTCACTGCGCTCCACTCCGATGAAAACCTGCCAATTGATTGATCAGCTGGTTTTTGGCTCCAACAGTGAATCAGTAATATCCATTTCTGCTCTGCTCGGACTTACTCACACATCCGATGTTACGGACTTTACTCCATCTACTCATAACTAGGCCTGTCACGATAACACATTCTGCTGTGCCATTAATCATCTCAGGAATTACTGAGATAAACAATAATATTGTGCTAAGAGATGATATCACTTAGAGACAATTTTTAACTAATGATAATGCTATAATAATAATAATGCAGGTGCCAATAAACTTCCATTTGTAAATATTTTCACTGGAAGAAATTTGAGATAACTAAGCAGAAACAATACCTGTTTATGATTAAGGAAACCAAACAGCAAAAAAAACAATGAATGAGAGATAATGAGTCTGTAAACAAAATATCAAAAATGGGGCTCAGACATGTTCAGGCGTTTACATAAAAACAGCACCAAACAGTTGAATGTTGCATCAATAACCCGCATGCAAATTTGTCTAAAAATACTAAATAATCTCCAACATCGATCTCTGTGTGGAGAATCTGGAGCGACGACCAAAAGAGAAATCTCTTAAGTGTTTTATGTTAAAGTGGGATATAATACAATTCATGTCCAGCTGGTTTAGAGTATTTGTAGGGAAAAAGCTGTCCTGTCACATGGCACAGATTAAAGAGTTATTTATGTTTCAGGCCTCCACATTCAGCTTTTTTAGATACTCGCTCGTCAGACAAGTGACATGTTTAACTTTCCAAGGACCCGAAGATGTAAACTAATGAAAAGGGAATAAATAAACAGACCAACAGAAACCTGTCCAATTATATTAGATTATCAGTAATTTACATACAAAACCACAGCAAGAGCGTTCAGGGATTTATTAGCTGGCATGAACCCAGAATTCTGAGCTAATAAGTTGTCTCCATTTTTCTTTTTAGAAACAGAATTAGTGCCGATCCATCAGAGGCTTCCTGCTCGTCTATTCCTGGGAACATCCCTCTGATCTGTCAGCAGCAACGCTTACAGATTAATAATAGACAGTTGTGAGATAATGTTGAGGCACAGCTTGCATTTGAACTTTTGCCTCCGCGGTTATATTTATGGTCTGTCCAAACTGCACGACACATTGATATAACAACGGAAAACTCTGCTTTCCCTTCACCTTTTCAAACGTCTCCGATTATCTGTAACTTTCTGTTCCAGCCGCCATCTGCACCCTCCTCATGTCATGGTTGTCCAGCAGACGAGGAGGGAGGGGATGAACTTATCTCTCCGGGTCTCCTTTATGATTACGGCTAAATGCAGCACCATCAACGCGAGCGTGCGCACTTATCCCTGTTTTAACAACATAACCACACAACACGGCAACAACTGTGCCTGGTCCGCTGCTTTGTGTTTACACGGCATGCTGCGTTACTCAGGCCCAACCAAACAAGTAAAAACATTTTAAAAAAGGAGGAAAATGTATCAGGTTTGTTCAGTGTGCTCTGAAAATCAGTTTATTGGGCCAACTGGTTCATCTCCTCTGTTGTGTTCCCTCTTCGAGCTCCAGTCATTTCAGAGAAAGCGACTGTTTAACATTTATCATCTTCCCACATTCACAGAACAGGAAGTACATCCAGCAACCCTGAAAGACACGGAGGAACTCAGCCGAGCAGGTTAAGACTGTGTGAAAACCGACACACTTTATGGGATATTTACGCCGCCTGAGTCCAAGGCTCTGCTTCATCTATATGACGACGATTTGATCTGAATCACTTTATTTTCCCAGAAGCCGACAATGAAGATGCCGACTACTGGAGCTCATTTCTTTGCAGAGTAATAAAAGTAGCACTAATTCAAGCTGCGCATTTAAAGCAAAAATACTCGTATTTTCTAAACATAAAGTTAATAACTTTACAACATTTCGCTGGATACAGTGTTTACCTGAGCTTTAATTCCTCTTTTAATTCAGAATCAAGTTAATTCCCCTTTAAAGAGATTAAAAATTACCAAGTGTATGACTGAAAACTAATCCTGAATAAAACTTAACTCTGAGGTAAGTGGCCGATTTACTCTGCATGCTTGTTTCCATCCTGTTGCCATGACGACGGTATTCACATTAAAGTTAAGTAGATGTTAGAGACCAGCTGCTGCTTCAAAAGCAGAATCCAGATCGAGGGAAAATGGTTCTCATCTCATTTTACCGTGTTGCAGTCGAAAGAAGAAAGCAGGAAGTGGAACTTGGTTTCCTCCATCATCAAGTCCACCCCCATCCAATCAGAGCCCTTCCCATCCAATCAGAGCCCTTACCAGCACCCCCATCCAATAAGAGCCCTTCCCATCCAATCAGAACCACTCCCATCCAATCAGAGCCCTTCCCAGCACCAAGACCTAAAGCGGAATTAACAAAACTTGTTTCCCCGCGTAAACCTTACTTTGGAATTAATATTTCCACATAAACCTTACTTTGGAATTAATATTTCCACATAAACCTTACTTTGGAATTAATATTTCCACATAAACCTTACTTTGGAATTAATATTTCCACATAAACCTTA
>JBBBVT010000023.1:1970010-1988840 GCA_037177035.1 Craterocephalus eyresii | reverse complement strand
AATTTGGAATTAATATTTCCACATAAACCTTAATTTGGAATTAATATTTCCACATAAACCTTAATTTGGAATTAATATTTCCACATAAACCTTAATTTGGAATTAATATTTCCACATGAACCTTAATTTTTCCACGTAAACCTGAATTTGGAATTAATATTTCCACATAAACCTGAATTTGGAATTAATATTTCCACATAAACCTGAATTTGGAATTAATATTTCCACATAAACCTTAATTTGGAATTAATATTTCCACATAAACCTTAATGTTTCCACGTACACCTGAATTTGGAATTAATATTTCCACATAAACCTTAATTTGGAATTAATATTTCCACATAAACCTTAATTTGGAATTAATATTTCCACATAAACCTTAATTGGGAATTAATATTTCCACATGAACCTTAATTTGAAATTAATGTTTCCATGTAAACCTGAAGGAAAATGTTCTAATTCAGAATTTAAAAACAGGTGTCCACAACCCTTGAGGTAAATTCAAAATAAGAGATCATAGATACCAACACCAAACAAAAAAATTAAAAACAAACTACTATTTCTATAATATGCAGATCCTAATACTTGTCTGAGGAATGTGGCGTGAAACCAAGCAGACCTGCAGACTGTGCTTTTTCACATGGAATTAGATAAAAAACACCTTATGATTATGCTTCACAAACCGGTTGTCATTTAAGCTCCGTAACAAGGGGAGAGACAAATCACGGCAGCACCTGTCCTCTTAATGTCTTTGTTCTCCAGAGTCATGGAATATGAGCACATTAAAAGAAAAGAAAAACTGTTCCAACACCGAAGCTTTCAGGGCCTGAATAATTGCCTTGTTTTCCAGGTTTATTCTCCTGTTCCAGGATGTGTGGCTGGAATTTCATAGGACAGCTTGTTTAACTCATCTCTGCTCTGAGGCTGGGACTGTGAGCGGCAGGCCGGCAGGACAGGGTGTGGGGCAGGAAAAACTAGAGAGGGCAAATTCAGCCGGCGAGCTGCAGCAGTCATTACATAAAAGAGAGGGGGTTATGTAACGCCTGTGGGTTCGTGTTGGGGAACTCGGGCCGAGCTAAGCACATCCAGATGTGTGAAGTAGGACAGAAACCTACACAGGCACTCACACATACGTGCACGGCAGTGATGGAAATAAAGGGAAAAAACACCGCGAAGCCTGTTAGAAAGAGTAATGCTGAGCCGTAAGCATGAAAGGAACGCTGTCGTCTCAGCTTCAATTACCCTAATTCACGTGCAGCAGGCCCACGGTCCAAACACACACAGATCACAACAAGCTACATGTATTCTGCCTCATCCGGCCAGATGAAAGCCGGCAACATGGGACGGTCTGAGCTGCTCAGATTACAGATTTCAGGCATTTTCATTTTGCCTATGAGCCATTATGTAAGATCTGAGATTTCCTGATGAGCGTTCTTGTTGCCTCAGAAACAACAAGCGGAGCCCACTCGATTGTGAACACAGAACAAGCCGTGCTCCGAGTGACATACCTAATCTAATGGATCCCAGTAATTCTGCTGTTTAGAAAGGAGGCAGGCAGTAGCCGACCAGCAGCACCCTCGCAGCGGACATTACGGACATTCGCTGGAGGAGAAAGGCCCTGCAGCATAAGCTGAGCAGCTGGCCGGCCCCCAATCCTCTGAGATACGGGAAACCACGTCTACACGACGGATGGGGATGACAGGATTAGGTGTAAGCGTCGCAAAAGCATTCAAACAAGCAAATAGGTTATTTTCCAGAGTGCTGTCAACTCGGCTGACGTTAAATAATGGAGGCGCTTCTGCCTGAAGACGTTACATTGTCTGTAGTGTTGACTGGTTTGGCGCCGAAAGCCACTAATTGTTGACTGAGACAAAACAGTGGTTGTTAAAAATGTGGCATAGTTAAACACACACACACCTTACATCCTGAAAAACATGTTAGCAACGGGCTAAGAGTCAGCATGGCTGGGAACTGAGAAGCAGCTTGTTAGCCACTGGATGAAGCAACGATGCTGCTTAAACAGGAATTAAGTTTTAAATATCTAAAATAGCTTTCACCTAGTGTGCAAATATAATTAGAGCTGCCACTTCACAACTATTTACAGTAGCAGGTGTTTGACGTTGGACCAATACAAAACTTTGAAACGAGATTTATTCAAATAAATGAGTGTGCTTAAATAGTTTTTAGCCCGTTTCATTATATTTCTAATACCAGTGGCTAGCGACACGCCCATTCCCTCAGAGCATGTTTTAACTAGCAGCTTCAGGTTTAAGTCATCTTCCTGCTGGAAAAAGTGACTTTGGTTTGCTTAACATGACTCCAGTGAGGGCGTGTTGCGCTACAGCGCAGACTCAACATTTGCCTTTCCAGGCTTTCATGTGGGTCAACACAGCTTTTCATTAATCATTGATTAAATCTGTCTTTTTTTTTAAGCAAAATAATTTAAAACAGGCCGTTTTGTTAGTTTATCCACATGGATCTCAGTATTTAATTCTCTGAAACAGCAGTGGAAATGTGCCTGTATTTACAGCACAGCCTGGATGGACTGAAGTCCACACAAGTTTGTAGAAGGCATATATAAACTACAGCAGCTGGGCTATGAGGCAGAGTGAAACACGACCAACACGTTTGCAATGGTATATTATCTACAAAACAAGACGGAAGATAAAAACATGAACTGTCAGGATTCAATGCTTTTCTCTCTTTTACTACACTTTCTCTCTTTTGTTACACTTTCTATGGGAACAGTCACTCATCTTAAAACATCTTATTTTTAAAACTATACCAACACACACTGGCAGTAAATATGATTTTTTTTTTAGAAAATTGTTAAATCTTTTCAAATGATGTATAACGTATTAAAAGGTTATGATTTGAGAATAAAAACAGGGAATTCAGTACCACACTTATTTGCCACCTTTCTTTACATGTGCATGATCCCAATTATGATAAACATCATTCTGTCCTGAAAAGTCAGCATAAATGTTCATAATATTATCCATTTTCCTTTAAAATGACCTAAAATGATTGTAGCTGAGCTGCCATGCTGTGCATCTTACATAAAAGGTTCTATTTAGGGTTTGGATTGCGCATACAACATAAAAAACTTAGTAATGATATGAAGAAATTTAGGTCAAAGGTTTAAGTCAGCCAGGAGAAAGATAATAAAGAAATCGGTGTTGTGAGCTTCTTTGTTAATAATCTACCGGATCCTACACAGATCAGTAAGTCCATTAACACCGCTGAACCACCTGCTGTACCGTTTCCTTTTTCCCTTCTGGGCGCTAATGGCAGGGAAATGTGCACGTCTCATGGAATACACTGCCACAGCCCTGCTGAGGAAAACCTGACATTACAACGGGAAGCATGTGAAAACAAAAATCCACGCCCTCTAAAACCCCTGCCGACCCCTGACTCGGCGCTCTCTCGGTTTCAGCTAAAATCAAAACAGTGAAACAGGCTCGATCGCTCAGCAGATAAGCACAACGCTCGGTTTACGTCCTCTCAGGAGGAAGCGCCGTATGATGAGAGCTCTCCTCTTTCGCCTCCGTTCCTTCTCCTCAGGATACCACCCACACTCGCCGAGTTTGACCCAACCACTACCGACGCAGACCGAGCAGCTATAACCATCATTAGCACCTGCTAGGCCGGAGGAGCGTTCACAGCTGCCTTCAAAAACATACGTTTAACCTTATAGTCACATTAAAAGTAATGCTGCAGGACAAGCTCACGCTTTATTCTAAAAATAGATGCTTTTGAGATTCAACTTGGACCTTACAGTACCACCAGTACTGGGCTCATACTGGGTCAGAGAACAAGGGGATGAGGACACTGCACTTACATTTTAACATGTCGCTGCTCAATGTCCACTCGGGACAGCTCCTCCTCTTCCAGGTCAGAGTCCCCACCAGAGCTACTTTCTGTCACGTCTGAGTCAAAGGCGCTTTCAGCCGAATGGAGGTTAGCCGAGCCGCTCAGATACAGCCTCTCCAGCTCCAACGGCATGGAGCCGCTCTTCAGGAAGCGCCCCAGGCTGTCTCTGCTGCCGGACGAGGAGTGGCGCCCGGTCCTCCACGCGGCCGAAGGGGCGGCAGCCTCCGCCTTGCGGTTGCCGGCCATCAGCCTGCTGAGGGCCGAGTCCAGGAAGCCGCCCAGCTGCTGCTGGAGGTGCCGCTCCACCTGCTTGGCCTGCACCACCTGAAGGCGTTTGCGCAGCCGCCGCAGCCGGCCTTCGATCTCGGCTTGCCGGCTGCCGTTGAGGAGCGTGCGCTCCCTGACGTGAGCGTCGAGGCTGTCCGAGGAGGAAGTGCAGGGCAAGGGGGGGTGCGGCGGGGCGGTGCAGGGGGGCGAGCCCTGCCGGCTGCTACCTGCTCGCTCCCCATCCGAACCCTGCCGCTGACTGGGGGCGTGTGAATCGGCCTCGTCCATGCTGGCTTGTCCAGCGGAGTTCGAGCCGTCGTGGGTAAAGGGGGAAAGTGCAGCAGAGTGAAGCACTGGCGGTTCAAGGTTTTTGCCATCTGTATTTTGAGAAACCCCAGAGGAATGCTTTTGTTTTAGGGTTCCTATCGCTGGGATATGCCCTGAAATAGTCGCTGTCAAGGTCTCAGAGTCCAGCGGCAGATTCTGGGACTGGGAGTCTGTGGTGGCAGGAGGCTTGTCGCCGTTCACTGCGACCACACAGCCAGAGCCGGACATGGAGGCCAGCTTCTTGGCCAGGCCATTGACAGGTGCCGTGGGCTGGCCGCTCCCGTTAGTGCTGCCACTCATGAGGCTTTTCAGCTGGCCACCCGACAGTTCGATCGCCTGCCTCTTCCTCAGGAGGAAGTCCCCCCCGCCGTTGAGCAGGGCGCCGGGCAGTATCCTGTGGCCTTTCAGCACGGACTGTTTGATGAGGACTCCTTGCAGCTTGATTGACTCCTTAGTTGAGGGGACAGGTGTCACATCAGAGCATAAATAGGAAGCCACCAGTGGCTGGAGTTTGCCCAAGGCCGAGGCCGGGGACACAGAGTCGGGCTGTGGCGGCTGCTGCTGCTGCTCCTGGTCGCCGCCGCAGAAGTCGAGAGGGCACTCTTCGGAGGCGACCTTGCACTTAGCGGGGCCGCTGCTGTGGATGAGGATGTTGCTGGCGTTACCGTTGTTCTCTGCACTGGCTGGTGAGAGGCTGGAGGATGGGGCAGCCAGTTTGAAGCGGATGTGGTGAGCTTCGGCTGGGGCGTCGGTGAGAGCGGGCGCCATCGCAGCCATGCAGTGCAGAGGGACGGGCACCGCGGCCTGCTCCACTCCACCCGCTTACTGCCCCACCTGAGGACAGCCTGCAGAGAACATGGAGGGAAAATAAGGACAGAAAAAAGGATAGAGGAGAAAATAAAGTTAAGGTATGTTGCATGGAGACATTCCCTGACATCCAGCCTTCTGGCAGAAAATAATCTTAGATAAACAACTGCTGAGGTTAGTCAGCAGGAGTTGTCTTCTTTCCATCAGTTACACATATTTCCCCCTCATCATCGGTTTACAGGGAACTTTCACAATCCTGCACACGGATGGGAATCACAGCAAACTGTAAAAAATACACATCTGATGGTACAGATACAAAACTGAAACCAGGATCACTAAAAAAGCCTTTTGATTGTGTAAAAACAAAAACATGCTCAGAAAAAGACATTTAATTTGGCATAATCTCTGAAATAAATACATATTTCATAAGTGTAAACAATGAGTGCAGGCTGTACCTACATACAACATAAAACTACAGTACTTGCACAACAGGTTCTGTAACATAATCGAGTTGGTGGAAAACTACTAACCACAACCCAACTGATAGTAGTAGGATTTCTTCAATATTTTCCAAAATAAGAAAAGGCTTTCAATATCCTATATTTATTTAGCACACACTAAATTCCACAAAAATCATTTGTCACCAGGGTAATCAATACTTCTCTACAGGACCAGGTAGAAGTGGCAGATATGATATGGCCTGACCTTGGGAAGTTGGAAAGTAAGAGCAGACACCTGAGCCAAATCCAAAAGCAATAAATAATTCCCTCTACACCTATGCCCATGTGAACAAACCTTTGTCATTTACTTACAGGGCTTCTGTAAAAAGCAAAAGCTTTACAACTCATTTTGTGAGAGAAGAAACCAGAGAAGCTGATGCAAATTGCCCAAACCCCACTGCCCTACATGTGCCCTGCGAAGTGCAGCAGGGTTCATCACAGGCACAGTAAGTAGGTGGATTTAGGCCCCAGCATTAACTCAAAGCACATGATGTCATCCTCGCAGGTTTCCTGTATCATTTTCAGCTGAACTTATTAAACCCTCCCGCTTTCCCAGATAACATGGGTGGAAAATGTTGCTTTCCAAAGAGAAGGCCGGTGGCCTTCTCATTGTTTCAATCATTAACATATCTGGCATGCCGCCTGGCTGGTTGGGTATTAATGTGAAACTTTTTTTGAAAGAAAAAGAAAAGGCTCCCTTGAAAGAGTGGGAGATAAGAGCTGCATCTCCGCGCATCGTCTGCAGGGTCAGATGAATGGGGGCTCAGTATTTCACCGCAGTTTCTAGTCAGCGCGCACTACGCCATGTTGGTATTTCCGAGGCAGATTATGCAATGCAATTTATCTCCAGAAAAACACCCGTTCCGCTCCAAACACACAAGGGGAGCCCATGCCACACGGGGGTAAATTAATAACGATAATCGGCGCTAGCAGGAGGCGCTATGATAACTACAATGCTTTTATATATTATCCTGGTATGAAATGCGACAAAAACGTCCACATTCAACGTTGGCCAACCATAACGCAACCATCAAAATGTCTTCCTGGTGTTTACGAAAGCCTTAGTGCGCTAAAAGACTTGCTGGCATCTCGGTGTTGTTTATATACTAGCGTGAACATAATTATCTTTCATTTTAATCATACTTAAACCTAATTAGCCTCAGCGGAAAACAGTACGGCCATTTGGCTCCAGCCAGACGAGCCAACGCAAGCCGACCCCGGATCCCCGCACCGGGCAGAGTCCCGGGGACCGAGCATGGATAAAGCCCGTCACTCGTTACGATGCGTGCACATATCTGCGTAATGTTAGCCCAGGAAGGCTGCTGATGCAAGAAACAACCTGCTGGCAGGCTGGCAGCCGCAGCGAAGCGACACAGCCACGTTATCTGCCATCCTAAGCCCCTATAACCGTCCTCCTGTTTCACCAGAAGCTACGCGGAGCTTTACGCAAACCCCGCCGGGCAGGTAAACATTTTAAGCAGAAAATATGTTGCCTACGCGCAACGGTGGTAGTTTTAACTCACCTGCACCCAAATTAACGCACGTAACACGCAAGAATCCCCGCTAAACACGCGCAATGAGCCAGGAGCTAAACACACAAGCTGTGCCATCGCGTGCGTTATTTGGCCGTGAAAAACGAGACATCCTTGTTGTGGATAACTATGTTAAACAACGCTTCCCGACCCATCGCAGAGTGGAGACATGGTATGCATTGTAATTAGAATAAAAGGAAATAAACACAAGCAGCTTGTTTTTTTTAAACACCTGCGGGGCCGCGCGTGTCCTTACTTGGGTACATGAGCTGGTGGGCGATCGGAGAATACGTGGTGTTAGAGCAGAAATGTGAAAAGCGGAGAAGTTGGGAGTAGACCCAGTGGTCTGGCTAGCTCGCTAACAAAGAAAAAGGAGGAACCTACCACGTGACGAGGTTGCACTATCCGAGGGAATTTCGGCAACAGTCCCCTGCAGTTTTGGTGGAAAAAAACCAAGGGCGATAAGACGCGAAGCGAGGTTTAGCTCGATCACTTTGCCATGAATTAATCCCAGAAAGCAGCGAGAATGCGGGAAGGGCCCGGTTCCCGGAGCCGCTCGGCTTCGTTCCGGATTCAGCAATGGGCGAACCACCGATCTACACCTCGCTCGCAGCTAGCTCGCCTCGCCGCCGCGGCGAATATAAGGCCGGGCCGACAAACCGTCCTTCCTACTCCGAATTACTTCAGATGGAGGCGATTTCACGGCAGCCCTTTACCGAAAAGCCCGATTCCCGGCGGCAGAGAGCTAATCCGGATGCCAGTTTGTCGCCAGTCTTTTTCTCTGGTTTTAGGGAGAGACGCTTAGAAAATGGCGGCTAGCTCCTCTTTCTCGGATTTGAGTCTGACAAACATAGAAGCGCTGTGTGTGCGTGCGCGCGCGCGTGTGCGCGTGGGTCTCGCTGGTAGGCGGGAGACATTTCTCATACTCGCCACTAGAGCAAAGGGCAGATAAGAAACGACATAAAAGCTCAAAAGAAGATACCACAGGAGGGCATTGTCTTTCAACAGATAGCGCACTTTTACACTTGTTATCCGCAAACGGCTGCGATGGCGCTGCTGGTTTAACTGTAGTAACAGTAGTAACTGGAAATGTTGCCGCTCGCGCACGCACCAGCACGCACCCTGCCCCGCACAAAGCTGCTGCTCGCAGTGACATAAACAGTATAAATGTGGATATAAAGGGCTGGTTTAATAACAGTTCAATCATCAATTATGGTCCAGTGTTTCTAAAAAAAAAAACACAGCAGAGGTATCACACACACACACACACGCACCGCGCGCGCGCGCAAAGCCCGGAGAAAACCGAGCCCAGACCAAACTGTGCGTCTCTCATGACACCCTAAACAGGAACTGGATCGCCCACCACCACAGCAGGCCGCATGAAGGAGCTCTTCCCCACAGGAAAAGCAGCAGAGCTCAGGCCCGGAAAACTCCACATGGAGTCCGGGAAACATGGCACCATCTCAGCCAAACATCTGCGGCATCTGCTCCTACACCTGCTCAGCAAAACCGTTCAGAAAGGGTTATTCTGTTTAATACACTAATACTAATAGTTTAGTCCTCTGTATTTTGCTGTGCCAGTGATTCCAGTAAAATACTAACAGCAGTTTTACTTTGAACATTGTATTTGTATACAGTTCAGCACCATTTAAGTTCTTCCAAAATATAAAATACAGAGCCCAATTTTCTAATTGGGATTAATAAAGTTAATAGTTATAATGAAATGTTTACCCGTGATCCAAGAAAGAATTATTGTTTTATATTTTATTAGCAATTACTTACGTATTTGAATCTTTATGTACAGCATTTTGTGACTCTCATAAGTCCTAGTCTTACATATCAATGATTGTTCAATCAATAAAAAAAATAGATTTGTTAGATAGGATGAAACTATCATGAAAAAGTTAAAATTCTAAAAAAACTTTTTATACAGTTGCCGTAACACAATAAAACATCTAATAGATGTATTTTCACAGCTAACAATTCTCTGGCAGCGTTCCTTCGTTTTCAGTAATGATGTATATTTCTCATTTCTCCTTCTATACAAGCTGCTCTTTTAATAAACGATGTGTCAAGTAACGGTGAATTTTCTAACTAAATAAATACATTATACAGGCACGTTTCCCAGTAGATCTTTAGGTTTTCAGGATTTCTCATGCAGCTAGAGTAAAGAAAGTTTTTTATTATTATACGTGACATTTATAAACAACTTTATCCGTTCTTTTATGTTTTAATTTTGCTAAGTATAATATTTTAGTACTTGCTATAAATGGAGCTTATTGTTAGTGTCATGCTGTTGGGCTACACAGTTATTTAAAGAGTTCTCACGTATTAGAAGTGGTATCTTACTACAGGGGTATTAGTGGTTATGAACCCAAACCATCAGGTGCAACTGTCCTCCGTTACGTAAATGAACTCTATAAAACGAGCTTAGTCATTGTTATTATAGTGCTTCTGTGCTGCTCTCTCCACAAAGCAGCATTTCTCCTGTTTCTACATATTTCTGCACTCACAGGCACATTTGGACTATTTTTCGGACAAGTTTCTTCAATTGTTTATCCCTTCCGGCATACTGGAAGCTTTTCCCAGGGGAAGACTTGTTGCACATGGGATGTTTACACTGTGGAGATTTGTTTTTTTCTCCCTGCAGCTTTAAGCCTAGCAATCACCAGCAACAGGAAGCAGTGTGTGTGATTATCCTTTGTTTGGGGCAAAAGCTTCTGGTGTTGAATGAAAATCAATGCATCCTTACTCCACGCAGCTCCGGTAAAAGCGTTCTGCATGATCACACTGCCAGGGAGTGACCATCACCGTATAAATGTGTGTTCCTGTCTTTGTTGCAGACTATTTTTATTGTTTTCCTTTTATCTTGTTCTCTCCGGACGTGATTGAGGACACTTCTGGATGCATCGGGATGGCAGAACTTCCTTCTTGTGGGGGTCTGAGAAGTGCCGCGTGATTGGTCGGACATGTGAGGTGGGCGTAGATAGGGTGTGAAAGCATGACGGGGGTAGTAGTGACGTCACATTTCTACTGATGCGGGATGAATGAACAGCTTTAACTAACAGCTGAGTGAGGTAAAAGAAAGTACAGAAAGGTTTCCACTACACTGTAAATAAAGACTAATACAAAGTAAGCATGTCAACCAGCTCCTTGCACATAGAGAAACAGGACCCCCTCCCCTTCGTTTCTTGTGGAGTGATGTTACAAGTAGGGATGTAATGATTCACTCAAGCCACGATTTGATTCAATCCTCGATTTTTAAGTTCTCTATTTCAATTTTTTATGATTTTTTTTCCAAAAAAATTAAAATTAGTTATTTTGTGGTCAAATTAATTGTCTTTTTCATATATTTGCCTTTTTCTCCCTTGTTTAAAACTCTGACCTTATATTGACTGTTGTACAAAACTAAACACTGAACAAATAATTATTATAGATACAGAAATTCTTTTTATGAACAAAACAAGTTTTATTTGTTTTGAACATCAACTGCATTGATTGCATTGATGTATTGCATGCAAATTGATTTTCCTTTTTTCTACATCGATTGCCATTTAAAGCAGTTTGAATCGATTTCAAATCAATTTTCAAAGTATCGTTACATCGCTAGTAACAAGCTTTAAGAATAAGGCTGAATGTGAGGTTAGATTAAGAATTGGAGTTAGACTACATCTGGTGAATAAAATTAGGGTTAAACTCATGGTTCAGATTTATGTAATCAATGGAAGTCAGTGCAGTGACTTAATGAGGATAACAGCATTGGGTTGAGTGCAACAATTAAGAGAAAGAGAAATGACTTATCCACCTAATATGCCAACTAAGCTGAATGTATTTCCAAAAAACAAAGTCTATAAATGCCAGGAAAACATAATGACAATAGTAGTTATCCAGTGAGTTTTGTTTAACCACTGATGGTTGTAACTCTGAAAAACCACCATCCATCCATGTTTTCCTCCATGGTGCTTCTGACGGATTCCAACCCATTCCCAACACTCCCGGAGGTACATGCGCCAACCTCACTCATGTCAAATGCATCCTCACACGTCCAACACACCTCAACTGACACTTCTCAAATGCCTTAAATCCCAGCAGGACAGCAGCTATCCTGGTGGGGTAAATTTCTGGCACCAGAAAGCAGCAGCTGGTTTGCATCTAGGATATCCATTTCATGGCCAGACCATCAGAGATGACCGATCCAGAGCATTGCTCTCAGACTCAGTGAAAGGTAAACCACAATTCTGACTGAATAATAAGTATACTTTAGGAATACCTTTAACTCCATTGTTGAAATACTCCACTCTTTAATCCGGAAGGGCATAAATCCAGGAACCACATGAAACCTTAGAACAAAACAGAAATAAGAAATTAGTTAAATCAAAATGAGTTAATCGATTGTTTATTATTCAAAATATGATCTTTGTTAACAAGACAGAATAAATCTAGCATGAAGTGTAATGGTAACGAACACACAGATGACCCTGACTGTTAAAAGTGTTTTTCTCTTTTTTACTTCCTATGTGGCTCTTAAGTCTAATTATAATTTAATAATACACGAGTCTTATGAAAGAAATAAGCATATTGAGTGCTAGATCTGTGTCGTGCACAGTCAGCTTACACGGCTTTACACTGTAATTATTATAATCATGACAATTATAACATGACTGGTGGAGAACAGATGTTCTGTGTGACTCATACTATTATAACCAGTATTGGATAACAATAATAATTCATTGCATTAATTAATGCAAAAGAAAAGTTGTATAATTGCAGTATATATGGTGAATCTATGGAGCTCTTCTTTATCACTTCTATTTGGATGCAAATAAATATTCTTGAGCTCTGATAATGTGTGATGTACATTACATTTAACAAGGTTATTATTTGTTTTTCTATAAGTACTTTATTTTCAATGTGTAACTTTTTTATTTTAAAAGGCCTTCTTTGTGTTTGATCTATTCTAGTTCCAGTTGGAAAAAGGTAAATATCCCTCTTAAGGGACAAATAAGGGTTTTCCTACTCCATTTTATTCTATTGTGGTATACCTTAATCTGCTTATTATTCCTTTAGTTACTTGCTTATTTTTTATATATATATATATATATATATATATAAATAATTTTAAATAGTGCTTGAAATGATCAAACAGATCCATCTTCATTACTGAACTGATTAAAAAGTCGAATGAAGTATAGTTTAACTAATTTGGTGCTTTGACTGTACCTAAATACCTGTACTTAATTACATTCCATCACTGGTGTTTGTAATGTTTTCAGTCTGTAATATTATACCATTGTAATCCTAGAGGCAAATAATCCTCTATGTTTACTTTGTCCTTCACGTTGTTGATGCAACAGACTTGGTTTTTTCATTCATAATATGATTTGGGAACCCCACAGCATTAACTTCAATTCATTCATTCATTTCAACGACGTGCATTTCACAGTAAATGCGGCCGACTAATGGTTAAATAAGCGCTTCTGATCGCCTCCTTTGGCTGACTGCAGTTTAAAGCTTCCCAAACAGAGCCAGGCTCACATAGCAAAGTTTTTCTCTGTGCTGGCAGCAACGGGAGTCTTCACGGTTTCCACGTCCAGCTGGCAGGTTAACGCTAGCTGGCTAACGCTACCTTCTCTGACGTTATCGTTGCAAAATAAGGATGAAAAAGTTTTACATGTTGAAAAATGACAAAACTAATGTTAGAAGTTTGAATGGAAGTTATACAGCAGCGCCTTTATTTAGCACCGAGTGGAGGAATACGCCACCAGTGGTTTTTTTAGAAGGCGAAATTAACAGTAGTTTGCGTGAACGCTGGTTGAGAAGCTAACGTTAGGCTAATGACTGAGCTAGCGCCGACCAATAACGGCCAACCAGCTAGCAGGCTAAGCTAATATTCGCTAGCTTGTTTGCTTCCCGATCCCATACTGACTTCACAATGACTACCGTTTTTGGCACGTTTAACAGAAAAGTGTGCATATAAAATCAAACCAACTCAAAACCAACATCTGAAGGTTTAGTCAAAAGAGCATTTTTTCTTGACAAGCCGGTCGTTCCTTCATTTTAAGAAAATAACAAGACAAAATCTCACTTACCTGCTTGTCCTGTTACTAACGTCCGATTACATCCGCCTCCTGCGCTGCTATTGGTGGATGCTTCAATCTGAGGCTTTCTATTGGCTGCCACAGCTGTCAGTCTTTGCAAATGCCCGTAGAGCGGAAATATGGACGAAAGTTCATAGCACTAAACTTAATTAACCAAATATATTGTTGTTATTAGAAAATATCCACTTGACTCTGATAACTCCCTCGTCATCTATAAATGTTCGCTTTTCTCTTGCCACAACACAAGTGTTGTTTACGTTTCCTGCAAGCTAGCTGCGCGCAGTCCAGCATGATATTTTCACTCTCAGTAACTACAATAACATTTTAATGCCTTGTTTTCAAGACTTTAACCTGAAATGTGCTGCAGATTTCCACAGCCAGGCGCAAATAAAAATCTGACCGAGCTAATGGTTGTATATGAGTTTGTTCGGTATATTTTATTTGATTTTATTTATCGCATCTAAATGCTTAGCACATTTTCTTTTCTGGGGAGAGATTTGGCTGGTCTGGATAGGTGTCCCACAAAAAGCAGGCCAAGAGGCACAACAACGGGCAAATCCGTCACAAAAGGGGATTTCAGGCTGATGCACGGTGATTTATACATGCAGACGAGCGATAATGGAGCGGTAGTAATGTCTATTAGTGTTGCATTGATGTCTTTGTGCAATAAACATTAAGGATTTAACATTGTAGTTACACTGATGGAAGCGCAGTGTGTCTGGATTCTCTTTGTTTGACCCTAATGGAATAAAACTAAATATATAAAAATGACGTTTATCATCTCAACAACAAAGGCCTCATTCGGACTGAAACCTTTGCAGGATTAAGATGAATAATGGGTTTAAACAAATGATGCACTAAAAATGAACGCTGTATCATAACTTATGCCAAAAACCATTCCTGAGAAGTCTGCAGCTCCACTCTTCTGAATGTTTCGGAGGTTAAAAATATTCAAGAGGAAGTGGCAGAAGCCAGTTTTAGTTTCATGCACATGTGAAGGTTTTGCTTAATGAATAAAGCAATCAGAAGTTTGAAATGAATTTGTTAGAATAATTACAAGAAATCATGGTTTTTAGTAAATGTTTTAAAAGAAGAAAAATAAATATCTGGTTGATAAATGGAAATAAATCTGCATTGATCATATAATATCGATAAATATAATAATGAAAAAAATATAGTTACGTTATCTATTTTGAAAACTGATTTACTGTCAAAGTTGTTCTGCCTATGTAGATTTCTACTCTCATATATGTAATGATGTAATTATAGATAATAACATGGTTATTATGTCGAATAGATAAAAGTAGGAATATAATTTTTTTAATTACTTGTGTCAAAGAAAACTATTGTAATGTTTTATATATTAGGAGATACATTAACAAAATATCTGTTCTTTACCAGGTATTTACCTTAGATAAAGGAACCTGCCTCAGCATAATTTCCCAGCACCTAAAGGACCTTAAATCATGGATCCAAAGTGGTTTCAGAGTGGTGAACAAAATACTAGTAGCAGCATTTTTGAAGCAGTCCAGTCAGAGTCGAGGGGCAAGAAAGATTAAAGTAATGGCAAGATATCCAACTTCAAGTCTCTGGAGATCAGCACAGAAAAGCAGTGATTTAAAAATCCCTGTGAAGATGTATACAAAAACAAGGCAGCAATAATAAGAAGCCTGTGATTCTGCGGAAGCTTCACCACTAAATACTGAAGAGTGGGATGAATCTGGCCATTCACTTCTAGCAGAAATGTAAAAAAAGAGAAAAGACAGTAATACAAAATAAGTAGCAAAATGGCCTGTAGCTGTTTTTTAGTCAATTTTATTGTGTTAAATTATTTGTATGAGAGGGGCAGATTGTATAAGATATTTCCTCTTTCTGCTCCCTCTCACTCATTTATGTTTGTATTGAAGGTCTTGTTTTGTGTAAAATCTGAGTAGCAAAATATTTTCCCTATTCAAATTCCTTAAATACAAAAACCTTCATCTGATGAAACAGATGGTGGTCTTTTTACATAAAATATTGAAAAGATGAACATGGAGACCATTATAATCTCTCTTTTTACTTACCATTAATCTGTCACTATCCTGGTTTTTGAGACTTGAGGCTCATATGGGTCAGCCAGTCCATAACTTTACATACACCGAAGTGTCCTCTGTGCTGATGATAACTCCAGGGCTGCTACTAGAGGCATGATAGCAATGTTAGAATTGATGAATGAACAATGTTGTAAAGGACTTAACTAAGGTAACAATATGCTACATAAGTGCAGATCATTTTTCAAACATTGATATCCTGCCAGTAACAAGATGTCCCCACATTTTCTCTGACTTGAGGCTATAGTTTTACAGAATGAGCATTATGTTGTATTAGGGAAGACTTTCGTCCAGAAATAAAGAATATATAAATATAAGGAAACCAGATAAAAGAATGAAGTGAGAAGAAATCACATTCTCTGCCTTGTTTGGGTTATAGGAGGTGTCGCCCTCTGCTGTCCATCCATGAGAATGCAGATAAAAGCATTTTCAGTAGCTTTATTTTTCTGATTTGGAAACTACATTCATTTTAAATATGCAGCCAGTTATTTTTTTGTTTTTTATTATTATGTTGATAAAAGCGAGGACAGGAAATGGTCCCCATCCCTGTGTGGGAGGGGAGTGGCTCAGCATCTAAATGTTCACTGATGCTTTTGGATTTTGGTTTTCATGGACTACATGATCAGGGAAACTTAACAGTTCATTTTAATAACAGGGTTTTTGTTCTTATTCATAAAACAAAACAAATAGGGTTATCAAAATATAATATTCTATATTCTATATGTTGAGTAGAGCTAACAGAGGGATGAGTTGCAGTTAAATTTCCTCTCTGGGTGGAAATATTGGTGCTTCTCCATGTTGCTCAGTGTTTTTGCTTTCAATAGAACTTAGCGATGTTGTTATATTTTATTTGTATAAACTACTGCAATTATTTGGCAACATAAAAACATACAATGGGTTTTTAAATCATTTGCTAAACATTTACAGTAAACCTTTGCACTCAAATGTCAGAAATGGCTCAAATAATTATCTCAGAATGTGTGGATGAATCTTCCTGGACAGCAGGCATGTTTGGGCCGAAGTTGGGCTACGTTCGGCACTTATGGCTCAGTTACAGCATCAGCAAGCACTGTGCAGGCCACAGTGGACCAGATGTTTGTTTCCAGCCCGCAAGTCTCCTGTGGGCCACATGTCAAGAGTAAGAAACTCTGCATCCTGTTTATTCATTGTGATACTTGAGTTACCATAGTCACGTGAGAAGGAAAGTATATGCATTTTCAGTTAAAAGGTTAAATATAAGTAAATACCTCATCTTTAAGTGATGTAAACTCAACCTCAGATTACCATATGAATATTTATCTTACAAAACCTGAAAAAAATACAGACACAGTGTTTAAAAAATGTAACATTTTACTGCCTTCATAGGAATTAAGTCAGTAGCAACCAAGTGCTGATCATCATCAGTACGGACACCTCTGCAGCGTCCAGTATTAACACACTAAGCAGCACAGAAGAAACCGGTGCTCCTCATCAGCTACAACTATACTAGTTACCCATATATGGACGTCACAGGAAGTTTACAGAGCAAAGAGCAACATATGTGACTCTGTAGACCTCAGTTTGCATGTTAAATGTTAAAGATCAGGCCAAACTTGGCTTTTTGTGGGATGGAGGGGGATGCAGGACTTCCATGGCTAAAGACATTTGGAGAAAATCAAACATAACATTCCAGCACAAAGATGTGATTCCGAGCACGGTGCTGGAGGGATGATGGGCTGGTCTGGGCCGCAGGACCTGGACTCCTCTCTGGGTGGAACACAAACTCTGCAGGATCCCACAGTGTTCCAGAGTCAAACATGAGTCCATCTGCCTTTCCTGTATCAGGAAAACGATCCCAAACACAGCAGCAGATCTGCAGCAGAATGGAAATAAAGTGTTGCAATGATCCAACATCCATTTCTGGGTTTAATAAATAATGAATAATGAAACTGTGCACCATGAACTTTTTTTATCTTATTATAATAACTTAATTTTACAACCCAATGAATAACAAATGATCTTTTAAAAAATCTCACCATGCAAAACCTCAGAACTATTTTTCTTATCACTTGTTTTGTGATCCAGGCATGAAGACAGTCAGTGTGTTTGACCCTGCAGCACAGTTGTAGTTGTAGCAAAGCAACACTAGATGGCGCTGAGGCCACGCGCTCTGGCAGGCTGATGCTGATGTTGTTTTCCCTCCAGTGTGCAGAAAGTCTTGTCTCCAATTACACCTCACTTAAAATCCCTCCAGTTTGACTTTTCAGCATGCAAACACATAGTAAATGATTTATATCACAGTAGTGTTTCCATTATGATCTGCAGGGATATCAGATTCATTATATTTATATTGTATTTTATAATGTTAACATAAAATTTTAAATCAGTTTAGGCTAATGGAAGCTAACAGCAGGAGTTGTTGTTGTTGACAAATACATCATGAAATAATTATATTCGCTTTCAGCAACAACATGATGTGCTGCAGACCATTCCTTCAGTTTGCTGTTGTGTTTATAGTGCACGGAAACTAAAATGTTGCCATGCACCCTTAAAAAGCCCCCGTAAGGAAGCCTCAAGCTTGTGCCATTGTTTTTCTTCACACTGCTAAAAAATAACACTTTAATATCTGCAGCTCATTGCTTAAAGGGAAACTCTGACAAACATTCCTTATTAAACCAAATTTGTTCAACTTTATGCTTTAATATTTCCTCCTGCCTGGTCTGTGTGGAGGGGAAGTATTTTTACCTCCTCATGCGTCAGGTCACGGTGAGCAAAGTTCAGAGTATTTCAATGAGGCAGTTTCATGCGTCAGCACATCAGGAGCGTGTCATGAAAGAAATAATCTGTGGACATGAGGAATTAATGAGAGCGGATGATACGGCTGTTTTTTACATGCAACCATGAGCCGTTTAATGTTCAGCCCCGCTGATTCCCTTCACTTTGAACGGCTGTTTACATAGATGACATTCCTGAGTTACCATGCTGACCCTTCGTATATAAATATGCACCTAGAAGAGCTAGCTTTCATGACTCATGCCTTATGTTATGAGACAGACCTCTCAAGATCAAACTTGTTTCCCTTCCAGATCGAAAGCAACTGAACTCATATTACAACATCATCATCGAGCCCTTACAGCCATGTGGTCGACTGATCCACCACTAACCAATGAACTAAGAATAAATTCAATTTAATGTCACGGAAGACAGTAATGTATTCTAAAATTACATTTGAAATCCAACAATTATTATGTAAATTCAAAAATATGGTGAAAAAACTGGGGCATCTATCTATCTATCTATCTATCTATCTATCTATCTATCTATCTATCTATCTATCTATCTATCTATCTATCTATC
>JBBBVT010000023.1:1921744-1951073 GCA_037177035.1 Craterocephalus eyresii | reverse complement strand
TTCCTTCCTTTCCTTCCTCACCCATCCTTCCTTCCTTTCCTTCCCCACCCATCCTTCCTTCCTTTCCTTCCTCACCCTTTCATCCTTCCTTCCTTTCCTTCCTCACCCTTTCATCCTTCCTTCCTTTCCTTCCTCACCCATCCATCCTTCCTTCCTAATCTGAAAACACTAAAAACAGGCGGAAAGCAGCCGTCCTGCACGCACGTTTCACCCCCGATTCCTCAGAGGAAGCAAATTAGGGCCGACGCTGTCACACGGCGTGGCGGGTGATGTCACTTACTGCTGCACACGACACGTCCTAATTGTGCCTTAAATATCATCGCCTGAAGCTGCGGGGGGGGGGGGCATGAATAATCACGTGACTCAGAGGGAGGCGGAGCGGCTTACCTCGCTGTTCAGGAAGCAGTAAAACACCGACACGAAGAAACCCTGAGGAGAGACGTGGAGAGGACAGAGTTAGACAGCAACATCCCCGTCATCTCCATGGTAGCCGGGTGTGGCGTGGAAAAACACACCCGATCCGCCCACTGGCAGATGCTATCGCACCCCTAACTCATACCTGGAAGGACTCCAGAAACGAGTTGAAGTATATGAAGACGATCTGGGAGATTTCGTCTTCGCCCGGGTTTACGAAAAACAGCATGTAGGTGATGCCGAGGAGAGGAAGCAGCACCAGCGTCGCCTTCACCGCTTTCCTGCAACACGGAGGCCAGAGATCAGGTGATCGCTGCCGCATCGCTGCCGCATCGCCGCCGCATCGCCGCCGCATCGCTGCCGCATCGCCGCCGCATCGCTGCCGCATCGCTGATACAGTGATACAGCGGCGGCAGGTTACAGTAACTCACCTGTACTGGATCGTCTCCGAGGTGGTGGACGCTCGCAGTTTGGTCATCAGGATCCTCACAATGTTGAAGAGGAAAATGAAGTTGATCTGTGGAGGAAAAACAAATGCAAAGTTTGGCTTTGATTGTTTCTGCTTTTATCCCACAGACACAAGTGAAAAACAAGAAAAAATGCAACTAATGCTCCAGATGAATTTGTTTTCTAAGCCCAACAAGGATTTAAAAGAAACTCATGACTGGAAATGATCAGAAAACGCTGCGACTGTTAGTCATGATGTTCTGTCACCGGTTTAATGCAAGTTACTTTACATGAGATTTAATCGTTTTTACTTCTATTAAATATGTAAATAATCTGTAGTTTAACTATTTTATCATTTCAAAAATACTTAACCTTCAAAGTGAAATTTTAAAAAATTAGCTGAATCTGTATTGATATAGATGAAAAAGTACCATAACCTATTGGTATCGTATCGACATAAAAACAGGCATCAACAATCAGGAAGATTTGAAATTTGCATTAAATGAAAACTGAAGATTATTTATAAAAATACAGGAACAAGTCTGGACACATGTAGACACGACATCATCATCATCATCATCATCATCTGATGATCGCCTCAGGAGAACAGCATCATAACATATCGGTGGTAAACGTGTTCTGTAGCTGAGTGCGTAACGATCGATGTTTAAGCTTTAGGTCTGGGGGGCTGCATATGAAAAATAGTCGCGTATTTAATGAATTTTCACAGTGTCTGAGTTAAATCTTACAGTATGAGGCTTAAAACAAGGAGAACACTTGTTAAAAAAGGGAAATAAATTGGGGGGTTGGTGGGGGGACTGGCAGGTGTCTGGTCAAAGAACAGAAGTAAAGCAAACTTTCTGAAAAAGACCCTCACAGACCCGACCCACCACGGCTTGGCGGGACAACTCTGAGATCAGGGTTTTTCCTGAAGATCACTTTTCATACACCCCGGATGTTGTTGTAACATCTGACCTGTAAAAAAGCTGCGTGCACGCTGTACTGATTTGCTTCAATTATGCATGTTTTCATGCAGACGGGGGTGTTTTTGTGTGCGGTGCTGTGTGGGAACATCGGAGGGAAAACAGGATGGAACCCAACTTGTTGGCCTTTCTGTGCAGCTCAGAGAGTTTCCACACCATCGGCTGCATTTTCACTTAAAACAGGCTTGACTGCAGCCAGTCAAACCTTTCCTTAGACAGTTTTCAGGTTTTTATTTCTGTGAACTACAAATGGTAGCATCCAAAAAATGATGTGGAAATGTTATATTCATTTGTTTTTAATCAATCTACTAGTCAATGAAATTTAAACAAATCAAAGGTTCATAGGAAAATATTGATTATAATTAATCCAAATCTTTCAAAATTGCTGCATCTTCTCTTTCTGACATCCAAAATATAAAAATACCATGTACGAAAAAAACAGAAATAAGTGTTTGTACTAATAAAAATCTACCCGAATATGTACAATTTAAGCTTGTAAAAAAGAAAATCATGTTCAAAGTTCAAATTAATTAAAGAAAAGGAAGATGCAGATGCATAATAACACAAATAAACACAACATATTCACAATCACAGGTATCATTAGGAGTAAGCACTAGGTAATCATTTATTCAATAATAAAATTATTAAATCTCATCAGTTATAAATAAATAAATTGTAAATAAATAACTTTTCAATTCAAAATAATGAGAAAAAATATTCACTCAGTGTATATCTGCAACCTTAAAAAATAATATTGATTCGGTAAAAACAAATACTGTGTATGTATAATGTTACATGGTTATGTCCTAAATCTTTTGTGAAATAGATTTTTATTACTTATAAAAAATGTATTTAAGCGTGGACCAGTCTTCCTTTCAGCGACTCTTGCAGGCCTGAGTGAAAACACGTCCACGTCTGACTGACAGTGAAAAACATCCACATAAAAGATGAAGCTGGAGTGTGTGCATGTGTGTGTGCGTGTGTGTGTGTGGCTGGTTTTCTGTGCACATAATGCATTTACTTGTAAATGTACTGTATTTCTCCAAGTCTGATTTGCCGGTCACCAGTCATTGTCGGTCAGGCTAAAAATTGGTCAATTTCAGTCACCAACGGAGCAACCCAAGCATGCATATTCTCTGGATTTAGCCGGAAGGCTGGTCAAACTGATGTGAGAGGCTGCAGGGCAATTATGCAAAACACTTAGGAGCTATCGTTTCTGTTAAAGTTGCAGTTTGGATTTTTAATTTTCTTTTTTATTTTAGACTCTGTTTTAAAGTTTGTTTGTCCAAAAATGCAAATATACCAAAAAAGTTTCATATTTTTTCTTTTTATTTTTCACTAAACTGTGGTGGAAATGGTTTTGGGACATCCTTAAAATTTTACACAATCTCAAATATCATGAAATATTCTTTTTGTGTTTCAAAAGGTGTATGTGCATTAGACACTAATAAAAACATTTTTCTTATTGTGCTGTCTATAAAAAAACCTGACAACAAATTTCTTTACAGTTTTCGGTCTGTCCTAACATCCGTCTCTCATTGATTGGTGACTCCTTGACAGCATCGTAGGACCTTAAGCTACGATCTAAAAGCTGCTGTGATGTCATTCATCACAGAAGAGGTAGAGGAAACACAAAGCAGAGCCTCTGAGTTTATAGAAGAGCCGTAAAGCAAAGTGCTGCAGGTCACATGATCCCTGAGAGACGGATCCGCTCCTGCAAAGTTAAAATGTCTGCTTTCTGCAGACGGCAGCCTCCTTGGAGAACGTGCCAAACGCTGTACACTGACCCCAGAAATCATCCATCATTACTCACATTGGGCTGATGTTTGGGTCAGAAGTTACACAGTATGTCTCTTTAACTTAATTACCTCATTAATCTTTTTGAACTTCATTGCTTTTTAAGCCATCTGCTGCCCCCGTCCCACTATTTTAGGACCAGTAGCAGCATCACGTTTAACAGGAGCTCATTCTGTGCATAAACTGTGAAATTTCTCAGTTTAAACATCTGTTAGGTCGCGTTTGTTCTGTTGGGAATTAAATATTAACTCATACGATTTGATGGTCTTTTAGTTTTTATTTTGGTAAGATTTAAAAAAATGTCCCTACATTTCTGGAATATGGGTTGTAGACATGAAGTACAACAAAACAACAAACAATGTGCCATTAGTGGATCACTGGCATCAGAATGACCCCAAACTCTAAGTTTCTGATGTGTAATGATGGCTTTTAAAGGACTGTTTTTGTATTTTGTCTGTGACTGTACTAAAAGAACCTGCACCGGAAACTTAAGAGTGATTTTTAATGTAACATATCTTGAATGCATGGAATGTCTGATAACTTTTTTCTCCCACTGCATCCACTCACTCCAAGTTTCTTTGGTCAAAGTTTATTTTTCTCCTCAAACTGTTTTCATTGAGATTACACAGAAAATTTCTTGTCATATTTTCATTTACTGATTTCTTCCTCAAAAAGTCCCAAAAGCCAGGGCAGAAAATTACACATTTTGTGTTGAATTTCACCATCATGTACAGTAGATATTCACACGTTTGGCATGTATAAATATGGAGTGCAAACTCAATTTGAAACCTCCTTTTTTTACTCTTGTGGGTTTTAACAAGGCTGCAGAGCATAAATTCATAATGGCCGAACCTCCTGGTGAGGTTATGTTACGAAGTCAGCTGATGTTCTTCTGTCTCTGCAGCAGAAACAAAGTTCAAGATCGCATGAATTAAATCTGTAATGTCTGTGTAAAATGCATTTTTAATGCAAAGTTAATTCAGTTTTAATGACACCCGATGCACCGCACACAACCTAATCTAACTTTATATAACAGCTTTTTGTCCTAGAAAGTATTTTGCACATTTGCTTCTGCATTTTAATCCTGGATGTGCGTGATCAGAAAAGGTTGTGAAACCATCACGGAGCATGTTTTATTGTTTGCTTGCTGGTACTTGGGCAGTACAGTAAAATGATGGCATGGAGGTTTACAGGCTTATGAGAGGAGCATTAATTAGTTTAAAGAGATAAAAATACGAACCTCCCGTCCCGCAGGATACCGTTCTCTCTACGGTTCTTACGTAACGTGGACACAGAGTCCTAACTTTAGCTTTGCCCCCAGCCTCTCTAACATTGCAACGCAGCTTTGTGCTTATAAAGTCCTTTCATTTCAACTATTACTTTTTTCCCGGTTCAAGCTAACTAAGCACAGCTAGCTACCTGTGAGGTGTGAAACCACCCGATTCCTGTAAGACAGGTCTTGTGGAATCCCAATGCAACCCTTTGGTTTCTATTTCACCTGCCTGTAAATCTGCTCAGTCCCACTGATTCTGTCAAACACATGATTTCATTTCAAACTAAACTTCCACTCGCTGCTGTTTCAGCCCCTAAATCATCTGATCCAGTTTAGGCACTAAAAACAATCTGGTTAGGTTTAGGAACACAAATGAAACCTGTGATTAATGTTCAACATGTCAGGCATCACAGCGGAGGCGATGATAGATAGAGGGACCATCATCCACCTCCTCGAGGATAAATGCTCGCGGTGGGGATTCTTTGTTTCACAATTCTAAAACCTTTTTTTGTTAAAAAAGCAATTAAAAATGGACGTGTTGTGTGATCAGAGATGATGTTCTGCAGATGTTGGTCGGAACCAGGGCTGACTGGACTTCCTGTTGTCGTTCCATCGTCTCCATCTCATTTGGTCCAGACAACTGAGATGTTTATGTGTAAAAGTCCCATAAATACTCAGACCAACAACCAACCAGTCACGTCCAGAGTCAGTTTGAACTTCAGATAGACACCTTCATCATGTAGATGGAACAGTAATATGATTGGCAACTAACCTGGTAAAATGGCCAGAAGGTGTATATATGTTGCATGCAGGGTTATATGTGCTCTCTTTCCCTTAGTAAAGTCTGTAAAAAGCCCAGAGATTTATTAAAAATCCTTTTAGCTAACTCTAGAGCAGTGACGCTTATTTGCAGAGTTCCTGTTAAATCTACCATTAAAAATAAAGTAGATCCAAATTAAATGAGTGCAGCGACATATTATCATAAAAAAGAAAAATCTGCAGACTGCCTTCAGCTGATAACAGCTGCAGCTTCTTTCTGTGCTGCAGAAAAATGAATCTTACTTCTTCCAGCGCTTTTCCCGGCAGCAGGATGGCGTTGCCTTAAAATAACCCGTGTGTGCGTTGAAGGTGCTGAGGTGTATGTCACCCGGCGTCAACAGTTTCAGCACGACAGCCAGGCTCTGTGACAATTAGGTGCTGAGATATTTAAGAGTGCGGCCAAACAGGGGATCTACTGACGGCGGGTAAAATATGAAATAATCTCAGCTGCGCCCTGTAGTGCAGATAAAAACCGCAGCTACGTTGTATTTCTGAAGCACAACTTGAGATTATCTTTCTACAAGGTGATGAATGACAAAATCAATAGTGTCATGCAGGAGGTGGGATGATGCAGCGCCTGGGAAAAAATAGACGTAGGAATACTTTCCAGTGGCAGACGACTTGACCTTGGCCTGAGCAGATTATGCCAGTCTCTCCAGCAGGACACACTCTGCTGATCCGGCCGGTTTCCACCGTTTCTGCTTACCTCCTCACTTCTGAGGACGCCTGGGATTCATTGCTTCGGCGGGACATCGCTTTATCTGCGATTTTTTAAAGATACTGATGGCAGGCTGTTGGAGTTCACAGTCAGTGCAGCCTCACAGGAGAAAGCAGAGACATTTCTGGTGACCGACGGCGATCCTGCAGGATCGGGTGCTGAGCAAAGACACAGGCCCGGGAGAACGAGGCCATTGTAAGCAAGGCTGGAGAATTTCCAGGGAAAGCAGCAGAGAGATATTGAATCAGGCAGATGACTGCTTCGGGGGGGGGGGGGGTACCTCTTGAGGAGAGGATTTTTTTCTTATCATCTTTCCGATTAGGAGAGAGGATGAGGGAATGTGCTGTTCTGGTGGTCATGGGGAAGGTCACGCTGATGCTGGATCGCCGGCAGGGACGGGAAAGTCGGATTGACTGAAGCTGAGCAGTGAAACAGGAAAACTGTCAGCAGGAGAGCAGCTCTGGCTGTTTGTCATTGTGTGGGGCGATGCAAACAGACTAATGATAGCAGAGAAGTGAAAAGTACGACTGTAATCTGATCTTAAAACGCGGCGAACTAATAAAAAATGTCCAGGAAGAACAAGATCTCGTTGTAAATATTGATATAAGCAACCACTAATTAAAACCTTCAGTAAACTAGATCCAGCATCGTTTTCCTCGGTGTATCTGAACCGGGACCGCAGAGACAAGCAGGTCATCGAGGACGACACATGACCCTCCAGTCAGTGTCCCTCCACCTCCACCCGCTGCCCCGCTCGCACAGCTCCGACCTCAGACGTCCGTCCCTGCAGGTGATCCCGCTGATGAGACATGGTCTGGGTTGAGCCTGTCGGAAACCCAGAAGGAAAGGCCGGGCGTGCCGTGCGCTTTGGGTGGGGGCAGTCTGGTGACAATCTGATGAGCTCATTCAGTCGCACTCTGTTTGACCCCCACTCTGATTGGATAAGGCCCCTGACAACACAACTCTCCAGCTTTTCTTCCATGTTTCAAAGAGAGAGGCCAGAAAATGACCCAAATGACACGAGTCTGGCAGGTATAATTGTACAATTGAACCTGTTTTTTTGTTTTTTTCTTATTCGTACTGTAAAGAGGCCATGGGTGTCCTGAAAGGCGCTACCAAATAAAATGTATTATTATTATTATTATTATTATTATTATTATTATTATTATATAATCACTCCCAATCAGAAAGAATATGACTAAAATACCCGGCTTTCATATAATAATAATAATAATAATGATAATTACAATAATAATAATAATAATAATAATAATAATAATAATAATAATAATAATAATAATAATGGATTAAGGCAGTGCTGGAGGAAAAATGTGTCGACCCACTAAAAGAAAGTGACCAATAAGTGTGTTTTTTAAAATGTAGTTAAACAATTGATTTTAGCTGAAAAAACATAACAAAATGTTATTTCAAATGACATAAAAACAGAAATAGCAACAGAATAAAATCCTAAAAGCAGAAGCATTTTAAACGTGTGTGTCTGTGTGGCACCAGAGTAGATGTACTTTCTGCTGCACTGCTGAACCCAGAACAGTTTGTTTCTTTGCAGCCAAGTCTGGTGGGAGTTAGTGTAGGACAGACAAGAGATGACTAAAGCTTGTAGCAGGAGGTGAGCTAGTCCCTGACCGATCTGTAAAATCTTTCACATGAGCTCCGCCAAAGTGCCGAGCTATCAGGAGCCTGTTGGCGAGGTGAAGAGAAGTCAGAATAACACTGAAGGGTCTTTCTGGTGGTTTGAAGCAGTTTAAAATGTTTTATTTTCATTCCTTGTAGCTAAAATTTAAATCTAAGCTGGATGGAGATGAGAAGACTTGCTTAATAAAGTGAAAACACACAGATTTGCTGTAGTTAATAAAGGATGAAATCATGAAACAAAAGCATGGAAACCTCCCCTCAGGCTATGGAAATGGCCCAACGTAGGAGACATCATGTCGGATTACGCTCCTGAGTGAGGAGGGAAAACACAAGCTGGATGGAAAAGTGTTCAACCTTCACATTTATCACTGTTAACATGAGGAATGCTTCGGGCGGCGCCTCACGCCTGCCAGGCATCTCAGACGTAATGAAGAGTAATCGTAACAGCGGCTTAAGTCATGCAGGTTGCTGCTGCTGAAGGACATGAACAGCTCTTACCACCAGCACCAGGATCATGGGGCCCTGGTAGATGTAGTCCGTGTACACACCAGCCCGCTTCCCAAACCAGCACCTGAAACATCAACAGCATCCGGCGGTTAGCAGGTCCTACGCAACACTTTTTACCTTTCATTTATTTATTTAAGCATCTTATTCATTAACGAACTCTTGCTGCAGAGGTGGGACGTCTAAGGCTGCAGCTCAGACCAACATGAGCGCCCCGAGATCATCTTAGAGTTGGCAGAGCTTTGACTTTGGTGCTTAGTTACAACTCTGAACCAAATCCACCAAAAAACGAATCCTGCTTAGTTTCCAGTGTTTTGCAGCTTCACTTTGTATTTATGTCCTATCTGTGGGATATTTTACAGATAAAAACCGTGTCACCACTTCCTCCCTTTTATGCCTCCCCCTCACCCCTAACCCAATCCCTCACCCCTAACCCAATCCCTCACCCCTACCCCAATCCCTCACCCCTACCCCAATCCCTCACCCCTACCCCAATCCCTCACCCCTAACCCAATCCCTCACCCCTAAGCCCACCATGCAGAAGGAAGCAGTTTGTGGTTCTCCAGATCTTAACAGAATGTTCCCAACCTTCTTTTTGTCTCTGGAAAATCGGGAAGTGGTGGAGATGAGAAAAAAAAAGGATACTAGTCTTATAATTGTTAAGTATCTAAAACTGTTTGATATAGACGTGTCTGTGCACTAATGGTGGATAACAATGCTGAAAAACTGAGCTTTTACAGCCACTTTGACATAAAGGAGAAGTATTTACCGCACAAGTTTCAAATCATTTGGAGTTTTGAACTATAAACATGATGCAATACTAACGCTTGACTCTTTAAATCAGAGTTGAGTGATTTTTCGTAAAAGCTGATCAGAAACAGCAGTTTCTAGGTGGAAAATAATCGGGGCAAGCGAGGGAACATGTTCAGCCGTTATCCCTTATCTACGCCCTGAAACTGTGGTGAAACAGGTATGCTGGCATGGCCGTGCATCTGGCTCTACTTAAAATGACATTATACCCAGGCAGATGCATCGGACTCTAGGGACCTGCAAGAGGAAAAAGCGATAACCTCCCCCAAGAATAGTAGTTAGAACTGAGGCGATGTCAGACTGCAGCTGGAAAAAGAGAGTAACAAGTTAATAATTCTGTTATCAGGCTCATTAATTCTCTGGTGCTGAAAGTTTGATGAAGTCTTAACTTGCTCTGCTTATTGCTGATCGTGTTCATGACTTAGCATGGCTCCTCTGTGCTCCAATGAAAGGCTTTTTGACACCTCTAATTGGACTGACTATTGGATTGGAAAATCCAAAGAGGTCAGCGCAGATCTTAGAATGAGATCAAAGATTCGGACTGTCAGGAAAAGCTTTTGGAGCCATTTCCTCGTGAGATTACTAATCCATTAGTCCATGTTACTCTCCTCTGTCAAGGTTTGGAAGAAGCTACAATCTGATCGCCCTCAGCTTGTCAGGAACATGCCGGAACCAAAAGGCTCGGGTCTGCCATGAGCCGTCCAGCCGGTTTAGTTTTAAGCATGTTCCCTGAGGCTGCCGTCCAGGAGAGGAGCTTCTGCTCCAAACTCAACGCCTTCAAGATCGAACAAAGCCTTGCTTTTACAACTGCCTATATACTTATGCAATGGCATGTTTACATCCCACTGGGTAAGATCAGAAAGATCCACATAGCAGATTCAGTCTGTAGCTCTTTTATATCTGCTAATAACTTGTTTGGTCCAATTAAAGTCTCCAAAAATGAAATGGTTTGATCACAAAGACGAGTATTATGTGTGGAGGAATGAGGCAAGGCGTTTAACTTCTACAATGTCCTGCTGTGTTGTCTGTAAACCCAAAATAACTTGTAACTGCTGTATCCAGGCCATTTTACAGCGCGGTGGTGGCAGCATTATGCCCTGGGGACGGCTAGGTTGGACAAAGTGGAATAAAAACTTGGACACAGCAAAGTGTTTGCAGGTACGGATACAGCATCTTTTAGAAAAGCCTTTCCACAGTCATGGCTCCAGCTTTACAAAGAAGTACATCACCTTTGCTTTTGTCTTCGCTTCTTGTCTGAAGACGCACAATAAATTTTAACTGGTGCATCAAAGTCAAACACATACACATTTATAAATATATATGATGCATCCCTTCTCCAACACACCTGAACAAAGTGGCTAAGTCCCTCATGCTCGCCATTCAGCTCGGCAGAGGCTGGTAATGAGTCGTTCATTTGATTCAGCTGTGTTGGAGAAGCTGCATCTAAAAGCTGCAGGATTGTAGCCTTCCAGGACTTGAGCACCTCAGGTTTAGAGTGTAGCTGCAGGTGACAGGTACATTTTAACACTTTATTGCCAAACTCCTATTGGAATTGTCAAGTTGCACTTTCAGGTGTGCAACTTGCTGGCATCTCCCTGTGATCAGGCTGTAGCACATTTCTAGCACGTCTCATACAAAGCCGTTAAAACCAGAGAAACAGGCGTTTCCGGTTTTCAGTCCTGCAGGATTTAATTGTTTCCCTGCTGCAACACAACGACCTGAAATCAGCGGGTTATTGTGAAGAAGAACAGGCCGCGGGATCCATCCATGTGTTGGAGCAGAGAAACAACAAAAAGCTGCCGGACAGAAGGCCTGGAAGGCCGGAGTCTGACACCCACGGTATGTGGAAGGGAAGGTGAAGTGTTCATGAACACTACATATTTAGTAGCCAAAGCTAATTTACATCCGTCGTCCCAAATGATTTGGTGCATCAATGAGTTTTCCCGCGGTCCAAGTGGCCAGTAAACACACCATTCATGGTTTTGAGTCGCTTCTGATGCTTAATGGCACAGAAAAATAAGACAGATAAGGCTTTAAATACCCTGATTTAGGAATTTTTCCCACATATAAATGTTCACAATAAGCATAATCGTTAATTTTAATCCATTCTGAGCCCTCCATGTAAGACCACCTGCAATGAGGTGGCAAAGAAGACCAAGCACCTCTAATCAAAGTGGAAATGGTGTCTGGGCTGATAATTAATAAACCTTCCTATTCTACAATGCTAATGTGATTACAACATAATTAACGGACTTTCATCTCCTTAATGCAATTCTGTTGGCCAATGCCCTTTTCCTTTTATCAGCAAGCTAAAAATAAATAAAAAGGTTTGATTTTGAATTTCAAAAACAGCCTTAGAGTAAACAAAGAGCTTACTTTTCATTGTCGTAGTACAGCTTCCCGATGGCCCACGCCACTATTATGGGGAATGGTATACCTGTGAGGTAAAGGAAAAGACAAAGTGACAAATTCTTCTTTCATCTTTTCTTGCTTTTCAAATTGTAAAATCACTCCAGGAAATTCATGCTACAATATAAAATCCCTTTTCAGGCACAGCACCAGCGCCTGCCAAGTTCTGTCAAAAGAAATTGTTTTTTGTGTGCCGTGATCCAGAGATTCACGCCAAGACTCGTCACCATCCGTCTGTTTCCATCTATGAATACAGAGACTAATTCTGGCTGAAAATAATGTAGAGTGATCTGATTATTTACAGATTCATAAAAGCTTAATAAAGCAGACAAACAGCAATTACTTACATCTAAATGACAGTCACAGGAGGATGAGGGCTCTATATACCATCAAGTCGCACAAGTGTCAAGTTTCCTAATCTCTGGAAACTTTCCACTTCATTAGCCTCTGACTTTCATCAGCGTAATGCTAAACCTCAGGAAAATCTACCCACACAGCTCAAGACTCGTTTGCAATAATGTCATTTTTCTTGTTCTAATCTCTTGTCAAAACCTTCCTGACATATTTGCTCTTTGGTGTTAAAGCCATCTGAGCACAAAGAATGTGATCTTTATTTTTTCTTTCCACTGCGGTCCTGAAATGTGCTGCCATCTCCTCGTCGTGCAGAACCTTCACTCTGTCCGAGGAGAAATGTAATCCAGCTGGCACAAAACACCTAATTCCAGCAGTGCATACTTTAACTTGACAGGGTGGGGTTTGTGAACTCTGCACAATACATTTCCCAGCTGCCACAGAAAATCTTGTAATCTCGATCAGCTTAACCATCTCCCACTGTCCAACCTGACCTTCAATTACCCCTTTTTAAAAACAAATTACATGCACATGAGGTGTTAAACATTTTGGGAAATGCCTCAATAACTGATGCATATGATTTTATAATAATATATTTTTCTTAGAAAGAGAGAAAAACAGTTAGAGGAAGCTGCTCAGCATGTTTGTATGCACAATGAATAGCACATCTAGGTGATTTAATTTGACTGCCGTTCTGGTCTCGTTTTACATTTGCAGGGACAAAATCGATTTGCTGCCTAAGTATGTCCAGCTGCAGTAGGTGGCAGTATGCCCCATCTGACCTTGTTAGTACTGGACTTTTTCCAGTTGACTTGTTAGGTCACAGATTAAATTAGCTGACAAAAAATATAGCTTTTGAGTAAATTGGTACCATGTCAAGTGGTGAAACTTACAGCTTTAAAGCTCTCTGTATTTCATAGTTTCTCTATGCTTTAGCTCGAGATGGGGTTCGCAAAGAGCACAGAGGTCATCAAAGCTTTGGCTGTTCGGAGCCAGTGTGATTAAAATCAAGGCCATGTCCACACACATGAGTTGAGATGCATCTGCATCAGTTTTTTTTCCTTATTTTGGTTCAGAAAGGACTGAGCCAGAATGCATCATCTGTGGTGAGAAGCTAGCAAGTGAAAGCATAAAACCAAGCATGGTTAGGAAAGGGCAGGGAGGGGGTCCATGGCTTATATGTCGTTGCATGAAGGGGGTCCTCAAGGAAAATAGGTTGGGCACCACTGATTTAATTTATATATTTCCTGAAAGATACGTGGTTTTACTTTATTTTTATTTTACGGGCTTCATTGTTTAGAAGAACAGCAGAAGTAATTAAACTGGCTGTGCTGGTCCAACTTTAAGAAATCCAGTTTAAACTGAACTAAAAAGTTTGTGTTTATTTTAAAAGTCATTTCTGTTTGGGTGGAAAATAATTATTGTTATGTTTGGGAAACACACTGTCTCTATGTCAGATATTGAGCTGGGAAATCACAAACTACCAACAATTATCATACTTTTAAACTTCAGTCATGTCATTAATATTATTCCATTTAATACTTGCCTTTAATCTTATGTGTTTCCTCTAACAAACAATTTGGCATTTTTGGTAAATAGACCTACTTTATTTTTGCTGACAGTAAGAAGGAAATTGATGTCAAACAGTCTGTACATCTGCCAAGTATTAGCCAGAGCCAGAAGGCAATTATCTGGGGGAAAAACAGCTAAATCATCCATTTTCCCATTGCTGTTTGTGTACAAATTTGATACAGATACTAAGTGAGAGTTGAAGCAGATAAGATATACTGTATGTCATGTGGAGTTATGAGTATAAAGGGTGCTAGCAGATATATTCAACACGGCTTGAATTTACCCTGTTTCCAGCTTGTATAGCAACCTTCAGGCTCCAGCCTTCATAACTTCTGTAAAACCTTTGTATGCAGAGTGTTTTCTGAAATTACTATATTCATATTTACTTGGAAAAAAAATTACCCTTCTAATCTTTTGAAGTAAAATTACTCCCTTTCCCTAATCTTTTATGTAAATACACTTTCAACAGGGAGATTAATGTTAGCTTCACCTAAAAACTGGAAACAAGAAGAATCAACTGGTTTTATTAAGTCTCCATTAAATTAAAAACATGATCCCATTTCCCATTTGTTTATGGATTAGAAATGCATTGACGACTGAACTGCAGTTTCCTTCCAACACCAGCCTTGATGCTAAATGTAGCTATGCTAGCATGACTGTTGGGGTGGCGTTGTTATTCCTTCACGTCCTTTTCCTCTATAATTATAACTCAGGTCAGAGAAACTGTTGAACTTGATCTTTATAAGCCAAAGGACTCAATAATACTCATGAGACATGAAACTCATCAACAGTAATCATTTGAGACAGGTTGGAAAGCAGTGTGGGAAAGATTTTTAACCCTTTGTTTAACAACTCTCCGCTATTGCTGTTTGGTAAAAATTTGATTTAGAAAACAGAAATACTTAGAAAAATGATTTTTGTTACTGGATTAATCTGCCATAAAAAGAATATTTATTTCTAAAAGAAAGTAGAAAACAGCTTTGCCTTGATGATGATGGCGATGTAGAAATTCAATGCCAGCTTGGGAGAAAAGGGGTTGTGACTAAAAAGAAACATAAATGCCAACTGTGTCCCTTCTGATGGATGCTAGCAACTAGCCCTGAGTTTCTTTGCTTAAAATGTACGTTGGCTTAGCTTGAATGAACTCATACAGAATAATGATCGCCTTCTTAATGGAAAGACAAACCTTTTTGCACAACGTAATCAAAGCTAACAATTACAACAAAAATAGTTTATACAAAAGTTCAGTACTTCATTAAATTAGATTTAATTATAAATATCAGTTTTAAAGTTGTTAGTGGATTTGTTTGTTTTGCATTGAGCGCTTATGCTAGCACATGCCAACACTTGGATTTTAGCATAGATGCAGATGATATGTTATCTGTTTATGGTTTCCCATTCAGCAAAATATGACTTGAACTTACATAATTTCTTTTTTTTTGTGGAGGATTGTAACAGGCTCTCTTTTCTACTGAATAATGAGGTTTTCCCAACCCTAATCCAGTAATTATGATGCCTAAACCTAACCAAGTACACATGCTGCTTGAGCTTCATCCACTCCTTTTGCTATTAATTTCAGCAATTTAATTTTAATCAAGACTTTTTCGTTTTCACAGGTTGAACAACCATTAAAATAATACGTAACTTAAAATGGTGACTGAGGCTGCGTCTGAACGTCCATAGTTCCTTTATAGTTCCTCTATATTGTCACACTGATTTCTCGTGGGGTCTGAATGTCCAGAAAGAAAAAGTAGTGCACTCATACTTACCCACAATGCATTTAGAAAAGTAAAAACCATCGATGGTGACCTGACGGGTTAAAATAGACCACAATACATTGCAGGCTGGAACTCAAAATGGTGCAAGACGCAGGCGATCGAATGGAGCGGTGAGAGATGACCTATAAATGTTAGTATTTTATTTATCATATGTTCAAAATCTGAGTGGTGAGAATACATTGAAATAAAAAAAAACTTGTAGATGTGAAGTTTTGGTCATCGTGACTCGGGATGGGCATAATTAATCAACGATAAATTCATCAATTGTTAATGTTTCAATCGTTTACATTATTTTTTAATCGATAAATCGAATGCATCTTCAGACTGGTGCTGGAGTTGTATGTAAACGCAGATTTTCCAGTGACACCAGTGAATGAATCCCATTTAAGGGATCACAGGAGTCATTCATCTTGTAATAAAAATCTAAATGAGGAAACAAGTTTTTTTCTACTTTCACTTCATTTCAATATAAATATAAATATTGATTTCAATACAAAAATCGTTACAGCAAGATCGTTAATTCTACTGATGATCGATTGAGACAATATAATCAAATGCCAATCCTTAATCGTGACCCAAATAAACTGGATTGAATGACATCCTCATGCATGTTGTTGTTGCCGTGGTGACAGCTGGTGGTCACATGACCTGTGGCGAGGAGAAAATAGCCAGCTTTGTGTCTGAATAACCAACAGAGTGCGTGCGCTATATAATCTGCTTCATAGGGCAGTCCCATGCAGCGACAGAGGGGTCGGGGAATCATGTTGACATTCAGACACAACCTCACTCTAACCTCTGGGTGGCTAAATTTGCATTTTCAGTTTATAAAAAAAATGACAAATAAATATATCTATGATTAATAAATGCAGCATATAGTTTGGCACTTTATAGAAACTAACCTGGACATTACTCTGTTTATACTTGAAAGCACAGATATGGTAGTTATTCCATTTCACTAAACGTCCAACAACTCTGGAAGCTTTAGTGTGACTTCACGCTGTCAACCATGCAGACTGTTAAAGAGGAGCGCTGGGTCTACGTACACCAGCCGATGCAGATGAACATCCACTTGCGGAGCTTGTCGGTGGAGTATGTGAGGACTATGGCGGTGTGCAGGTAGCAGCCTTCTCCAAACATCCAGAAAAAGTTGGTAGAGTGGAAATAGTTGAATGAAGCAGTGACAAGCCGGCACCAAATCTAGGAAATAAAGCCATAATATGAGTCTTTACGTGACCTATAATTATCTTTGCTGGTAGATAATGTTCAGTTTTTTCTTTTTCTGTGTGCTTGTTTATCTGTTGGTAGGATCATTCACAAACCAGTGACAGATGAGACAAACATGGACGCGGCCCAACTTAAAAGACATGAACATCTGATCATGATTTGGATTTGGATATGGGGATCTTTTTTAGTCCATGTTGTGCCAGATTGTTATCCAACAAACATGTAGCCAATATTTAGTTTTGCTTGTGTGTTGTAAGCCCACAATGGAAGCCAGGATTATTTCATTTAACCTTGGCGGCCCTGTACTGCTTTTTTACGGCGTTTTCTTCAGGTGGACGATTTTATTTGCCACTATTCTGCAAAGATGTGTAGTAAAAAATTAGAACTTCTTCGCTGCTGTACTTAAGTAGTAAAATGTGGTATCTGTACTTTATTGGAGTATTATTTTTTCTACTACTTACACTTTTACTCCACTACATATTTTGGATAAATGTTATCCTGTTACTCGGATTAATTTCTAACGTGCTGTGTTGTTACTTGTTACCAGGGGGCGCATTAATATTTTCCATCATGTGTTTTTGAAATTTTTAAAGTGACTATGGGATGGCGTGGCTTTGACAGGTTGCAGTTCCCACTCCGACCATGTGGTGGCGAGGGAGCAGCTGTTGTCTCTGAGCATCTGTGACGGTGCAGCTGGTGCGCCGCAGGTTTTCCTCCTGCTACAGATGTTTGCGGGTTCAGAAACACCCCGTTCAGAGAGTCTTACCAGCTCTGATCACTTCAGAAGTGAAATGTTCCCTAATTTCCACATTTAGAATTATGTGACGCCTGTATTTCCAGTCTCCAGTGTGGCAGCAGAGCATCAGTTCAGCCTTCAGAACATTCACAAAAAGCCATGAAAAGTCATCTGTCTGAGGTAAAAATCCTGATCTAGTTCACAATAATAAAAGTAACTAATTCTTGAATTAACTACCTTCCTCTATAAACTAGAAAGAGAAAACCCGAAAGAAAATAGTTGATCAAATAAATAAATAAAAAAAAGCTCTTTAAAGTTAATTAAGTGATTGCTTCTGTATGGTTTCAGTTTCTCAAACTGTTAACAAAGGGGTAACATTATTTTTACTTGCCTTTCATACTTTTACATTTATTTTACATCAGTAGTTTTGAAATTCAAACGCTTTTCAAAGACTTTTAAAATAATTCTTCTAAATTTAGGATTGATTCAGAATCAGCTTAAATAAGAATCAACATTTTTTCTGCACCGCTTATTAACAGAAGTGATGCTGTGTGTTTTCATGTGTTCCTGTCCCTGCAATGCTGCTGCAGCAAGAGTAACGTTGAACGTCTGCTAAGCTAAAAATTTCAAAGCATAAATAACAAGTTGTCTTAAACAGCTACACACATTGGGCTACTTCTACTTTTACTTGTAGTACTTGAGTAGAAAATTGTAATATCAACAACCAGCAATCAATACCTAAGTACAAAACATGCTGAATACTTTCATACTTCTATTGAAGCATGAAGCTTCAAGAACAATTCAACTGATATTCAAGTACTTGTTTCATTGAGTGCTTGTACTTTTAGAGTATTGGTGTCTAGTACTTACTACATGTCTGTTATTCTGGTGAAATATCTGGAAGCCTGACTTAACTGTGTGTTTTTGTGACACGTACCACGTTACTTTCATGCACCTCTGCGCTCATGGTCAGTTGGACGATGAACCAGGTGGCATTTCTTAGGATGAAGGCGGTGATGAGGTTCCAGTGGATGATGTTTCTTAGGCAGCGGATACTCCTGCAATAAAAAACAGGCAAGAGTTCGGTTGCTGAGATAGATGGCAAAAAGATTTTGCAAAGGAAAGATAGCAGAAATGATCAGAATGAAATGGCTTCTCATGCTGAGTCTGAGTGCTCCAAAAACAAACTCATTAAAGTCGTATTCTGCGGCTCTTTATAAGATCATCAACTGATAAATGAAGAAAACATAAATGAATAATGAACAGAAATATAGATTAAAATAGCATTTCATTTCATGCTGTTTGCACACTTGTTTTGTGTCCTGAAAGTCAGATGATTTTTGAATGATGCAACTAAACCGACCTTAGGATACAATTAAAATCCACTTAAGAGCCCCGAGGGAGCGCTCAAAAATAGAAACGTGCAACTGAATGGACGGAACAAACCAATCTCCGTCATTGCAGTGACAGCTTCATTTGTCGTCACCAGCTGACGGCATCACCTGCCAGCCAAGATTGCTTCGTCTGCTGCCAAGCATGAGTGACATGATTCATTTTTTAGCACTCATCAATTCTTAATTGTCGCTTGCGTTGACTTGATGCTGGCTCTGTAGGTGTGCATGAGTTTTACATTTCCACTAAACTCTCTGATTAAGCAGCCTAACTACAAAAATAGGCCACAAATAAATGCTGAAAACAATTTGAAATCTGCAACAATACACAAAAGTTATGCATTTATATTTCATGGAGGGTTGTTTAACAAACATGCAGCTAATTTGCTCCCATGATGGCGACATGGTTCCAGGCCTCCCGCTAGCAGAGATGCAGTTGTGCCAGAAGCAGAGTTTTTACTCAGCTGTATGAATTACGCTGAGTGACCTCACTTCCTGTGTCAACCGGCTGCTGGGTATTAATTAGAAGAAAAGCTGGGTACTCCTGCATTCATGTCTTTGTTACTGATACACAGCTACGCTTCATGTTGTTGACTTTGCAGTTCCTGCATTAAATCGTTGACTTATTTCTGCTGGTCAAAGTATTTTAATATTTTCTGACCCATACTGTACGCAAAATATTCCTCATTAAACGCCATTTGTAATGCATGAAATGGGTTAGAGGGGGGGTAAAGTCGAATATAGTATTATTTTTCATAGACACAAATGTTTTTTAATGGACATATATGAACTGTATAAGCGTGTGTGTACATAAGACTGCTGTTTGCTTGTGGCTGAGGAGAATTCTTTTTGACTGTGGCTGTTGGATGTTTGGCTTCCTGCAGCACAATGGATTTGTGCAATGCATAAGAGAGTGCACTGCCTTAGCAAAAAGATATACAGTTACATGAAAATAATAAATCATACTTCCTGTATTTGACGGTGGCTTTAGTTTTAATGAGTCTGCTCGGTATGGGGGTCCTATCCATGGTTCAGAGCTGCTCTGATGAGCTCTAAAAATAACAGCTGTGATTAGGAGCTTTAAAAATAGTCCACCTGCAGGTTATATTTGATGAAATTCTCCATAATGTTTCTTAAAATGACAATAAAAGCATTAATTTGCCATTGTTTAATTTGATGAGCACCATGGACGCAGTGCTGTTTGTCCTCGCTGTGCCTGGAGTTAATGTGCTGCGTTTTGTGCTTGTTAAAGAACTTTTCATGCTGATTCTGACGATATGAGATGCTTACAGAAGTAGCCAAAACATGTAGGTCGTAAGTTTTTCTTTATGGATGAAGTCTTGTTGCATGAAAAAACCTGCAGAATTCAAACGAGGGAAGGACCAGTAAAATGATGGTTTGGATCATTTTATGAAAATCTTTGCCCTGTGTTAAAATGATCCCACACTGCTTGCATAACATTGAGTTCTGGGGTCTGAGGAGGATTCCTCCCTCCATCGGACTTTCCACTGACTTTCAGTCCAGCTCTTGTGTCGTTTGGCTCCGCTCAGCCTTTATTCATCGGCTCATTTTAGGCCTGACCATTCTTCTCTTGTCCAAATTCCCCAAAATTCTTAAAGAACAAGCCACTTTTTCAGCTAATAGCTGACTGCTGCAACTTTCTCTCCATCAAACTGTGTTTTATTTGGCATTTTTCATCAACATAACTAAAGAAATGTGACCGAGTGATCACATTGTGACAAGCTGCTATAACAAAGTGCCCACACACAGAGTTTAAACTGGTTCTCTGAAAAGTTTTCTACGACGTCTCAGAAATACTTTGAAGGACCTTCAGTTTGCCCGGAGAAGCTTCACTCAAGACCACTTCCAGAGATTACAAATAAGTCCGGCTGCTTGGATAATAAAATATGAAGAACGCTTCTGCACAGAGCTGCCAGCTTTCAAACATCACCGTATTTTAAGCAGAAAAACTGAAACGTCTCTCCAATAATTTGCTTTATTTGAAAATGATTTTCTGGAGGAAACAATATGCAGGCTTTAGCTGAGAATATAAATATAAAATGTCTCTGAAGGGACTTTATTCTGAGCGTGACCACTTTGCTCCCAATGATTCCACTGCTTTACGAAAAAAGAAGCATATGGGAAAGCTCACTTCAGAAGATTTAGATAATTAGAGAAGTTGCTGCCGTCGTCCCCGAGGAGTAAGTGGCACGCAGCCCCTCATCAACTCGGAGACACCATTGATCCTGCTTCCGCTCGGTTTAACATGCGGGATGAGGACAGCGAGCAGACGGCTTCACTGCGACCTGCTCCGCCTATCTTCAGTCCCGTCACGGTATCGCCTTGTAAGCTTTTAACTGCATCACTTTGAGTGTCTGGTGAGGAGCTCCTGCATGCAGATTCATTAAAGTCAGCTCAACTTGTGGATCCAGTGTTAAAGATAGAGGTTGTCACATGGTCAAGCCTATTTCAATAAAAAACGCACACATTAAAGCTGCTGTTTATAGAAGCACAATAAAACATTCAGGAGTCGGAGGAGATCACTTTGATTCTGGGCCAGTTTTGGATGATACATGTAGCTCCGTCTTTTCCACGCCAAATGGAGACGCTGACGTTTACAGTTTTAATTCACCTCCAGTTTTTCACCCCCCGTATATTCCTTACAATTCACTTCACATAAAGAGTTTGTTTTTGCCTCTAAACGAGGCTCACAGCTGCATGTGTCAATATTTCGTGTAAAGGCCTCAGATTTATGGAGAATAAGCAGGATGAGTTGATTTATTGGGATTTATATGAGCCTGGTATTTAGACAGATAATGCACAGAAAAAAACATGCTTTATGATTTACGTAAACAGGAGAGAAAGCTCAGGTCAGGGGGGAAGATATTTTGGCTGGCAGGTCGAATTTAGCCAAGAGGAGTTATTTCTCTACCTCTGAGGTTACGGTTTATTCTGGGACCGCATTGCTGATGACGATGTTTGTTTTATGAACAAGGTAAGAAACTGAGGTAAAACCTGCTGTAGCATCAGCAGATCAGCATCTAACAGCCTCAGATGGGCGACAAACTCATTTTAGATCAGGGGCACATACAGGGCAACTCAATCTCTAGCGGCCTGGAGATGTACAATATAACCATAGCAACCCAAAATAATGGAAACTCCTCATTTTTCCCTCAATGAACTATCCTTTTAGTAAGGGAAAATCAGGAGTTTCCATTATTTTTAGTTGTTATGGTTATATTTTACATCTCCAGCACAATAGAGACTGAGCAACAAGAAAAATTATGAGCAACAAGAAATTCCACTTATTTAAGAATAAGTGGGAAAAAATAAGCAACATTTTACCTTAGATACAAATGTATATTTTCACCTTATTTTATTTTATATTTTATGTAAATATATATACACTCTCTTATTTATATGCTATTCATATTTCAATAATTCTATACATTAACTCTTTTACATGTGGTCTGAACAGGCTGTAACTGACTATGACAAAGTCCAATAATCCGAGTTTTTGGAAAGTAAAAAAAGAGATACAACCTGTGAATTCATCAGGGAAACTGTTCAAAATGTCTTTGTATTAGAAAACAATAAGCTAAACCAAAAGCATACAAGTCGCTGTTGAGGGTCATCATTCCTAAACATAGCTACTAGTATAGGAATAAAAAAACTTACATTTCAGCAGCAAACAGACAGCTTAGAGCCTAAAATGGTTATCACACTTTCACAAATCTCATTAGAAACCAGCTGCTTCACAGGTTAACACTTCAGTCAGAGCCTGTCAGAGTCCACACGATGCCCAAGGCGGAGCACTGCTTACACAGATTAAATAAATAAAATCAAAAACTAGTATTTATGTGTGTTAATGAATGGCTTATATAACCTAACAGAAATAAAACAGTGCAAAAAGCAAAACTTAACATAAAACCTATATTTTTAAATATAAGATTTTTACTAAAATATTTTATGGTCAAATTCAGTGTTTAGAAATAGATGTTTGCGTCTTAAAAATGTGCTGACTGTTGTAGAGATATTCTGTTTACATATTAACTTCTTGTTATAGATACACTAAATTACTGTAGATTATCTGGATTGTTGTAACCAACATCAGTGCACAGATTGAAAGGAACAACTATGAATATGCCTTTAATTAAACCTGTAAAATAAATTACACCATCTTATGTAGAATGTGCACACAAACACAAGCTTTAAAAGAAAACTAATTTCAAACAATTATATCACCGAACAGAAGGTTTGTACCTTTTTATCTGAAACACTTGCAGAGTTGAACCTAATTTCTCATGGCAGCGCCCGCTACGCCTTCAGGAGAGACTGGCACTGAATCTGGTGTTGAAGCTCTGACGGTGGAGCTTTAGTCATGAAAAGTGTTCAACTGTCGCAGGGATTCAGTGACTTTCATGTTTAGACGTAAGGGGTCTGAGTAAATAAGGTCATGAACTACAGCTGACAGCAGACTTTTGCTCGAAAATGACGGACTTCATGTTGACATACCCACAAACCCAAGCTAGTGATCATATTTTACACTTGTAGAGAGAAATAATCTCAGCAGTCCTCACTAGAGCTCCTGTCTGCATTTAAACAATGAAGGTTAAGTAACTTTTATTCTTTGAAGTCACGTAGTGGTTTCCATGCCCTGCAGCTCTGAGATCTTCTACTCGCTTTCAGAAAGAGCTGAATGCCAGGATGCTAATGTAAGAGATAGCTGCCTCTCTGGTACAGTAAGGACTTTTGAGAAGTGAGAACATTTGGAACATTTTACATGTTTCTAGTAATAATTTCTAACTCGAACCTTTGTCTCCCTGCATGCACGTTGAGGCGCTTGGATCCTGATGCATGTAATGTAATAAACGGAGGAGCACAACATTACACTGCACAACATTGCTCACACAGTTTGCTCCATTTGTGAAGCTATGCAATGGTTACATTGGATAGCTTGCTCCCCAAACCATCGCTGTGACAGTCTGCCTATCTACGGTAACCCTAGAGGGACATACATCCTACAGAAGAACCCAAACATGTGAAGGGCAAGATGGTCTGTTACAGTAACATCCTGCACGCTCTCCAGCGAGGAACGTTTCCTTTCCTATGTCCTGCTAAACTCGGCTTTGTGTTTTTAAAGAAATATCAACAAAGGCTCGGTGAAAACACAGCCATGGTCTGTTGGTCTCTGCATGACAGCGATGGAAACCTGGAGACCACAAAAGTGTGTCAGCGGAGCGAAGATGGAATAGCAAAGTGTCATTAATTTAACATGAGAACACTTTAACCTCTCACTATATGATACGGAGTCAGATACCGGCGCCGAGTTCACTCAGACCCACTCAGGTTTGTTCTGATCCACCGAGCAGCTCGTTGTTTTATCACTCCTACGCTGTGTTTGCACCAGATTCCCTGAAAGTCCGATACATCTGCAACATTGCTCGATGTTAAATGTTAAAAAACCCACTTTGGCCACCTGTTGGGATTTCAAATTATTGAGACAGGCTATAATTAGAAAAAGGCTACTTTTGACATTATTTTGTCCTGTAACGGATGTTTATGGGTGTTTGGACATTTTCTTATTGTTGTTTTGGTATTTTAATCTAAAATATAGACTTCTGACAGCTTGTAAATAAAAAAATCAATAAAAAAAATTCTGATTGTAAACAACTCCATCTCTTCCTGCTGTGAATAATAGCATGTGAAGATTAATTGGAAATAATTTCATTTGAGACCGATTATCTTAGGTTACAACCAAATAAATAAATTAATAAATCAATAAATAAGGAGTAAATTCAGCATGTTTCAGTTTTAGAAGCACAACAAATGTAAGAGGGAAAAGCTGCATGGGCACGCAGCTGGGCAGCTGGGAAATTTCTAGTAACTTAAATCCAGTCACAAAAATAAGTTTGTAATGTTTCTATTCAAAATGAATATTTTATGAACTCTGAGGAAAAAGCATTCATTATTAATTCAAAACCTACATCATTACACTTAAATGCATGTTTGTCTGCAAGCGCAGCTTGTGTTCTATTCATGGGGCTACGATAGTTTTTCTATGCAGAAGGAACTCAGTTTTTCCAGTAGTTTCTAGATTTCCTTACATGGCCCAGCAGAAACTGTGTGTCCCGGTTAACGCGTGAACTACACTGACCATCTACACCTCAAGGGAATCATAGCTAAAAATAAAAGGTTATTGTTTTACTTGAATATTACTGAGGGGTATACAACAAATCTCTGAAATAACTTTGTTTGATTTATTTTTTCATTCTAAAATTAATAATTATGGTATCTATGGAGTTAAAACACAACAAAACTTGCTCCTCTGCATTGCTTTGGTGATCTGTGTCTTCTCACTCATTTTATCCAAAAATGTTACCTAGAACTTTGTTCAAATCTTCTTTTCATTTCCGCATGCTGCAACTTGGAGATGTTCCCTTTGCAAGTCAAATGAGTGATGTGACCTCAAGTGTCTGGACATGGCCATCTTTGTTTGTTTTTTTTAGCTACACTGAACAAAGGAGCATCTGACAGCGCACGTATGATTTTAATTTGGCGCCAATTTGTGATTTATAGTCTTCTTTTTATAACCGTGTCGAAACCGACCCCAGCTCAACAAAGGACTCATTTCAACCAGAGTATTTAATAATGTAGGGAATTTTTCTTTTTGTTGAATTTAGTTGAAATCAAGGTTCCTGACTAAGTCAAAAAGCATTGAAGCAATAAATTAATCTAAAAAGATTCCTTTAAGCATTTAAAAACTGAAACGGGTTGGTGCTGACCCGAACACAAGGGGAAGGTTAATACCTCCAACAAAATGTGTTTTGATATGAGGACATGCAGCTTTTTGGACTTTTTTCACTTCACAGCATGAACTGAGTGGTCCACTGGTCCTGGGCATGAACTGCACATATTTTTTACGTTAGGTTTCCTTTCCTGTACCTGTGGCCTGCATAAGCCCCGTAGGAATAACGGTGGGCGATGTGGGCATAAACCCCAATATGAGAAAACACAGATGGAAATTGAACAAACCCACGTAAGACCCTTACCTGGAGCCCAGTTTAAGCCTAATGGAGTCCCACATGGACATGTGGCTGGGAATTAAGCCACATCTCATCACAACATCTAACATCTTCACATGTAGCCAACAAGAAAAGAGCAAAGCTGGTGAAATTACATTTAAGAATCAGCAGCGTCTCTCTTTTTTAAATGTATCAGAGGGAAGAAACACCAAACAAGGAAAAGTAAAACATTCAGTAAGCAGGAGGAGCTAAAAAAGTGCAGCCATAAACAGTCAGAAAGTGCTGACTCCATCAGCAGCTCAAACACAAAGCAGGTAATAAAAGGATACATACAGTCCTTGTTAATAATACAAACACGTAATAAGCACAAATATCCAGGAGGAACTCCACGCAGGGCAGTAAAATTAAATCCCCTGCCCAGGACTGTGGGGACGTAGCTGCTAGCAGTAATCTCACAAGCCTACTCCTATAATATTAAAGAATAAAAAAACGTGTTATTCTTTGCTTCCTTCAGGCATCAAAGCTTAAAATTAGCCACACAAACAGTGTCCCAGTTATCACAGATACACACACTATTGTTTTAAATTTCTACGATCATAATAAAAAAATTCTACCCAGCATTGTGTGTGCAAGCCTCATCAGCCCTCATGCAAAAGCACCAGGGATTGTGGGCTGGTGGAGGAACGATGCTACGCGATTCTGCCCGGGAGACCGAAGTGTGACTCAGTTTCAGTTGACCTTGTTTTGCTTTAGAGTACAGTGGTTTTCCTCTTCCTTTTTGACCCCCACTGTTCTTGCTTATTATTTAAGTTTAGACTATATAAGTAACTGGTGAGGTTTAGGAAAAGATCACACATAAGGCTTCCAAGGCCATGGGAGTGGGAGAGATTATAAGGCTTTTCAGTATGGCTGAAAAATGGCGAGATGGCATTTAAAAAAATGCCAAAAACAGAATTTTTCATCTTTTGGAGAATCTGCTGTGAATTGATTCATTCTGCACAAACATACAGACCAAATTTTTAAATAAAAATTGCAGGATGATTGCAGATTACAGCCCATAAAGCCTTCAGTATGCAGAGAAAGACACATTTTGGCCTTGAGGGATGTTGTCAGGACTGGCCCGTAGGCTTCGCATTAAGATGCAAAAGCATCTAGTTTCATCTAAATATGCAGTTATTTAACCCATACATATATATATATAAATAATATATACATTAAGGAAAAATTACAAGATGAGTGACATCTGATGGATTTCCATTTAACATCTAAACGTGTGCACATGAAAAGTGAGAGTGCACATTAAAATGAAGCAGAAGCACAGTAAACACCGAGCATGGCAACCAGAGGTGAGCAAGGAAATCACGAGGGAAATCACGCATCACCAGGAGGCATTTCTGCACTGCCAGACATCTAAACAGTGTTTTAGCGCAGAGAAGCTTCCTTTCTCCGACACACTAATCAGAATAAAATGCATCCAGGTTGTTTGCACAATGACCCATAAATGTGAGTCGGGCGAGTTGAAGGACAGAAACATCTGAAACCTGTAGGACTCTGGCCACTGAGGACCAATCAGCACACAGCAGCGCTCAGCATTGGCTGATGTGTCTCGTCCTCTGATTGGTCAGTTTCTATCTCCCTCTCTCTGGTAGCCATGTGTTTCACCAGAAAGAAAATGTTGGTGAAAGCAGCTCTAAAGTGATAAAAATAGGTTCCTGTGGAGGAGGAACCCTCAATCCTGCTCCTCGGGGGACTGAGTCCTGCAGGTTTTAGATGTTTCCTGCTGCCACACAGCTGATTAGAATCAAACGGGTCAGACAGAGAAGGGGAACGTCTGAAACCTCCTGGGTGATGGGCCTCCAGGACTGGAGTCTGACTTCCCAGTGGATTCATATTCTCTTGCAGGGATTTTCTGCTTACTAATACATTTTATGGCCTGGCAGGGCAGAAGTGACCTCTGTGATGTTTTCACTGTGGGCACTACAGTACTTCCTTCTATCACTTTCATAACCTTCACTTCCACACGTGTGATTGCTTTTCATGTCTGTGTATTTCCAAACTAAATAACCACAGCACATATCTAAAATGATTCCCTGTTTTTTTTTTTACTCCAGGATAAATTAAATTAGGTCAGCCTCATAAAACGCATTCACTTTTAACTGTGAAAGTCCAAACAGTGTCTCGCCGTGCTGCTGATGTTTGTCTTTGCCTCTGTTGAACCTTCCTGTTTGTTTCTAATCCTTCTTGATGCTTCGCATGTTTTATGTAAAGCAACTTGAATTGTCTTGTACATAAAATGTGCTGTAAAAATGAACTTTTCCTGCCTCTTCAAATCATTTGAACTCAGAGTCTCCAGGTTATTATAGAGCAGAGAAATGAAAATATCTAAAAAGTAAACGCAGGTGCTGAAAAACAAAGTTAGGCTCACTATGAAATCTGTCAAAAGAAACTGGGGACTTACAATTTGGAGCTTAGACACATGCAAGATGATCGTTCTTTTCTGATATCATTGCTAAAAGCAGCAGGAATACACATGCCTTGGTTATTACTGCTGACAGGTTAACCTCCGGAGTCAGTAACCCCGGAGCGTCTAACCAACCGGGCCTGATCTTATTCTTAGTAGGATTATAAAAAAAAAAAGGCTTGCTTCTCCGACTAATTTTAACCCGCTGTTAAACAAGAGTTGTATTTTTTCAATAACTTCCCGACACTAAATAGCTGTTTTGATGTCAGCCTGTCAGGTTTTTAGCCACATCACAGCAGAGACCTATGACTAACCCGAAACCTTTACTGACATCTGATGGTGGAAACATTTCAGTCCATTTCACACGTCCACCAGAACATCTCACTAGATGGGCTGAAAACCCGGGCGGGACTTTCTGGCTTGCAATCAGCTGGTGTGAGTCCTCTCAGACCGGGACTACTTTGTGTCTATAGGCAACTTCAAATCTGAGTTTGGAGTCCAACAAGGCTCCATACTGGGGCCCCTGCTGTTCACCATGTACATGCTCCCTCTCACTCACATTATAAAAAACATCATAGCAATGATGATGACACACGGATATACCATCACACCAGGAGACTATAGCCCCATCCAATCACTGATCAGATGCATTGATCAGATTAGCGACTGGAAGTGAACTTTCTCAGATAAGACAACACTGAACTAGATAGTTAGGGAGTCAGTTTCAAAACCAGCTACCAAGCCAGAAATCTGGGAGTAGTCCTGGACTCAGACCCGGCTTTCATCATCACATGAAGGCAGTTATGAAGTCGGCCTTTTATCACTTAAAGGAATACTCCGCCCTCCGAATGATGTGCCTTCATTTTGTAGTGCTTACATATAGACGTGGGCTGTAAGCTTTGTAAGCACTCCCGTGTGGTTTGGTCTACCATGGCCACCATACTTTGGTGACGTCATCCAGGAA
>JBBBVT010000023.1:1901089-1912068 GCA_037177035.1 Craterocephalus eyresii | reverse complement strand
ATGGAGATGGAAATGTTAGGAGAAGAGGCAAATAGCAATATGACACAGACATCTAAATGTGAGCAGAAAGACCACAATATTGGAGCATATCTGACAAAAAGTAAAACAACAGATGAGATTTAGAAAAGAAGATATAAGATGAAGAAGAGAGAAAAGCTCATAATAAAACCTCTGTGAATAAGACAGAAGAGATTCCTTTGAGTAAAGGAGCAGCAGCTTCCTGTGAGGAGAAACCAGGCGTGACGGTGCTCACACTGAAACATCTTCTGTCCACATCCTAGTCGTCACAGACAGAGAAAAGATCTACGCGCCTCCTTTTGACGACGTTTGTGGTATTTTAACATTTAAATGATCCGTTTGTGTGCATCTGAGCCGGTCTACGCCTGCCTTTCACAGGCGCTAAATGTAAACGCAGAAGCAGCCAGCGCAATCAGCTCCATGTTTAGGAAATCCTGTTGCTGTGCAAAGCGGATTCATCTGCTTCTACTCCTCCCAGCACTTCGCTCGTCCTGAAAGAAACACCCAGATGCTGTGCTAACTTGTTTTCCTAAATCAGATGCAGCATTTTTTTTTTTTGCATCAACCTTTGATAAATCAGGGCTGCAGAGTTTTTAGACATTTTGCATCACTTCATGGCAGTAGTCCTCAAACTGGGGGACAGGACAACATGACAGGCCAGGTGCAGAGGAACTCATGTTTTGACAATCTGGTCCTTTTTTGCCAACCACAAAAATTATCAAGAAGAAGAACTGTGGAATAATGGTGCTCTAGATTTGTACTCAGAAATCGGATTTTCCGAGTTCTGAGTAACGTTTATTCTGCAAAAGAGGGGGCAGGACAGGAAAAGAGAGCCACTGGCAAAAAATGTGTTCTAAACCCTGTGCACTTGTCCTCTGCCCCTAATGGATGTCAGGAAGCAGAAGACAGCAAAACGATTATTTTGACGTGTCTTTTGGAAATAAATTAAAAGAAATAAAAAAGAAAAGTGCATTTTTTCCCACATTTTATTCTAAGGTCAAATAAAGACTTTAAAGGCTTTAAAGGGTTAAAATGTTTCACTTTTGGCTTAAGAGGGGATTTCTGGCTAAAAACCCTGCAGTGGACCAAATATGGTCCTGCTCTGATCGTACTTGCTGGTGAAACAGGACCGCTGTTGTTTCTAATGCTGGACGGCAGCATGACTACCAGATTTGTTGCACCGGTTCTATAACAGTTAACAGGAAATAAGGGCTCACTGCTCAGTTATGATCGTAGCCAGGAATATTAGACATCACTGACATCTCAGAGTCTCAGCTTTCCAGAGGTTCATTACATTTGTAGGCACTTGGAAGGCAGACTGAGTAAAATGCATTTTAACTGGTCACGTCTGGCACTGAGGGGTTAAATTTCAGCCAGTCGTCTTGGTCATGTCTACATCACCTAAATGATTGAGTTGCTGGCATGTGATTGGCTGCGTGTGGCAGCAAGCAGACTTCAGGAAGGAGACAGTACTGTCCATTAATTTATATGCAAAGGCCAATAAACACGCCCCTGCCGTCACCTGCTGCTCAAACAGCAACATAAAACCCTGCAAAGCGGACAGAGCGAGGCCGGAGGCTGCGTGGAGAGATGATGTGCTTGTTTATGTTTAGGATCAGTAAGCATGCGGCGGCTGAAGCACACAGAAGCCCGGGGAGGGTGGTTGCACATGGGCCGGTGCTGGCGCATGAACACAGGCTTGCTGCTGCACTTCCATACATAAAACGCTTTCTGGATCCAGCAACACGACGTTCATCCGAGCCAAGCAGAATGGGAGATGAGACGAGGCCCTTCAGATCCCAAACAGCCCCGCCTCCCGTCTGCTTCGTTAACTCCTCGTTCCTGCAGCCTTTTGTTTTTGTCATTAGTCTCTATCTTCACACACTTTCTCTAAAAGATGCGTTCAGTTCAGGCCGAAGGGCAGAGCATCGGCTCCTGCTCGCTCTGCTCACATGTGCTTTAATACAGACCCGAGGAAATTGGATTATTCCTGTAATTGACGCTGACTAGTACAGAGCTGGCTAACACGTCGATGCATAAATCAAGCAAACAGGAGGTTTTAAAATGGATAGCAGCCTGCTGGGACGAGCCTGAGAGAAGAGGAGGAGGTGGACGACAGGAGGATAATATAAGAGCCTCAGGTCTCACTAAATATGTGGGCCACGAGATCCAGGAGGCAACCTGACTCACTTCCCTTCCACAACAAAGATGCTGAGAAAATAACCTCCAGCTAAACTCAAGCAGCAAATGAAGACTTTCTCTTTTTCCCAAACAAACTTTCTAATAAGCGTTTGATCCACTGGGTTTGCCTGCAAACCAGCGTGGAGTGACTGGTTATCCTGTTCATTATGAGCCGAAGCTCTGGGGCTTTTCATGTGACAGTCAGAGCTGCACAGATTTATTTGTGATTTGTATTTGCAGCAGCTCTGCATGAATATTTGTCTAAATATAAAAATGCTGGCCCTCATCACTTGAGAAAAAGACTTTTTTCCTCCACTAACAGCATCACAAGCTAGAACAAAGCCTGTAATAAAAATGGATCAGCTGAGAGTCAACAGTGGAGCTGTGTGTCCCGGCATGCCGAGCCAGAGAAGACGGCTGCTGCTGTTTGCTTTGGCGCTTCAGCCTGACATCCAGCTTTCTAAATATCACACCAAACACCTTTACACAGAAGCTGCTTCCCCCTTTCTCCTCCCCCGGTGCCAGTCACTCTGCCACCGCTACCTGGTGATTTATTTCATGGCTACAAAAGAAAGAAAGAGAAAAAAATCAAACACGCAATTTTAAAAGGTCAGACACTCCATATCCATCTTCTGCCAGGATCGATCGGACATCAGACTCAGCCGGACCGCAGGCTCTCACACCCAGAGCCGCTTCCTCTCGTACAAATCACCACCGCTTCATTGTTAAAATAAAACCCTTTAACGGATGATGTGATATTTTATATTTTTTCACACTGTCAATAAAAGCGCGGAGCAGAGCCACAATGAATCGATCTCTGCGATGAATATGTGGCCTGAAAGCAGGTGGACCCACGGACTCCAGCTCGGCCAACAGAGCTGCTAATCAGCAGTGATTTATGAGCCGGGAGGGTCGACACGCTCACTATTTCTGTGGAATTAAATCAACATCTAATCAATATATTCTCTCAGTGATCGTATCTGCTGAAACTTTCCCAAAGGAAAAGTCCAATCAAAGGCGACCGCCTCCGTTCTCAGACCTCCGCCAACGGCACGATGACTCGGCTGACGGTAATAAACGTGGCGCTGCGCTCATTAATGGCGGCTTCCCCTGAGAGAAAGCAGCCAATCTGAACTGAATGTTCTGAGGGTGAACGAGATGCCAGAACATTCCTGGCAGCTTTCAGCCACCATCACACATCCACGCTTTCATTCAGCTGGTTTAAGATGTGAGACGCAGCCGGAGAGCGACGTCGCCTGCTGCAGCTTCTTTCTGATGAGCAGAGATTAAATATGATCAGATACATCAGGACAACACAGGAATACCAAGCAGGCGCCCTCTCTAACATCAAGCTCAGGCTTAAATCCTTCCTTTCTGATAAACCCTGTTATCAGTTAGATATGCTGCTGCTCTCCATCTCAGGTGGAAACAAATGACAGTGCTGGCATCACGAACATATTCCTGCTCTCCCAGCAGACCTCCCTGCATGAAAGCTGTGCTGTCTGCTGGTCTCTCTCTCCGTCCCTCCACCCCGACCGGTCCGGGCAGATGGCCGCCCTCCCTGAGCCGGGTTCTGCTGCAGCTTTTTCTTGCTGCTGAAAGCACTTCTCCCTTTCCTCCAGCACGCTCAGGATGGGGGATTGGATGGAAGAAAAGATGGGATGCAGTCTGTCGGCTCGCTTCGCTCGGCTGTTTGTTATGAATCGGCTTCTATGAACACAGACTGATGACAACACTGTGCTGAACTGCTGCTATGTACATAAAGCTGAACTGGACTAAACCTGGATTTGAAGTGATTTAAAGTAAAAGCTGGTTTTTGAGTTGATATGTATTAAGATAATAAAATTCTTCATATCAGGTAGGAAAAATCCCTCATCTTCATGGATGAGTAAATCTAAGTGCGCTTGTGTTTGTGTTTGATTTTGTGTTCATCTTATTGTAATTCTTATGTTGTATGTAAAGCACTTTGAATTGTCTTGGACCTGAAAAGCGCTGTATAAATAAACTTGCCTTGCCTTGTGATGCCGGAGATCTGGGTTTGATCCTCAGAAAACCGGCTAGGAGAGATTTTATCTTCAATGTCTTGCAAATAAACTGAGAGGAAGGCCTGAGGAGCAGCGCGTGCACGGCCAGCGCGTGCACGGCCAGCGCGTGCACGGCCAGCGCTCTGAGCGAACCTTTGGCAGTCTGCACCTCCCAAAGTACAGCCTTTGTTTGCTTTTTTCTGCACAAAATGTGCATATGAAACTACAGATCTACCACTCATCAGCATAATCCAGACCCCCCCCAGGCCCAGACCTGCAGAAGAAAAGGGGGCTGATGCCCCTAAAACTGCTGCATCATTTTGGTCACTTTTTATGGAAAATTATAAATTATAAAGCCTAAAAACAAAAGGAAAAGGGTGTAAAGTGGAAGATTTAATGTGGTAAAACCAGGCTAATAAGTCACGTTCATTAGCTAAGGACAGAGACTAGCTGAAGGCACTTATGAAGCTTCTCTTAGACCAGAAAATGATCCATCAACATAGATTTATTGATAAGGAAGAATAAATGTAGAAAATAAATGAGCCCCTCCTCAAACCAGCAGGAATAGCGGCACAGTTAGCTTTTTAAAGGCCGCAGCACAGAACATTTACATCATTTACATCATTTAAAGAAACTTCTGTAATTTATCTCCCTGCAACTAAACCATGAAGAAAGCATGTCTCTTCAGCCGACACATTAAACAGGTCCAACAGCAGCTTTCTATCATCTGCCCCCCCCTTCCCCCTCATCCACGCCCCATCACATCCCACACTGCCGGAGCATCATTATGGCACCAGCAGCACATCACCCCCGTCCTCCAGAAGCGTCCCTGCTCCACACCCCATCAAATCCATCCTCCTCCTCCCCCATAAAGCCCTCCATATTCGCCCCCCCCCCCCCCCCCCCCCCCTCCCCTCTCCAAAAACACACACTCCCCCCTCCACCCCTCCCTGTATCCTCTGCTCCGCCGATGCCCACCCCCTCCTCATCCCTGGAACCAAACACTGAACCGGGGGAGCGTCCTCTAAAACCCCCCCATGCTACATCCGGGACACTTTTCAATCATATCCATCCTTTCCAGCCGCTTTTAACACCTGAAATTTCCTTTGATTTTTTGATTTTAACTTTTTAAACATGTTGTTTTGCCTTGTTTTTAACTTTAAGTAGTTTTTTTTTCCTGTAAAGGAGCTTTGAGTTGGTTTTAAAAGTGCATTAATGTTATTATGACGATGATGATGATGTACAGTATGACTTGTATCCACGAATCGAACACCAACACAAACACTGGGAGCTGTTTCCACACTGCCTACATCAGCTGAAACAGACCATCATGCATTATGAGTTAAAAAAAATACCACACATGCATGTTTGCAGCTGCACACCTTCACATCAAGTCAGATTTTATTTAGACAGCAACAAAAAGTGCTTTTAAAAAATTTAAATAGAATTTAACATCCATTTAAACACAATCACACCAGTGAGTGTCTCCTAACTGGATGCAGGTATCAGAAATAAACTGATGCTGCTGTGGGGAAACGTTCTCATGCCATCATGCCCGCCGTCAGTGCTGGCTCGGTCCACACTGCAGCCGTAGGACCGCAGTGCAGGACCCCAGCCATCCCCATCACCGTGGCAACACACAGCCCTGCAGACCAGCAGGGCTGTGGATTATGCCCATGGCCTTGTGGAACATGCACACACAACGTAACAGGCTTGTGCATCATGCTAACATAACTAGCCGTAATCTGCCTCCAGTTTTAAAAGCTGAGCTGGTCTGTGCTTAGACTCGGCCCGAGGCTCATAAAAGACGCCTCCCTAACCTTCCAGATGTTTTAATTGTGATGAAAAATGACAGTTATCCAGCATTTATCAGCGCTTTGGTCTCAGGAGTACGACGTTCGCGCTGGAAGCTGGAAAAGCAGAAGCTCGCTGCTGTGCAGGAAGCTAGGAATCATGAGGTGATGGGCCGCTCCACAGCAAAACGTCGGCTGATGGCGGCTGATTTAACCCGACAGACACCGAGGAAGAGTTACTGCTGCAGCTAGAACCGACTTCCATGTGTGAGCAGCCATGTTAGGTATTGAGCTCAGACCTGATTTGGTTCCTCAAACTTCTGAATCCGGTCTGACTTAACGGGGAGCTCCGACTCATTTCCCCCGCTGGGAAATTCTCCCAGTTCAGACAGAATGCACCATTTAAACCATCATGTCCTGTCGCTCATTTCAGTCATCAGTTTTCTGAAATTCTTCCACCAGCTTTTTAGGTTTTTTACTGCAGGCCCAGCAAGCTGCTGCTCTGAGTGTGAAATCAGTACGGGGCCACAGACAGCGCTAATTTGATCTGAGATGGGTGGCACCGCTAACAAAAATAATAATAATAATAATAATCTAAAAATAATGAAAACTGAATTTTTCTCTTTGTTTTAGTGAAAATAAGAACAAGTACTATCAAGAAGTTTATATTTACCTTTAGAAAATATTATGAAAAACCTGAATTCACTTGAGAATTTTATTTTATAAATTTGTTCATTTAGATATTTATTTTTTTAATATCTTTATTGTATAATGTTAAGTATGTTCATTTTTAAACAAATATAAGTATATAAGATAAATCTCATAATTTCTTTAAGTCCTAAAATTGAGTTTTTTAATTTCTTCCATTTACTTGATACAAAAAAACCTGTTAAAATCTGCTGGAAACGTGAAGCAGTTGTTGATGCTCCAAAAAACCCTCCAAACACATTTTATTAGTTATGATTTGGGTTACAGTAACTGTAAGAAAGCCATCTTTGGAAGAAGCTGCAAGCTGAATATAAAGCATTCATTGTTTTATTTTGGTCTTTAATGGGATTTAAAGGGGATCACTCTCATTCCCCTGATACCTAAAAAGGATTTAGACTGGAGCATATAAAAGTTACAGAAGACGATACACTTACTGTGGTTTCATTGGTTTCAAAAGTTGGGAATGTCTCATGTTTCTGTTTATAAGCAGGACAAATACATTAATCACTGCACACTGGTTTGGAGTCCTAATTACAACAATCACTCATCACAGAAGAAATTTAAACAAATAGATGAAATAAATAAATAACAGCCACATGTGGATGGATAAAAATGTGGAGCACAGAAGCAGAAACCCCGCCGTATCTCCAGGGAACAGAGCTGTGTGAACATCCCTCCTGCAGCTGCTCCTTCTTTTGAGGAATTTAGACATGATGCACTTTTTCTGTGCTCAGAAGAAAAATAAAAAGCTGCAGGTTGATAAGAAGAACCGAGCTCCGACCTACATACAAAAGCAGCCGTGCCTCTGTAACCCGAGGCAGGATGACATTCAAACCACACTGCAATTCACACTCTAAATATTCTTTGTGTTTTTCAAGCAGATTCCTTCAAGTGGTGCTCCTGGTTGATCCGGAGCACGTGCAGGAACGGTAGCCTGAATCCACTTTTACCATAAATAAGCCTCCAGCAAAAGCGCCTCCTTTCTCTCCTAACCTTGCCGTGTTGGTTTCTGATTAAAATGCATGTTTCCTGCTTTGAAGATCATCGCTAAAAGCCCCATTAATCAGGACCCGAGTGCACACGGCCCAGTCTTACCTCCTCGTGAAGAATGGCCTTACACATCGAGTAGTTCCCCTTCAGCGCCCATGTCCCATTTGCAAGACATTTCCTATAAACATTATCTGTGGAGAGAGCAAGAGAAGAACAAACAGAAGGTTGTTAGTGAAAGATGAGATTTACACACACCGTTTTCCTGCCAGAGTCAAGTTTTCACCTGGAAATGTGCAAAAATCTGGAGCCACCTCCACGTCTTTATGCTTTTATTCAGATCAGCCTGACCTTTGTGTGATCTTTGAAAGCAGTCCTGAGCAATAGTTTGTGTTTATGGCTCATTAGAAATGGTCTCCATGGAAAGGGGAGGTTTGAAGAAGCCATTTTAAGGAAACATCATGTCCGATAATGTGTAGAAATATGCACAAGCTTTATTTTTCCAGACTTAAAAGGCACACTTGTTTTATGAATCTCAGTCACTATGACACTACGTGCGTCTGCACACATCTGATTTCCAGCATAATTTTTGGCCTTGAATGGGATGAGAAAGTGCTCTAATTTTCCATTTAAGCATCATTTGCGTCACAGCTAATGAAGGTAGCAGTAAAGAAAAGCACAGAGAGAAAAAAAGAACTTATAAAATAAAGATCTGTTAGACTGTTCTTTTATGAAAATTCATGTGCACCGTCTCAAGCGTTCTTTTATAAATACCTAATGTAAAGGAAATGGTGTACACAGGTGCCTTTGGCCACAGAACAGGACCGACGATTAGTGTCACCACGTCTGATGGAGCGATGCAACCTCAACATCATTTAAAAAAGTTTTTAATGTGAGATAGTGGAGCTCGGTTCAAAAGACAGGAAGTAGGTAGATTCAGTAGTCCAGGAACTTCTTTAAGGCAAACATTTTATTTTCCAGCCTTGGTGAAATCCAACAAGTCACAGTCTGGAAAACTGGTCACACATATCACCTTTCTCCTCTTTCTCTTCCTCGAGAACAAACAACTGAAATACAACAGTCCTCATTAAACTCAACCACTTCACTGAAATCAATATACCCAGGAACCACACTTTAAACACATTAATACATTACTCAGACTCCTAAAAAGTCCAATAACCTGAAAATATTAGCATGACTTCAAAATAAGTTACTCAAAGAAATGAAAAAAAAAATCCTCAACTTGGTTTCAGGCAATTATTTTATCTGTGAAGTCACTTAAAAATAGGAAATACGGGCCCGGCCACTTCCTGAACACCTAAAAGGTGGGTCCAAACAAAAAAAATAAAAATGACTGACAGCTGCAACACAACGTCACAGAAATGTCAAATTCAACTTAAATGGACACATCAAATTAGGAATAACGTAAGGGACAAGTGGTGAACAGTTACAGTCTCTCCGCTGACATGGCCGTGACGACGACTTCCTGTTTTCCAGCTCAAGACTTTTGCACGGTATCGTAGTGATTGTGCATCCCTTCTGGATTCATCGTGGTACTGTGACCTTTTCTGTTTTTGAGATTAATAGGGAGAGATATCATTAGAGGTAGTGGTGCAAGCTGTGATTTTTCACACATCTGCTGTCAGGACAGTCTACCACTTTCAGCCCAAGCTCTTGTCATTATTCTTTACATTTAGACCACCTCATTCATCCAAAAGTGAGACTCTGTTTGGACCTCAGATAGAGCTCTGACATAATCATGCCATAAACTGATTTTTATTTTCGGTCATCGCTACACTTTTCTGGACATATAAACCCAGATAACAGAAGAAGTCAGGATGAAAGAGATGACAAATGATGAGGGAACGTTCCCTTTTTCCCAGCAGGCTGGCTGGACAATGGCAAAGGACAGACATTGAATAATCTATAGCAAGTTTCACATTTATTACCACGATAAAGGAAACGAAATAGGCCACGGTGGAGCCGGGCCACAGTAAATGAGGCAATCAAAAGTTCCACCAGGGGACTCTACAACTTTTTTATAGAGGCTGTTTTTAAGCCGAAGTCTACAAGCCAACAGGTGAGCTGGGAAATGTTGAAGGATGAAGATTGTAGATTAATTATGATCATGCACAACACGTAAAATCCTTCATTACAAAAACCTTTCTGAGGATATTTGCACCATTAAAAGTTTTATTTCTCAACCTCTAAAGAAAAAAGAAACAAATCATTTGCAGCTTGCAAATATGGAGGACCAGGAGTCAATAAAAAGGAAAATTTGGAGTTTCATGATGAGTAAATGCGAAATAGAAATATAGATTACTAAATAGTTCAAATGCAGTAATTAACTCATTAACTCCTTCATCCTGTGTTTTCAGATTGTGTTCATTTCTTTTATTTATTTATTTATTAATGATCCACTTCACCTTAAACAGTAATTTCCAGTCTTTCATGTTTCCAGCCTCCTTCCCAGCTCATGCAGGGTTAACTGTCTCAGATTGGTCTGATCTGCCTCTTGTCATGTTACCGACCTGCTGCTAATCAACCTAATTAGTTGTCAAACGCTCCTCCAGCTGCTTTTGATCTGTGTCAATTATGAAAATGGTAATGAAAAGCATGAAATGGTAAAATGTCTCAGTTCCAGCAGCAGATATGTGAGGATTAAACTGATTCATAAATCATCAAACTCTGTTATTTACACTTCAAAAAGCATCCCAACTCTCATGGAACCAGGGTTGTAGAGCTTTTACCCTCATAATCTGAAAATAAGAAAAAACGTCCAGCATCATGTAAAATGTCACAACAGGCTGAGAAGCACACGAACATCCTCCCCGGTTAAAAGAGATGCGCGCTCATATGTTACGTTTTGTCTTCAGGTTGGCTTAGTCGTGGCATAATAAACGTTAGCTGGCTGCGACATCAAATATTCAGAGCAGGTTTGAGGATTATTTCATCAGGCTCGCCGTCAGCCCATCAGCAGCGCGAGCACGTCTGCGCGTCGGCCAGCTGATCGCTCATCCCGCGCCGGGACATTTTTCACCCAGCTTTTATAGACGAGCCCGACCTCATCTCCTCTCGGGTCGCCTCCGCGGGTCACTGCACGCCTTCTCTGCTGACAGCCGGCCTCCTTTTCTTGGAGGAGATGAAGTTTGTGGAGGGTTCAGGTTTGAAAGCTGCCAAGATCCAGAAATAATGGAACCTTTCTCTTTTACCTTTCGGCATTATGAGACAAGTCTGGCATTTTCTAACGCGCCCGTGTGTGTGTGTG